>CM022759.1:18098786-18466286 GCA_012411365.1 Ameiurus melas | reverse complement strand
TTCCTTTGTTGATTTTGGATGTATTGCCGTGCTGAAAGTTGACATTCCTATCCGTTTTAAGATGACTAGCAGACACTAGCAGACAATCAACTGGTATTTGTAGCTGTTGATTCCCTCCTCTCCGCCTTGATAAAATCAGCAATTATGGTTGAAGAAAAGCAGTCCTTAAAACCATGATGCTGCCACCATCCTCGGTATGATGTTCTTTTGGTGGTGGGTTTTTTTTTTTGCAACATAACTTTTGGAAATATGAAATTATTATACCTTTTGGAATTGGACTCATCAGACTGTAACACATTTTGTCATATGATTTGTAGTGATTAAGTTGAACTTGGATGGTTTTTGTGAGAAAGGGCTTCCGTCTAGCCACTGTTCTTGGTAATGTCCCTGTGGTGCTCCATTTTCCCATTTGTTGGTGATGGCCTTTATGGTGTTCCATAGTACATCTATTGGAAAATCTTTTGTTACCCTCTCCTGATTGATACCTTTCAACAAGTGAAATATCATGCATGCTTTATAAGCTCTTTGCGGACCATGGCTTCAGCAGTTGGATGAAACCCGAGAAGATGTGAAGAAAATCCTACAAAAACAACTGATCTTTTTTTGAGGTAAATCAGAATAATTTCATTGATGACAGCTTTATGATTATTACTTTTTATTATGAGATTGAATGTGATTGGTTCATTCCCAAACACATTCCTAAACACATGAACACATTCCCAATTATAAAAGTATGTAAAATGTACCGCTTATGCAACCAGGTTATTGTAACTTAAAAAAAAAAAATCCTTAAAAGGTTTCTGATTGTTTTTCACATAATTTTTATACGGTGTAATTTTACATTTAGAGTGGAAAAAGTTCTGACATGATTTATCTTGGTTTCTTTTATTTTCTTCTTATTATTTTTTATTTTATGTAATTTTTTTACATTTTACATCACAAAAACCTGACATTCTAATGGGTGTGTAGACTTTTTATATTCTTGGTATTATGGTAGATTGGGGTCAGTTGTGACATTTGTCACTTTTATGAGTAAAATATTTTAAAGCTCCAGTTTTTACATACAATAGGTACATTTGTCTGTTAACTATTCATAATTAACAAATGTCATTGTCATGTTAATAGCATTAAGATATACACTCACTGTCCATTTTATTAGGAACACCTGCAGTTTTATGCATTTATACATTTATGTCATATGGCAGCAGTGCAATGAAAAAACTCATTTAGATACAGGTCAAGAGCTTCAGTTAATGATCACATCAAACATCAGAATGAAGAAAAAGTGTGATTCCTTGTGACTTTAGTCATGGCATGGTTGTTGGTACCAGAAGGGCTGGTTTGAGTATTTCAGAAATTGCTGTTCTTCTGGAATTTTCACACAAACAGTCTCTGGAGTTTACACAGAATGGTGCGAAAAACAAAAAACATTGAGTGAGCAACAGTTCTGTGGGTGGAGACGCCTTGTTGATGAGAGAGATCAGAGGAAAATGGTCAGATTGGTTCAAGCTGCCAGGAAGGGTATAGCAACTCTTGTAATTGCATTATAAACACAAGAGGACACAAATATATAAAACATGCATCAATTTATTTGACAAAAGAGAATGTGTGTGTGTGTGTGTGTGTGTGTGTGTGTGTGTGTGTGTGACAGACATAAAATAATCAATTTGATTGTTTATTTTCCCCCCCAAAATAAAGTTTCTGTACCATAATCAGAATGACTGATCTATTGTCACATTCATGAATGGAAAACAAAATTCCAGTTCAGCATGTTTTATTACAGCCTCGCTGTGCTTTTGAAGAAGACTAGAACACTTAAATTAATAATAATAAAAAATAAATTAAAAATGAATTATAGAGAGACATCGAATGATTGGTGACAGTAGGTGCATGTCGAAGTCTAGGCTGCTATCTACGCTCCAAGAGTATTCAGGAATGCATCTGGTGTATCCTTCACAACCTGCAATAGCCCATGAGTCTTTGTGTGAAGAAAATGACAGAAACCAAAGGCACATTTTTAAATCTAATTTATTATGTATTTTTATTTTAGAAAACATGAGAAGATGGGTAAAGCTTCTGTGCATATATCATGTTTTTAAATTAATATAAGATAATGTAATGGTCAGCTGGTGTAAAACATACCTAGTTAAGCATATTTAAATGTGATTTATGCCACAACTGCAGGTGTGGAGCTTCTCCAATGGTGTGCTCATGTGGCCTTTTTGTGCATTTTCTTCTCATTTTGTGTGACTAAATATTTAAAAGGAACCTACCTAGGCTGCAGCCTAGACTTTGGGATGCAGCTAGTCTTTAATTTCAGTAGTTTCATCTCCAGATTTTTTGCTCCATAACCGGATAAAAACTGTAAAAGCACTGCTGCTAGACCACTGATATTGAATCGCTACAAAAATAAGATCATATTCTCCACACTCTTCGCAGTACTTGTGGAAATTCTCTGACAAACAGGATATTTACACCCGACCAGGAGAGGAAATGTGGAGGGGCAAGAAGGGCGAGATGATGATAAGAGGAGGTCAGAAAACAGGCGAAAGGTGCTGGGAAACCTCCACAAGGCAAAGAAAGGCTTAAGGTCCTCAGTGTGGACATAAGCAGTATGTCTAAATGGAGACTTCGTATTCTCTTGTATCCTGTAGATCATAAAAATACACATTAAAATGCAGACCAGGACAAATAAAATAGATATTTTGTGATATATTTAGGTTCTCAAACTGGTGTCTGGAAAGCATAAATGGAAGGTTTCTGTTTGTTTGGTTTGGTTTTTTGTTATAGTGGTGGAAATCACAGCCCACCATTATCAAAGTTATATATAGAGTACTGTGCAAAACTAGAGTACAATCTTTCTTAAAGATTTTTATTTCATGACTACATTAAATCAATACAAAAGTCAGTACAAAATTAAATGTTTGTGTGTCAGTAAAGAAAGCAGCATATTACATAAGAGACCACTTTTACCAAAAATAAGAAGCAAATGCAACAGTCAAAATCTCCAGAAGAACTGGTTCTGCAAGATGCTCAGTAAAACCTATCAGCTAATTTCCTTATAAAACGACACAAATTGTACCCGGATGTAAGAATTTTTTTTTTAATTTAAAGCAAAGGATCATCACGCCAAATACAGACTTTGTTTCATTTATTGCTCCTTGAAGTATTTATTTATTTTTGAATCTCTACAGCAGAGGTTCTTAAACGTTTGTAACGAAAGCCTCCCCCAGCTTTATTTATATATATATATATATATATATATATATATATATATATATTATATATATATATATATATATATATATATATATATATATATATATATATATATATATATATATATATATATATATATATATATATGTATATATATATATATATGAACTGTTTTTGATAGATAGATTTTTTTTGTTGTTGTTGTACTTTTTTTTTTATTACTTTTCATAAGTTTTAAGATTTTTTTAAATAACCTTTACGACTTTTATAAAACTATATAACAGACAGGAATGGAACATTAATAATTAAAAATGTTTCTGAACACTAGAACTACTTTGAACAAGAGAATTAGGCTGTAATAACATGGACTATTGTACATGTAAACCATGTTGCATTCCATTTGTCTTGCATTCTAAAAACATTCGCATAGGAATTATGTAAATTGGGACGAAGGACGGGTGTTGTTATCCATGACATTGTTAAATCTCTGGCTCTCAGCCTCTCACTGAACAGAGCAGACACAAAGAGAGGTGTGAGTGCAGCGGGAAAGCAAGACCTCGTGCTTGCAGAACAGTACAGGTGATATTTGGAATGCTGTCCAAAAAGTCGCTAGATTTGTTGCTAGGCGCTGTTTTTTTGCAAAAAGAAGGTTGCTAAAGAGGTCTGAAAAGTCGCTAAGTTGGCAACACTGGTCTGCTCTGACAGCTAGATAAAAGGCAGGCTAAACCCCGTCTCTCCCCAGCAAAAAGAAAATACAGAGGGAGAGGGAATGTGGGGTTTTTCATTTATGCACATTCTATTTGAAAAGCAATAAAATACACTGAGTCACCAAATGATGCCCTGTCTGTGTTTTTTTTTTTCTTGAAAACAATTTGCATCCCCGTACTGATCTCTCCGCACCCCCCTGGTTGAGAACCACTGCTCTGCAGCATTTATTTTGCACAGTACTGTATATTACTTGGAGTTCTAACAGTTATTGCCCTATTTTACTGGTCAGTTGAATTGAATAAATTTAATCCAAACTCAACAACTGACATGTTGGCCTATAAATACTGTTACCTTGACCTACGTCAGTGGAAAGTTCAGAATAAAAAGCTCTTTGGTGCCGATAAATAGGCATATTATTATTATACATATTTAAATAATGAGCCTAATATTTGCATAGCTGGATTATTTTCATAAATCTGTACTGGACTTCATTCTACAGTTAAAGGGGTCCTGGGCTGCAAAATGTTTGAGAACTTCGGATATAGACAATGTAGCTGTAAGTGTTACTATAGTATGGAGCTGAGAAAGAAAATGCAAATCAAAGACAATGCACATGTAAATGCAAACTTAAGAGTGAGATGGAAAAAAGACACCCATCACAACTATGGTTCCGACCTTCTTTGCTCCAAACAGTGCTATTCCACCGATCAACTCTCCTTACAGGCTTTCTCATTACAACAGTATCCTATAGGGAAGAACCGCTGGTGTCTGGGCGCAATGATCACTCTCTGTTCAAACATGAAACCATCAAAAGAAAGGCAATGCAGAGATCATGAAAAGCCAACCAAAGTTGATGAAATATTTTTATCATGTAGTGCAGTGAAAGAGAAACCATGGTTTGGGAAAAATGTCAGTGTACCAATGTCTGGACAAAATAACAGAAAACATAAAAGGTATGAAACAAATCCCAGACTGTGTATGCAATAAGTTCATACAGGGTGAGATCACAGCTGCCAAACATCAGGGCTTTTAACTTTAGATCTGATCATTTGGTCATCTGATTTGTATGTGCAAACTACTGTGGCCGAGAAGTGTAAAACAAATAACAAATATGAAAACAAATTAACAAATTATAAACACAGTTGCAAATATAAAAACAAAATAACAAAAATAAGTCAGAAAACACAACAACAAGTTGTACAATATGTAAAAGGTAGGTTTATTTTGCAGATGGATTACTTACAGCTGATTGGACACACATCTGTCAATCAAGATATACAGGAAGTAAGAAATTGTAAACTACTTTGTTTCTTGTACATTAGTGGACTTCTTTGTTAACGTTAAACTATTATATGTCCATAGGGAAACTTTTTGAATCTTAGAAAATAAATGTTTACATTGGAAAGAAAAGATAAAATGGAATTTATTCAGCACTACTTTGAGGAAGGACCATGATTTTGGATATTCTGTTAATATACATTAGCTTGCACGCTCTAAAAACACACCTAAAAACAGGTCTGTTCAGAAGAAAAAAACTATTCCCCATTAAGTAAGGAATGCTATAAGAACAGAGCTATGTGGACCAGGACAGTTGTTCTGGGCTACTAGACAATGCACTTCAGCAGAAACATAAGTTGTGTGTAAAACATGATGATGCTGTGCGGTTGCTGCAAGAACTTAACCCACAGGGTTAGGATCACAGGACACATTGTACCTTTGTCATGTCTCTATTAAAACCTCAAGATTTTTTCCACATGAACTGCAGAAATTTGGCAAAACACCATATTTTAAACCGCAGTACTGATAAATCATTTTAATACATGCACACACGAATTGACTTTCCAGTACTGGCACAACACCACAGCCTGCTGTACTTCCTGTATATCTTGATTGACAGATGTGTCGTCCAATCAGTGGTAAGTAATTAATTCGCAAAATATACCTACCTTTTCCATTTTGCCCAACTTGTCGTTGTGTTTTCTGACTTGTTAATTGTTTTCGGATTTCTTTGTTGCTGGGTTTTCTGCCTTGTTATTTTGTTTTAAGATTTGCCATTGTGTTTATAATTTGTCGTTTTGTTTTTGGATTTGTTATTTTGTTTTTGGATTTGTTATTTTGTTTTCATATTTGTGATTTGTTCTGTACTTCTCGGCCACCGTAGCAAACAGCTCCTAGCCCAAACCAAGTAGAGGACAGCTCAGATATATAAATAGTCCACACATGAGGGAGCTCATCTCCAAAGGCACTGTTTCCATTCACGCCCGATGGAGGTGCTAATGAGTCTCTCTTTGCTTCTCACTGACCCACTTAATGTGAACACACAAACAGACTGGACCCCTGGGCTACAGATTTCACAGCACTACATGGAAGTGCATCATGTGGCCTTAATCACAGAGAGACGTGTCAGAAAACAAACATTACAAACAGAAGGTGTGAATTGAAGCCACTCTGTGATACAAGCAGCCCATAACAAACAGTTAATGGAATTGACTAAGTGCTGTCAGATATCCTCACCTCACTGTTCTTCTGGGACGCAGAGAAAGGGAGAGGAGAGAGACAGAGATTCACAGTGTTAAATCTTTAGAAATAGAAAGTGCCAGGAGGACTGTAAGAGGAGAACAAGGACATTATGATGATGATAATGATTGAATGTCCAAATAACCTAAATGAAGGTTAAAAATCTGAAACATATTCATCAGTGGAATGAATTTTTAAATGAATTTCAGTGTTATAGACATGAAGCTTGACAGGGGTCCATACTACATTTCTAAAGGTGTGGAATTTCATTTAAAATCCTGAAGCTCCTAAAGATAATTAGATTTGGCACATGAGCCTTCAATAAGGTAACACAGGTGTTTTCAGATCATAATTTTAAAATCATAATTTCACTCCTGATGTACAATCGTAGTCGTGAACAGCTGAATGCAACTTTGTCATGGAAACTAAACAACCACAGAAACTAGACATTATTGGAGGAAGGATGAAGCGGGTTTGATTGAGAATGTGGGGTATTGAAAAATGAAAGAGAGCTGATGTGTGTACTTACTGCTGTCTCGTAGATGGGGTTCTCAAAGGCTGTCTCGCCTCTGATCTGGTCATACTGTGGTGATGCAGACATAGGCAATCGAAAAGTCTTGCCTTGCACCCTGAAAACAGAGTGACAAAAAAGACTATATCTAACACTTATCTACCAGAAAGTGGAATAATGAGAGCTGCTTCAAGAACAGCTTTTTATCCAAGCTTACCTTGAAAAATAGAAGTATATGGACATGATGATTAACATAATTATAGCTACAGGGATGAAGATGGCAAAAACCACATTGGCTCCTTCCATGCTGAAATCTGTTCCGGCAACTAGACAGAAATATTGATTAAGTTAGTGTAATACAGTACAGTATGTATATAGCAGTTTAAGTTTTTCTGTTCAGACATTTATCACAGTAATGCTTATCTCAAACTAATTTCATGCAGATTGTGGTATGATTGCCACCAAAGATTATTTGAGTAGAGGCCACTGTTTCAAATAAGAATGGGGCAGCATACAATGGTCAACGTGATGGCTGTATTACACAAGTCTTGCCCCCGGATAAAGAAATGCCTGGAATATTCGGGTCTTACACACACATACAGATAGGACATGATTCTCCTTAAGTAATGGAGAAACTTACATGTGCAGTAGCTAGAGCAACCTGAAACAATATACCTGTATATACTATTTGATAAAAAAAACAAAACATTATTAGCTCAATTTATCAGATTTTAATTCCAAATCTGTTTCTGAAAGGTCATCTTGCTGATCCATTTCAGGTTCATGGGTCTCTCCTCATTCAAGTAGATATAGTAGGAGCCTGGTCTTGAAAATAGCTGCCTGAGAGTATTGCCAAGATGGCTGCCAAGTAGATACTAGAAGAACTTCTGTTCAGGTAGGTGGCAATGTGGAAAATCCAAATGCCGGTGCACCAGGCTGGACAAAAAAGGGGTCACTATTCTGTGAAAAGTGGAGGAAGGTGAATTCTTTGGGGCAAGCTACCAAAACGATATAGCTTTTGCTCTCCTATTAGCTGAGTGCCATGCAGAAGTTGAAACCAGTTGACCTTTCTGCCACCGCACTCATCTCTGATCTCAGTTGTAGGGAAATTGGATTGAAAATAATGTGTTCGAAAGCACTGTGGCAATTTTTTCCTGAACAGTGTGAAACCAACCTAAGGCAGTTAAAAACTGACAGTTCTTACCATCAAGCCTGCGCTCATTTACATACTCCAGTACTGCTGCTGAAAGGAAAGGAGGGATTTTTTAGCAAATAAATTAACAAAAAACAAATAAATAAAGAAACACTTCTATATTTTATTGTAAAACACATACATTTTATTGTACATAGCACTACTAACAATTCAAATTGCAAGACTATCAAACAGTGTAAGAAGAATGACATATGCTTTACAATGGGCTGAAGATATAGGCTACCTTTACACACTGGAGGTGGGTGACTCCACTTCGCTGGGCGACTGGGGACACAGCGAACATTTGCTTCCCCAATGAGCTTATAGCCACTCCGGCAGGAGAAGTGCAATATCTCTCCTGCTTGGTAGAACTGCTTCTCTGATACCTGGACACCAAATGCTGGAATTCCAGGGTTCCTACAGGTTTCATATGTATCAGCTATAGAACAGAGAATGAATACACACACATGAGAATATATCAACTTGTCCAGGCCCTGTTTACATTAGTTTTTTTGAAGATTAGCACTAAGACTAGTGCTTGTTTTTTTGCATTTGGCACTCACACATATAGCCAACATTAGCACAACATGTACAATTTACATCTCAGTGACACCGGATGCAGCTCATTTGATAAAAATGCATGTCATTTTTGGATTATCATTAATGCATTTTCTAAATATTCCAATTTTATAGCTGAATATTTATTCAGGTGCTGATTGTATTCAGTCGTGTGTTACTGGCTAAACAATGGCAAACAAAAGGTAGATTATGTTGATTAATCACAGGAGGAAAGTTGTGTTAAGAGATCTTGAGTTGCTCATCTCAGGATGACAGTGTAGAGATGAAATATTATCAAAATTAACAACAGCGGGTGCTGTCTTGCAATGCTGATGAGTTTAAATCACAAAATACTCTCATGAATGTTTCAAAAGAGCAAACAATCTTTTGCAGATATATTGCCGATTAGCAAACAAGCGGCATGCAATGTCATTGAGATGTAAATCTCGGTTTTGATGTGAGGTTGGAGGATTATAAATGCCTGCACAGGAAAGTAATGCAGGGATGCGCTATTATCCTCTTTATTGCACTGCAACACCCTTGATTCTGACTAGCAGTTTGAGCAGTGAACAGTCTGATGGGTATTGGGAATTAATGAAAGTTCGGTCTGCATTATGAAAGGGACACTTCACATCAACATTCCCACCTTGTTTCTGAAAAAAATAAAAATAATAATAATAGCAACTTTGGCCTTCTTCAGCACTGGATATTCCCAGCACTGGATATTCCCCAAGACAATATCACTGGTATATCCCAGGCTGCCTTACATGCAGTAAGCTCCTGCCATGTTCACAGAGCATCTGACACACATCATGTATGAAAGCAGCAATTTGTGGTTGCATAATTACATGCATTTCCCATAAAACCATATTTATATATAATATAAAAGTGTCCTTTCTATTAATGTGGTTTGTGATGCAATGGCAGAAATAAGTCTGCAACACCCTCAGAGAGTACCAGAGGACAGTATATGGTTTCTTTGATGTCTTGCAAAAAATTTAAGGCAATCTTTTGCTTCCTCCTCTGTCTAACTTCAGCAAACCATTTCATTTACAATGTAAAGTGGTTTTCAGTTTAGTTAAGTAAACTAATAAAATTACTGAATGACCGCAGTGCTTTGTGACCATAAATATGGGGCATAAAAAATTACATAGCCTTTCCACTTAATTTTCTTTGAGGCTATCATGCTTGCCACCCATAGGCTTCAGACTACCCTCTAGTTGTCACGATCTTGTCGGCAGATGGCACAGTGGTGTTGACGTGCACGGACAGCTGGAGAGCGCACGCGTGCATGAGATGGGCCATGCGCCACGTCGTCCCCTGCGAAAATTTCCCCTGCCTTCAATGCCAGAGGACTACGCTGCACTACGCAGGCAGCAGAGCTACCCGAATTACTGGGGCTTTCCGCTGCCGGGGGATTACACTAAGCTATACAGGCAGCAGAGCCACATGAATTACTGGGCCTTCCCACTACCGGGGGACTATACTAAGCTATGCAGGTAGCAGAGCCACCTGGATTACTGGGCCTTCCTGCTGCTGGGGGACTACACTGTGCAACGCAAGCAGCAGGACGTCTCAGCCCTGGAGTCCCAGCCCGAGGTCTACCTGGCAACCTCAGAGCCTCCGCCTGAGGTCAACATGGCGACCTCAGAGCTCCAGCTGGCGACCTGCAGGGAGGTCTCGGCTGCCGAGGAGGTCGCCCTGCTGTCCTGTCCCACTGAGGAGGCTGTCCTGATGTCCTTTATTTCTGTCCTGTCCCGCCGAGGAAGCTATGCCGCTGTCTTGTCCCGCATAGGAAGATGTCCCGCTGTCTTGTCCTGCTGAGGAAGCTGTCCTGTGGCCCTGTCCTGCCGAGGAAGCTGTCCCGCTGTCCTGTCCCACTGAGGAAGCTGCCCCGCTTTCTTGTCCTGCCGAGAAATACGTCCCGCTGTCATGTCCCACAGAAGAAGCTTTCCCAGTGTCCTATCTTGCTGAGGAAACCGCCCTGAGCTTCAGCCCCACAGAGGACTTTGCCCTGAGCTCCAGCCCCGCAAAGGATGTCTCTCCGAGCTCCAGCCCCGAAGAGGATATCTCTCCAAGCTCCAGCCCCACAGAGGACATCACCCAGCATTCCAGTCCCACTGAGGATGTCACCCTGAGCTCCAGCCCCACGGTGGATGTGGCCCAGTGCCCCAGCCCTGCTGGGGGCGGTGCTCTGCCTGTCTGCTGCCCGGCGGAGGCCGCCCTATTTCTTGATGCATCAAAGGACAGATTACACAGAGGCCTAGGACCACCATTGGAGTGGGTTCTGTCATGATCTCGCTGGCAGATGGCGCTGTGGCGTTGACGTGCACAGACAGCTGCAGAGCGTGCTCATGCATGAGATAGTGTGTGTCAGTATGGGTCCCAGATGTCTGTGTTCAAGCGTGATTATGTTTGTTATTTATAGCCCTCGTGTTGCTGTGCACTTCGTGGAGTATTAACTGAATAACTGAATTTATAGGTGAATATGGTTAAGTATGCTAAACGGTCATGTTTTTTCCTGTTCTTGTTTCATGTCTCGAATCTAGTTTCATGCTTAAACCTTGATTATCTCATCCAGTCAAGACCGCGTTTCATGTTTATTAATTTCCGTTTGAAAATAAAGACTTTGATTTGCGCTTGCTTCCATTCATAGTCTTGTACCGTAACACTAGTGAATTCTAGGGACCCCTTTATCCAATTGAGTGTTTTTATACATCTGCTCTACGGTTGCCAGGTTTCAGCAAAATTTCCAGTTAAACTTCATCTCAAAATCTGCACTAAAGGCGTATACCTACCCCAAAAATACATGCAATGGAAAACGGCAACAAATTTTTCTTCTTTTTCATATACTTTGAGTGGGAAAACCATGGTGCACACAAAGTAGGACAGTATGGACAATGTCCACACCATAATCCCCTTTCCCCATTCCAAATCTTTGCAATATATCTTACAATAGAAATGGTTCTGTACAGCATGGACACACTGTATGCACTTACGTTGTTTAAGGGAATTTTTTAAATTTAGATAGATTAGATTTTCTGAATTGTTGCTATAAAACAAGATCTTTGCAACTGTGGAGTATTTTAAAATATCCCAATTTGACATAAAAAAAAACATGACCCTGGCAACTCTGTCCTGTCTTGCACTGAAAGTGCTCACAGAGCAAATATAATTCCATCCCCATTGTGACTTGTTTCAGTTCCCATTTTTGACCACTACATCCAATAAAAACTCTATGGAGCACTTCCCCACAATTGTGCAACATGTACTAAGATGAGCAAATCCACGAAACACTGTTGAAATACCCAAAGGATGTCATTGGCATTTCATTGGAATTTAAAATGTATTACGTTGAGGACTTTCTGAAGATTTGTTTAATAGTGGGGATCTGTTTATGGATAAGCTGATAGTTATAATAAAATCTCCACAACCTTCTAACTAGTACAGTCAATCCTACCATTTTACACATAATAATAGCTCTTGATGTAGGCTGTTGTACTTTGCATCATCAAAACAGGGCTCATCTGATTCTCCAATCTGTTCCCCATCCCTCATGTGGACATGCAGTAATAGAAACTTAATCAAACAGCTACTAATGAAAATGTCACAGAGCAGTTCTGGAATATCCATCTCCTAATGAAACAGCTGGACAAGCTTATTATAGTTAATGAATCATGCTTTGTTCTGAGGAATGAAAATGGTACTCACAGATGCATTTGGGTGGTTTCTCACTCCACTTGGGTCCAGTGGAATCGCGGTTGTAACAGGAAAGGAGACTGTTTCCCGACAGAGAGTAGCCCTTGTTGCAGATGTACTGCACTGTGGAGCCCACAATCAGTCGAGGACCCGACATCACCCTGCGGCTGTGTTCTACCATGCCAGGGTCTGGGCATGACAGCACTGAAGAAACACACATTAAAATACAGGATGGTTTGCTACCAACGCCTATTCTCCATTCATTTATTCATCTTTAGTAAGTGTTTTTTCCTAGTTAGGGTTACGGTGGATCTGGAGCATATTCCAGGAAAACTGGGCAAAACACAGGAATACACCCAGAACATGGCATAAATCTAAGTTGTTTGGGAATATGTTTAATGTGGGTTTACTAGCACTGCGGCTGCTCCAAAGGCCATACAGACTTCATGTACATCCATACTGTACTATTTCACACTGTCTATCGTTACCCAAATGAGGATGGGTTCCCTTCTGAGTCAGGTTCCTCTCAAGGTTTCTTCCTTTAAACATCTTAGGGAGTTTTTCCTTGCCACCATCGCCACTCAGTGGCTTGCTCAGTTGGGATAAATTCACACCTTTAATATCTGTATACCGTGTTTATATTTCTGTAAAGCTGCTTTGAGACAATGTCTGTTGTAAAAAGCGCTATACAAATAAAATTGAATTGAATTGAATTGAGTTTAATGACAGTAATATACAGAATACAGCATTTAGACATTCTTTGACAGTGTTTGGTATAGAGTCTCATGATCTTATCATGTGGGTTAATCGGCTCGACAGTGGCTGTCGCCGTGTTGATGCACCGTCTACCACTGTAGTTTGGCCAGAAGACATTTGTGGACCCTGTCTCTCACCTGTCCTCACCAACTATATATGTATATTTAATTTACAATGAAACTTGATGATGTTTTATACCTGTTTTCACCCTTATGATTCCCCAAAATGCCATGCAAGACTCAGTTTTACCAATAGGTGGCATTAAAGGACCATAACTATAGTTAAACAAACAAACAAGAAAACAAAAGCCGTGTACAGGAACATATAAATACATTTATATGGAGAGAGCAAATTTGGGAAACCTTAAAACTACATCTTATGAAATAGGCTGACAAAGGTTTACGGTTTTTCAAGCCATAATTCATTAATTCCTATTCTGTAACCACTTTATTATAGACAGGTTGGCTGTAGATCCAGAGCATATCCCAGAAACACTGTGTGTGTGTGAGGCAGGAACACACCCTGATTGGAATGCCAGTCCCCTGCAGGGCAACATGCACACACATTTACACACTCATTCACACCAATGGACAATTTAGTGTAGTCATGTTTTTGGGAGGTGGAAGGAAACCAGAGAACCCAGAGGAAACCCTTGTTGAACCTAACACAAGGAGAACATTTGAAACACAGCAAGCTCGAACCCAGAACCTTGGAGCTGTGAAGCAGTTCATAATATAAGAGTACATGATATAAGAGAATTTCCTTTCACCCCTCTAAACCACATTGTTTTTAATTATCAGTAAATCACTGGAACACATTCAGTAGACTGATAATTGTTTCAGATTTAATGTTACTGTGTTTTATCACTCCTAAGCTCCAGTTTGTTTACTCCGGCTACCCTATTCACATGATTCCTCAAGGTGCCTCTATAAGGACAAACTACAATTACTGAAAATAGCAAGAATACCTGGATTTGTTCCCACCCAGGCAGCCAGCCAGAGAAATGCCTTGATCTGCCTTTGCAGTGGGGAAGGACAGTCATCACAAGTAATAGAAGGACAGCCTGTGTCCTCTAGTCTAGAACACAGAATAATAAAAACCCACACACGAGCCCAGCTGCAGCACACAAACCAATTTCTTTCCCTAGCAGGACAGCATCAGGTGACAGGATACTGGGAGCTGTGCATCTCTCCCACTCCTGCTGCTGCTTCTTTTATGCTTCCAGAGCAGGACAGAAAACAGCGGGTGCATGTTGAGAGGCTAAGACAAAAGCCTGAGCTGTTATTGCAGTCTGCATGGTGACTCACTGAGCAAGTCCACAGCTGATGCAACATGGAACGGGAAGAAGTTCAATCATGATGTCAGTGCACCAATGACATCTGCTACAACAAAACACAAGATGTACAGCCACCCTGAATTCACCATTCTTTGATAGCAAAAAGGGGACCCCTGAGGATTACCAGAGGAAAGTCACAGGCAATGCTCGGATGGGTATGTGAGAGCAGCCAAGCGATAACGTGAATTGAAACCACACCTTCAACCCAGTCCCATTCAGCAGAATTGCATGTCATTATCCATCAAGCTCTGTTTTCCACTACTGTAACGTTCAATGCTGCAAACAGAATCTACAAATGAAATTTAGTTGCTGTCCAGAGCATCATTTACATTTACAGCATTTGGCAGACACTTTATCCTGAGCAACTTACATTTGTCTCATTTATACTATTGAGCAGTTGAGGGTTAAGGGGCTTGCTTAAAGGTCCAGCAGTGGCATCTTGGCAGCATCTTAACCACTAAGCTACCACTGCATCATTCCTGATTAGTGCCCTTTCTAAATTGCTTGTATTTTTTTCTTTTGCTTGTATTTTTTTCTCATTTGTAAGTCGCTTTGGATAAATACGTCTGCTAAGTGAATAAATGTAAATGTAAATGTAAATTGGTTCAAGAGTGGTGCAAAAATAATTTTAGGCACAATAGATATGTGTTTACTAGGAATTTATTACAATGTCGATACAACTTCTGTATCTATTTGTTTAGTGCTCCAGATATTTGTATCTGTATTTGGATTTAAACAGGCATGGCGTACATAGTAAGTATAAAAATATAGAGATGTCTATGGCAGCGGTCCCCAACCTTTTTTCCGCCACGGACCGGTTTAATATCAGACAATATTTTCGCGGACCGGCCTTTAAGGAGTGGCAGATAAATACAACAAAATAAAATGATACGACTGGCATAAAAACTGGGGTATTTTTAAAATATAATAATAAACGTGAATCCAATGTGAAATCGCAGCTTTATTAGCAGCGTCCTGGTAACATCACGCCAACAACATAGCATGAGTAACTTCCGCTCTACCCCTTAACGTATCATGTGACCAAGTAACATATCACGTGACCGAGACAAGCGTCTTGACTTGCGACAAGAGCGAGTCGTAGACGGATGTAACGGAGAGAATCCGGTCATTTTTCAAAATAAAACATCATTCAGACTCCGATAATAAATAAAATGGAAATAATGCAAGTTATTTATTCTTTTTGTGTGGCCCGGTACCAAATGACCCACGAACCGGTATCGGTCCGCGGCCCGAGGGTTGGGGACCCATGGTCTATGGGACTGTTTTTTCTTTAATTCCATTTGTGTAAATACTATTTTTGTTTGTACTTTCCCACAACATTTTCTAAATTCCATTTCCCAAAATATAAAAAAAAATTAAGATTAGTAATCTAGCAACTACTAAGGATGAATGAGTGAATGAGCATTGTAAATTTCCCGTGACTGTCATATAACTGCTTGTCCATCATGTGAAATGAAAAACCTCTAGCTCATGTGACCTTTTTAATGTTCTGTGAACTTTTCTGGCAAGCGTTCAAAAAAATGTATATTGAGCTTCCTATCTGTATCTCTATTTGTATTTGTTTAGAACACATTATCTGTTCAATCAAAATAATGCATTAATATTTAGTTACATCCCTACTTTTTTTTAATGAGTGTATGCATGATTCACCTCTCTCACAGGTAGGCAGGTCTCCACTCCATGTCAGGTCCCACTGGCACATGAGCATTTCAGTGCCAACCACCTCAAAGCCTGGGTAACATTGATAGGTTACTACTGTACCATGCACCAGCTCAGGGTGAGAAGTAGTCTTCCAACCATTAGTGATCTCAGGAAGCTCTGGACAAGTGTCGTTACGAGGAACCTCTGCAAACAGACAAAGAGGGAGAGATTCAATATTATACAGCCCTCACTCATCAGGCATTGGACTGAGAGGCAGCTGCCAGGTGATTTGCTAGTGCCTACTTTGATCATGGTGAATCTGGTGAGGGCATGTGGCTAATGAGTACAAACGTGTCATAATTGTTTGCATCGCTGCCAGGCCAAATGGCCAAATCCCATACACCTGCAAGAGCTGGCAGGCGTTTATTCACATGGGGTGTGATGGGACTGCAAAACTCTCCATTCCGGTCCTTCTGTATTCTGCTACTCACTCGCTCCCTGTTTGCATGGAATTCATTATGTCTTATCAGATCTCATTTTATATTTTGGCACCAGTGAAAGCTGATGGAATGGTAGTATATTCTCTATCCCAGGGAGAAAAGTGCTAGACTTAAAAGTCAGCTGTCTCTCTTTCTTCCTGCCTCTTTCCATAGTCCACATAAGCCCTACCCGCTGTTCTGCAATAATAAATTAGTAAGGCTGAATGGAGGCATGATATCTGTTTCAACTATAGCTCTAATCAACAATTAATTATATTTTCACTTTTATTACTGCATCCAATTGTATTTCAAAATGCTCAAGATGACATGGATGCAGTGTTTCTTTTATTTTCCAAATTAGTGTTGTAGTAGACATATAATAATAAATGCAAATGCAAATATCAAATACGTTAAATGGCAAAAAAAAAACATTCAAACGGGTACACAGTCAGGTCCATAATTATTGTCACTTCCAAGGGAACTGTGAAAATGTGTGTATAAAATAAACCTTGTGATTAATGTTTTTTTTCCACCGAGCTGGAAAAACTACTTACCTTTCCTCCAACAAAAATCAATCTCATGAGAACAAGATAATGACCCCAACACACACATCTGAATCAATACAGAAATGGATGCAAGACACAAAATCAATGTGTTGCAATGGCCATCTCATCTCTAGATTTGAACCATGCTAAACACATGCGGTGTGAGTAGAAAAGGGCAGTGCATGTATGCAAACACAAGAATTTAAAGCACCTTAAAATGTTGTGCAAGGAAGAAGGTCAAAAATACGCAACAGCCGAGCTGCAGAAAGAGGCTCACTGCAGTGGAGGCTTCACTGAATATAAATTGTTCGGTGTCAATACTTTCGAACACAGCATTTTATAGGAAATTTACATCTAATGCTGTACAGTATATATTGTAGTGCTATAAAATAAAATTATATAGTGCTCAAAATGTCATTAATTGCATGTTGTTCATTGTATACTGCATGTTCATTCATATATTTCCCCTAAGGTGTTCTTGTAGTTCTGGAGTTAACTGTATGTCAATAGAACAAACCTATTAACTGACACAGCCAGTAGATTTCTGTGTGCTCTTACCAAAGAAGTGCACCACAAAGCCATTGTTGTAGCCGTAAACGTTGGTGGCAGGGTCAGACTGGAACTGGATGGTGACATCAGCTGTAGATGTGTAGAGCTTGAAACGCGGCCGAGAGCCACTGTACTGGCCCAGCACCTTAGCAGTCAGGTCGTCTCCATCATAGAATGTCAGCAGGTCATTCATTCCCATGTGGAGGCTGCAGGCAGACAAGATACATATTTAGTGAATCTCAGCTTTACCCCGTTTTTTTGCAGCATTCAAGGGTTGTTTATTTTTCCGATTTGGCTTCAACTTCATAACTTTTCTCTTTTATCCTCTGAAGAAAAATAAGCAGGTTTATACTTTCTACCATTCCTCTCTAGAGGTCGACCCATAGTGGATTTTAACAATACCGATAACTAAGTTGAGCAATACCTGCTGAAAACCAATTAATCAAACTGATACAGAATGAAAACATAACACTCAAAGTAAATTACTGCTGAACTTAATTACAAAAATAAACAGTACTGACTGTACCATGAAAATATACTGTGTATATATATATATATATATATATATAACTATTAATAAATAGTAAATAAAAGTAAATAAAAATAGATCAACAGATCAAAATAGAGACACCCAAAAATAGAGACTCCCAAAAAACCACTGAATCAAAAACACTTTAAATAACACAAGAAAAATTTCTCAGTGATAGTTTTATTTTGCCTCAAGAGGCTGCTCTCGTACTATATAATGACAGTGGACACTTCTCAGCCGCTAAGCAGATGCAACTAGGGAAAACTATCGGTGTGGATTTTTGTGAATAACTGATACAGTAGTTCCAGCAATCACTTAACGGTGCTGATAAATTGGTAACGCCTATCAATTGGATGACCTCTATTCCTCACTGTTTTTATTATGTTCTAATGGAAGGTGAACTACATAATTCATGTTATGCCAAACAATGAAATTATTTGGATAAGTAATATATATATATATATATATATATATATATATATATATATATATATATATATATATATATATATATATATATATATATATGCATATAGCAATAACAATCATATGCACTAGGAGAACTTCACTCTATGCATATAAATGTGGCAGTCTTGGCAAACCTGTCTGATGTTTCTGTGGGTGAACATTGTCACCTCTACTTTAATTTACCATTGTCACCTCTACTTTTTTGTTATTTGGAAATATTTTTTTTAAATGCAGACTCCCTTTTGGCGCTTTCTTGTGGGTAGCCATCCCGCTGCTGCCACCAAATGTGATCCAACAGGTCTGCTGGAGAGGTGTTCTGATGCTCATGAGGACACAAAATGTGTGAAATGATGGATCAACCCACAGTAGCACGTAGGTGCAAGGCAGATTTATTTACAGTGCACCAGTGAAAAGTTAGGGAACTTTTTAGAGAAAAGCTCAGTGGTAATGGAATATTTTACATGTGAGGACGAAGAAAAAAATTTATTACAAAAAAACCCCCAAAAAACAAAAACTGTAACAGCCAAAGAACGAAAAACAAACAAATATATACATATATAAATATATACTGAAAGAAAATGGCTCGCTGCACCTCTGCCACAATACTTTTCCAAACTTCAACACTTCTACAATCCAGTGTATCAGTTGGCCTAAAATCTTAAAATGATTTCCTGAAAGTGTGTTTTCCTTACACATTGAATGTTGACTTTCATCAAGTTGTTAGATAGATGCTTTACCAAGCTGAGCTTAGCAGATGAAAGTTAAGGGCCTTGTGCAGGAGCCCAACTTTATCAGCTTGGTGGTACTACTACTACTACTATTATAATTATTATTGTTATTATTATTATTATTATTATTTTATATATCAGTACCAGTATTTTTCCTTTCCTAGCACCTCTACTACTTGCTATCTCTTTGTTTATTAGGCCCTGGAACAGGACAGAGAGCAAATGAATTGACGGCAGGGGAGAGAATTCTTAGTTACACCCTTATGTACCAGGTCTGTCCTCCCTAATCTTTAGAAATAGCTGGAAAATCAATTTCTTCCAGCACACCAGCCACTGTTAGACCATATTGTAACTCAGTTGTAGCAATCTCATGGAGAAAAGCAGCATGACAAAAGAGTGATTTCACCTGTCACTTCCCCGTGTTGCTTTAGTAAGACTTCAGCAGCTATGGAGACAGGCTGGGTTCAATTACCTCAGCAATTATTCATGCTGTAGCAACTGAGAGTACTGTATTCGACGATACAATTTCAAACGCTTTATCTAATATCCAGCAGTGGCTCCCTGTCGGTTCGGTTTAGAAGCTCAGAATGGAAGGCAAAATTGAGTGAAGCAGAATGAATAGTCCTGGGAGCATATGACCTTCTGAACAATCTGAAATGCTATTAAAAATGTTGAAGCCTTAACAAAAGTGACCAAAGAAATTCTCTCTTTTGGGCTTGACAGATGTAAAAAAAACAGATATGGACAGCCTTGATAAACTAAATCCTAACTTTTATTTAAAAAAATTACATGCTAACCCTATTAAGAACTACATAATAAAAAACTTCTATAATGAAATAATCTCCAGCTACTCTTCTAGATTTGCTTTGCATTGTGTATATTGTTAGATAGCACATTGCAGACTCTAGCAGGCCAGCAAATAGAATGCAGTCCAATGGTGAGGTGACACACGCACTCAGGCTTGTCCCTACTTAATCACAAGTGGCCGGTGATAGAACTCATTACACAGGAGAGAGAAATAATTAATCTTCTTTGGTCTACCATGGCGGCAAACATAAAAGCAGTGTTGCAGAATGGAGACAGGATGTTCGGCGTGTGCAAAAGTAAAATGCAAAGACGTATGTCTAGACGCATGTCTACACACACACTATTAACACAAGGTTGTTGTTTTTTTTCGATGTGTTTGCATTAAAGCATTCTGCACCATCTTGTTTTTTTCTGCTGTAACACAGTCTCATTTTGCCTTACAGCCCCTCACCTGCTCTCACGACTAGAAAGCAAAAAAATAAAAAACCCAAAACCCTGTCTCTGCTTATATTGGATTTGTTGAGATAAAGTGAAACAAGGGTTTGTGTAGCCGCATGTTGTATCTGCCGAGAAAATCTATCATGTATTCTATTTGCTAGGAGTAATTTCATTTTGTTTAATCAAAAAACAGGTTCAGCTTGACTTGGCCCACAGCACAGCTGCCACCTCACACCTTCAGAATACATTAAACTTGCATGCAGGCTTTTAAAAAAAAAGAGAGAAAGAAACCCTAAAGCATGACAAAAATGGCCTGATATTTTCAGCCTACATAGCTTGAAAATGCCAATTCAGCTTACTGTTTCCACCTCTCAAACAGAATAACAGAATATAAATGTGTTTTGAATAATACTGGCAAAGACTGATCCTATTTCATTTGTTTGCCAAAGACAGGAACCTGATTCAGCATGAGCTGAATGGCTTTGGGTAAAAGCAATGCTCAGAGGTCATCTGTCATATACACTAAACTAAATAATTATTTTGCACCACATCCTGTTTCATGCAGACTAAGCAACTCAAATGACTGCTTTGTTTTAACTAAAGAAACCAATAACTTATGCTACAGAATAGATTTTAATGCTTTTTTTGAGATATAAGGCAAAAATAATAAGTTTTATCATACTTA
This sequence comes from Ameiurus melas, assembly GCA_012411365.1. Lineage (NCBI taxonomy): Eukaryota > Metazoa > Chordata > Actinopteri > Siluriformes > Ictaluridae > Ameiurus > Ameiurus melas. The sequence continues at coordinate 18,444,900 of CM022759.1, read as the reverse complement.
TGCATTATCCTTTATGCCATGTACATTCCATGTGTATATTATGTATAAGATGTGTGCATATGGATAGACATTTAGTGATGGGTGAAGCCAGAACTGTCAGTGCTTTCTAAGAGGAAGTCTACATGCAATAATGAAAGCACAGAGCATTACAGATATCCGTTGGACCATGTGTTTGAACTACACTTAATTCTACAATAGCAAAATTGGATGAGATGAGAAAAAAAAAAAGGCACGCATGATTAAATGTCAGTGACGTGCTGGACAGCGTTGCCACTACTAAATGTTAGACAAACAGAAGACATTAAACTTTCATTCAAACTGTCAACATTATCGGAAAGTCTTAAATGGATAAATAAAGGAGAAATGAGTTTGGTTCTTTTCAATTAAGGAGGTAAATATTGGCCAGATGCTGCCAGCCTGAGATCTCGCACACACTCGCACAGCCTTAACATACAATACATGATATTTGAGCCAGAGAGAGAGAGAGAGAGAGAGAGAGAGAGAGTGAGAGAGAGAGAGAGAGAGTAAATCAACATAAGAAAATGCTTAATGGAGGCTCATCCTTATCCTGGTCTTGATTTATGATAACATATTTCATCTGATCAAACTGTAGATGTCAAGCCAACAAATCAAAGTGGATCCTCTTGTATATAAGTTCTAACCCAGACCAGTCAATATCATGTACACAATACCTCCAGCAGGGGGCTCTCTCAGCCACGATAGCTACCTGACAGCATGAAGACTGTAATCCATTCCACTATAGCAATCTTTACTGGCTTTGTGTCTGAGCCAGGGCAATTTTGCCAGCTGTCACATGTTGCCCACCTACCCAGCACACAGTCTGCCCCAATCTAACAGCTCAGGAAACCACTTCGGTGCTTTAGGGCCCTTCTCAGCAAATGATTTAATCAGACCTTGGTACACCTCAGTGTTCGTGTGTAACAGCGAGTACAGGGTGTGTTGATGAATTATTACAGGGGAATGGGCACAGGCTCATTCTTAAATCTCTGTAATGAGCCTCTGGCAGGATCTGGTGCTTCAGAACATGAGGGGATGCTGGTCTACAGCAGGGGCAAGCTGGAACGAAAACACAAGAGGCAAGAAGAGTTCACAACAGAATTGGATTTGTTGTATGAATCTTCTCAGATTCATTAGTGCATATTTTGCCTTTCTTGGCTAAACAGCTGTTGTGGAAGTCCTCCTTGCTCACTTTGTTTCCATTTATACCTGTCATTTGGTGTGACAGTAGTAGCAGTTTGACTAATTTAGTCATTTGAAGAGGGGAGGAAAGAGTGTGCCCCCATGAAGCGTTGCTCCTCCCACTTTCTTGTCCAGACCTGTCACACAAACATGGGGTAGTACATCATCTGTGAAGAGATATACAGTATCTCACAAAAGTGAGTACACTCCTCACATATTTGTAAATATTTGATTATATCTTTTCATGTGACAACACTGAAGAAATGACACTTTGCTACAATGTAAAGTAGTGAGTGTACAACTTGTGTAACAGTGTACATTTGCTCTCCCCTCAAAAGAAACCCAAAACACAGCCATTAATGTCTAAACCGCTGGCAACAAAAGTGAGTACACCCCTAAGTGAAAATGTCCAAATAGGGCCCAATTAGCCATTTTCCCTCCCTGATGTCATGTGACTTGTTAGTGTTACAAGGTCTCAAGTGTGAATGGGCAGGTGTGTTAAATTTGGTGTCATTTTTCTCACACTCCCTCATACTGGTCACTGGAAGTTCAACATGGCACCTCATGGCAAAGAACTCTCTGAGGATCTGAAAAAAATCATTTTTGCTGTACATAAAGATGGACTAGGTTATAAGAAGATTGCCAAGACCCTGACACTGAGCTGCAGTACGGTGACAAGACCATCTTCTACCATGTCCTGTGGTCTGATGAGACCAAGATAAACTTATTTGGTTCAGATGGTGTCAAGCGTGTGTGGCAGCAAGAGGGTTAAGGCAGTGCTGGAAATAATGGTGGCCACACAAAATATTGACACTTTAGGCCCAATTTGGACATTTTCACTTAGCGGTGTATTCACTTTTGTTGCCAGCGGTTTAGACTTTAATGTCTGTGTGTTGAGTTATTTTGAGGGGACAACAAATTTACATTGTTACACAAGCTGTACACTCACTACTTTACATTGTAGCAAAGTGTCATTTCTTCAGTGTTGTCACATGAAAAGATATAATCAAATATTTAAAAAAATGTGAGGGGTGTACTCACTTTTTTGAGATACTGTACATAAAAAGGCCGATTTGACTGGCTGTTGAAAAGGCGTGCGTTAAGACAGGAGACATTGAATTGACTTTGCATAAACAGACAGGCCATATTTTCATCATCAGCTCTGACAACAGATGGAGAAGCAATGAGTGCTGAAGCTATCGTCCTCCATTCCCTACCCCCAACCACCAAACGAATAGGAAATTAATTATGCTGGCAGCTTCACCTGCAAAACATCCAGGATGTCATTTATTACACAGCTAAACAATGTAAGTGGTGCAACCAAAAAAAAAAAAAAACACAAGCATGAGGAAACATGCAAATGAATGAATCTTAATTAAGGCATACTAAATTACAGAATACATGAATAATCTATCAGTGGCTGACACAGCAAGGTTTGGTGTTGTGTAGCCTCACCTGACTGAGCAATCACACTCGACACGCGCTCTCCTGCTCCATATAATTGATTCCATATTCGGAAAAAAACCAAAACATCCAATTTAATAATTGCCTTTCTGTGGAGTTTATTATTAACCTTTGTCTGCTGCCGCCTACTGATATGCAAACTGTTTCCTCGATCACCATGTTTTATTTCTTGCACATGATAAGAACACAAGCTATGACATCTGTCACTTGTGTATGATTTTCAAGGAAAATAATCTGGATACACTCTTTGTATCAAGACAGAAACAGAAATCCTGTTTACCTGAAACTTACTTAAGTCTGAGGAGGGCTCCTGAGTTAGTTTATGTTTATGAGCAACATGGGCAGCATGGCAATATCATATCCCAAAAATAACATTTTTATCATGATACATAATTCTGCTGGGGTTTTGCCAACAAGTGTCAGTGTAAGTTCAGAATTTTGAAAAGTACTCACAAAGAAAAAGAGAGAAAATGGAACAAACAGTACAAAAATTGCTTTTATTATCCAGTCACTTTTTTTTTAACAGAAAGTGATCACCTGACTACTAACACCCATGATTACCTGATCATGATGATACTTAAAATAATGTATCATAATGTGTATATATAGTATATCACAATAATTATGTAATTGTGTCATTTTGCCCAGTCCAATTGATGAGAGTTACAGTGGGATCATGGGATCACTGTGCACAAAGTGAAAATACACCCTTTACTAGATGCCAGTATGTCTATTCAAACATTCATAACTAGGAGCAATTTAGGGTAACAAGCTACTCATGAATTTTTCAGTCTGTGGTATTGGTAAATCTGTACCACTGGTTCTTTTCAGAGATCATCCGTTTTCCAGGGAGAAATAATTTTTGAGGATCTGATGGCACAAGGACAACACCAAACCTTAGGAAATGAGTAAGTAATTAAACCTTTATTGACAAAGCTCAACTGTTCGTCAGTCTCAAAGGGAAACAGGATGAAATTTTTGTCGAAAAGTGAACTAACCTGAGACAAGTTATTTCAAGTCTCCCAAATTTCCCAAGAATTTCTAATATGACAAACCTCATGTGGTCTAAACTAGTGTAAACAAACTGCTCTAAATCAGACATGCCCCTCATTTGTATCTTCATAACCTGCCTAACCGCAGTAAATACACATTTTAAGCTACCAGCACCTGAACAGTAATAAAAATTTGTATTGTATATCATTTTAATAAGGTTTCGCATCAGTGAGAAGATGAAACTAGGCAGTCGTTTTATGCAGAAGTACGATAAAATCTCAAAGAGTTTGTTCAAGGTCTTAAAATTAGTCCCCTTGATACCTCCATCTTTGAGCTTGCCAAAGGCTGTATTGTACGCACTTCACTTTGTAAGTAAAGTCAGTGAGCTGGGACTGAATGGGCCAGTTGGGACTAGATACAGCTATGTAATAGCAGTGCAATCTGAGAAGCTCACTGTCTCAGTTACAGGAACAAAAGAACCTGCCAATTAATGTCTAAAAAAATTCTGACAGATGAAATGAAAATGTGTGAAGGCATCAGATATAATCCACACTACAACTGATTCACACTTCTGTCTGGAAAAAGTATAAAGCAGATGTTATGCAATTATTATACCACATTATATCACACTGTTGAATTCTTGAATCTGAAGATTAGAAGGTGTTGATTAATTTTCGAGAGCGCCAGCTCTGACAGCACTGCTGTAATTCAAATCACAGGTTTATATTAATTCACTTGTTCGAATACATGATCATTTCTATAGTAACAATTGGTTACCATAACCTGAGCCTAATCATAAATGGATTTTAAAAGTGTGTTGTTATTGAAAAAGGAAAGGTAAAGTCTTCAGGACAGAGGGCTTTGCATTTTGTCTGTTCTCTGTAAAATGATGAGAAAAAGGAGGCTGTGACGTAATGATTGCTTATAGTTGCATATACCGTAACTGATAACAAGAAAGAACTTGTCTCACAGACCCTCCACAACAATAGATAAAACATATGACCTGTAATTCCGTAATAAATTAAAAAAATATTTTAAAAAGCAAAATTTATTAAAAAGGTGGAAAATTGCTTTAGATAAATGGAATAAAGCATTTTTTAACTTCTGAATGGTAACCCTTCCCTTTGCATCAGGCTGCATCACACCACCCCGTTGTTGATTCTTTCTTTATTCTTTATAACAGCATGCCGCGTTGTGTTTTACGTCTTACAAATTGTCTGGGGATGATTATACATTTATATAACTCTTTAAAAACGACCCAGATTAAGTCATAGTGCTTTCTAGCCTTTAAATGACAGGTAGAATTATTCTGGAAAAGTCAAAGAGTCCCTGCATGGACACTGAGAGAAGCTCTCAGGTAAAAGATCTATATACTGATTCAGTGTCTGAAATGAAGAAAGCGCGAAAGTAGGAATGAAAGCAGAAGGAGTGTTAGTCATGCAGAGGAGGGAAAGCTGTAAAAAAGGGCTCCTGCAGAGACAATCACTATCTGAACTTGTCCCAAAAGGTCATTGATTAGCACAGACAATATCTACAGTATGAGCAACAAAGAAGAAGCTCTCACACGCGATACCAGCATCTGACTTCAAAAAGCTGGGTAAAAAGTAGAAAATTTTACCATCACTACACTTTTAGAAAAAGGGGTGCCTTACTAGGCTCTCACTACAGTTACCTATAATTCTAGCTTACTAAAGGTATTCTTTTCTGAACTCTCTCTGAAAGGGAACCTCTCTGTTCTAGGGTCTAAGTACTGTACACCAAACAAGATAAGACTGAATAATGACAGTTACTTTTTAATGCTTAACCATTTCTGATTAGTTGGCTATAAATAAGACACATTGATTTAATGTGATTATGTTTTTTTTTCCACAGTGGAGTTTCACATTACCAGTTTTGACAAGCACCACAGACTCAGACTCACTATGTTTTAAGTGCTCCGCTCTATCCGCTGAAATTCAATGGTAGTCCACCAGTTTATAACCGCTGCAAACCAAAGAAATTATTTGTTGTGCTAGATGGAAATGTTTTTTCCCCCAAAAAGCGTAGGATTTACAAGTAGAAAGTTTCTACTTGTAGCCAAAATACATTATCCAGTTCAACTCCTTAATTACTACATTATTTGCCTTATTATTTGCAGAATTCATTTTATACTGTTATTTTTTTTTATCTAACTATTAAGCCCTAATTTAGATAAAAAAAGATATATAAGAAAAAAGAAAAACAAGATTAATCTGTATGGTGAATGTGGCTCACAGGAACCATAAACTGAAAACCATACACTAAATGATATACAGTAGCTGCATTTCTTATACTGATGTTCTATTTATAGCACAGGGATGTGTTGCTATAGTATCCGTATCTACTGTAATATATTTGCTGTTCAGTAAATTAAAGTTGGTATGCTCAGTTTGTTTATAAGGTCTTGTATATAACATCTGATTATTTACTGACTAGAAGACTGGAGCTTTTGAAAGCTGAAAACACAGGAAGCACAAAATAAAATAGCAACATGAAAATGCCCAACATTGTTATTCAAGATAGGGCATTTAAGACTCCTCCAGCTAATCTAGGCTGAGTCATGGTGCAGGCATCAGGGGAAATCTAAACCTCATAGGAACTGAAGGCCTCCTGGCATTTTTACTGTGCTGCTTATACACAAAGAAAAGAACTAGAAAAGATCTTAACCTTATATTATTTATGGCCTTTACCTTGCATGAAAATACACTGCATAATTTACATACTGTATATAAACCAGTTATTTGAATCAAAGTAAATTCCAAATGTTAAACGAGTCCTATGTAATAAAACAGAAAAGGCCAAGATGTGTTGAATCATGTATAAATTGTGACTGGAGCTGGGGACACAGTTGGATAAATGTAAAACAGAATTCAGAAATTAGTGAGCTCTGTTACATGACAACTTTATAACTCAAGTTTTTAAGGTATCTTTGAAATGCCATGAACAGTACAAGTCTAGAAACACTTAATGATAAATGGCAGCTTTAGTGAGAAAACTAGAACCCTACAAATAATTTTGGCGGTGCATGAATGAGCTCCCTCTCCAGGTATAAAATAGCCTACTCTGAGCTAAAAAAGAAGATTCACTAGAAAGGACGGACTGATTGATTTACGTACACTTGGATGTCAAGCATGATCCTCTTGTCCTCCTCCACATGAATACCCCAGATGCAGTCCTGGCCTTTATCATAAGCTTCAGGCCAGTTTGGAGACAGCACCACTCCGGCAGAATCAGTGATCTCCCCACTACACACCGCTGGAGTAACACACACACACACACACACACGCAGACGCACATGCACATGCATGCGCACACACACATACACACACAGAGAGAGGGAGAGAGAGAGAGAGAGAGAGAGAGAGAGAGAGAGAGAGAGAGAGAGAGATTAGATCAGATTTTAAATAAAAACATTTTTAAGACTGTAATTGCAAAGGTTAAGGTATTTAATATTCCTCCAGTGAAGTCAAGGGTGAGTCTGGGTCCAGTGGCTGGGGAAAACTGACGGTTTGAATTAATGTGAGCACCTCACATGCAGGAGATATTTCCAATAAAATTACCCTGAAACAGATTCACAAACAGTATGACCTCCATTTTTTTGCTTCCATCTCACCAGGCACTGGTTTAGCCATGCAGAAGCATAATATTTTGAAACAGAAAAGTGGATGTCTTGACCCACTGCTGCAGCCTTTGTGATTAAATCCTTTAAAACCAATTTCCATTGTGGGCTTTGAGCAATGCATCCAAGCATAGGATCAGATAAGATTGCAGCATTGTGTGTTTGGGCTTTCTGTTTACAATATTTTTGCCTCTATAACTCTGGGCTCTGGCATTCATGGATAAATTCTTTTAGCACTGCATTAGACTCCAGTCTGTAGCCAAGTGCACTGGAGGCTGAAACCAGGTGAAACACACAGAAGTAGATAACACGTTTACAGCGCTAAAAAAAAATAAAATGCTACACTTATTATTGCACATAGCCGGCCTGCTTATCAGGTCCATCAGTAATTGCTTATTACTGTAAGCACCACAATGTAAAATCTAAAGATGCAAGGGAGACTCAATTTATTCCAACTCGCACACACACACACACACCTCTGCAGGCAGGCTCAGTCTCATTCCACTGTGGGTTTTTGGGGTCCATGCACTCGATGATAACAGAGCCTTGTTCCAGCGTGTATCCAGGATCGCAGCTAAACTCTACCACTGCACCCACGGCGTAGCTGTTGTCACTGCTGGTGAAGTTGCCATACTTGACAAACGGCTCATAGCAATGCCCTGGCTCGAAAGCTGAAAATACACAAATACACAGCACATGCAAACACTTCAGTGCTGACAAACATGACAGAAAATCGGTGTTGAAATAGTTCAGATGTGAAAATAACGATATCTGTACCACTTCCATATTAGGGTGCTTTCACATGTATTAGTCCAGTTTGAATCAGAGTAAAATGTAAATTTTTAGCATAATTGCTATTTGGTTTGGTTTACTTTCACACTGTACCATATAATTAAACAAACCAAAAACTAAAAAAAGTTGGCTGGGGGTGTGTAGGACTGAAACCATACTCTTCTCATTCATTAGACAAAAATACAGCAACAGGAAAAAGGATAAATAAACTATTGGATCAATAGTGTATATACAGTAAATAAGTACTTTAAACATTTTGTGTATTGCATCCTTTGTTTTGTTTTGGTCCAAATACCCAGAACACCCCATTTCTGCAGCATTAAAGGCTCAGTTTGCTTTACTTCCTGCTGTTATGCCAATTCAGGGTTGAATTAATTTGTCACTGCAATCAGACCATGTTAGATTTTGCTTGGAACCAAAACCATCTGAGTCAGGTGCTCTTGGTTCCAAGCGATTAGTTGTTTTGATCTGATATTGCTGAGTTCTCATCTGCCTAAATGAAGCACAACGAGTGTGGAAATGCATCAGCTCTCAATTCAAATGGACTAAACACTGCATACGTGAAAGGCCTTGTTCCAAGGTCTTTAGTTGCCCTTAGAAAGCAGACTGCTAATCACCTAATCACTCTTACCACCATTGCTTCTGACAATTTCTAAAAAGCACAGATAGCTGTTCCTCATAAATAAATCTAAATGAACATTCTCACATGAGCCTGGTTGACTGGTTCCCAGTATATTTGCTCATATTGGAATGTGGGGCAGGAAATTAAATGAGCAATTTTTAGAATCCAGACTGGCCTTGATATGCCTCCTGCTACTGTCTCCCTCACTGGCATGCTGGAATACATCATTCCTCATGCTGTGGGCCTGCCAGGATGTTTTGAATTCAGCTCTGCTCACTCTATAGCACACACAGGTGATTCTGCAAATTACAGCACCATGGTTCAATCTCAGCAGCCTCCACTCTTTCCACATGCATTATTCAGCCTCTGACTTCAACAACACGAATGGAATCGATTCATTTTCATCAGCTCCTGATATTTCCTTCCATATTACCAAACTATCAGACTGCCATCAATTCATAGCCTTCTACACAGGTAGCTGAGATTGGACATGGAAATATGTAGATGTGTGCCTCCCCTAAAAATTTTTGTTTAAAAGTCTGGTATCCAAATTTTGCTTATTTAACTGTCCTGGATGTATTAATTTGCACATTAATTTGTACACACACACACACACACACACACACACACACACACACACACACACACACACACACACACACACACATTTGTCATTCTTTAAGTGACTTTCAGGTTTGGGAAATCACACTGAGGGTGCTAAATTTGCACTAACACCTCCCTGTAATTAGCACTTTTTGGTAGAAATGTCCCAAAATGCATATTCATTAAAAGCAAATGTACAAAAGGTGCTGTTTTGTTCATTTGATAGACACAGTCCTCCATAGACTCTGCTAGTAAAGCAGTTTGCAGGTTTTTCCCCAACAAGTGTTATCAAGTCTGCACATTTTTAAACACGCAAACCTTTAGTAAATCAGGGCATATGCATATTTAAATCTCTCAGCGCACTGTGTAATGAAATAATACATGGATTTGGATGAAAATTTGTGTAAATACTTGTAAGTACATCTAAACACGGTGAGGCATGAAACAAGCAAAACTTACAAATTAATGCTAAACATGTTGCTGGTATGTCAATCTTGTTACGTGAGGAAGTGATGTGTTTTGATGGAACATTGTTTGTGGCAGCATGATTTTTTTTTAGTCAGTTTTTATATGGTTTGGCATTGTTAAAGGTCACTGCCAAAGTACATTAGACAACCCCTGATAGTGAAATCCGGTTGTTTTGTGGAAAACAAGATTAGGCTCCTCGGATTGGATAATGATTCAGGTACTAAGATGTGCATCTGTACATGCCTGTAAACACTACTTCGGCCGTAATGACTTAGCATTTGACTGCTTTATTTGATTTGCATCTCATTTTCGCTAATGCAGACAGCATTTCGATAAAAACCTTAGTTGTCTTTAAGCACAGATGAGAAAGAACTATATCAATTGCTGTGCCAAGAAAATGCTTTTGGAGCATTAATGCTTGGCCAATTCCTAAAAGAATGAGGAAAATTATATGAAAGGATGAAAGATTGAGGTAGCTTGTTCTACAGAACCGTATATTCAGGGTCGTCAGGCTAAAGTGCCAAAGGCTCTCAAGTGAATGCAGCCAGCTGAAATAAAACACCATACAGCAATCAGTAGACTTTTTCAGCTGGGGCAATTACTGCTTCTAGAGGCTCAAAAGTTTTAACAAAAGCCTTGGCCCACTGAGCACAGTCCCATCTTGTTAGCTTTGAACATCATGATGTGCAACCCAGTTCAGAATCCAGAAATGAGGCCACATCCATACCTTCATATCTGATTGCGGCTCCTGTGTTGGTGCCTGAGCCGTCGGTGGTGAATTCAATAAAAAGGTATCTAGAGGTGCTGACGATGCCCTCGTTGGGCAAATATTCCACTTCATAAGAATCGTAGAGTGTCAAGGAGTCAATGTTGTTCCCGTTTTTGATGAGTAACCTGCAGACAGAACACACAGCTGATAAAGCAATTTCTCAGAAACAGTCAAAAAGCAAGGCAGTCCATTTGGCAGCAGAGTCTGTCTATGGGCTTAATCTCCTCAATCTCCTTTCTTAATCCTCAGATCAAACTCCAATTGCTGTTGCTGCATTACATCACTGAATAGTATTTCATTATTTACGAAGAGTAAAAAAGAAAGCACCAAAAATTTCAAGCAAAGAAATACACACACACACATCCACTGCCTTTTCAAAGAGGAGCTAATGTCCTGAAAAGGCTTGTTCAACTATCAGTTGTAGAACAAGTGAGGGATGTATGGTATGTTTTACATTAGAGCCTGTGTTTGTAAGAGTGTAATAGCTGATTCTTGAGTGGACAGGATAATTGACTAACCTGTCATCATCCTCAGCAAGCGCCACCTTCTCAAAGTGAACATGAAGCCGCTGTCCTTCTGGAGCCTCCATCACCCAGTTGCATGTCAGATTGTTGCTGTAGTTACTGGGGAAACCAGGAGACACGATGCGGCCAAGTGTGGCGTTCTTCATCATTCCACCGCAGGCCGCTGTTGAAAGGTATTGAAAGTTATGTACTATATGATTAATCAACAAATGTGTAGCTGCTTGGGGGAAACCCTTCAGTTGAGAAATTTTTACATTCTCTACTATTTTGAAAAACACTTCCTGAAGTGAAACAAACAGAAGTAAAGTTAAAGTATTTTAAAATCAGGAAACTTCTAAACGTGAAACAGAAAATTGCATATAAAGAACCCCGTTCCAATTCCACTGAAAGACGCCAACACTTTGATTGGTAAAAAGCTTAATGATCTGGCTCGGGATCCACTGTGACCCTGCTCAGAATACAGAGGTTACTGAAAATGAATGAATGAATGAATGATTTAATTAACATGACCATGATAACAATGGCTATCTTTATACCCACCTTTATTCATAGCCTTCAGTCGTTTTTGCAGCCATGTTTTTGAAACTGGCTCCTTATCTACCTAATGTGCCCTTTGCAGAAAGCCAAGGCAAGTTTTTAATTAGAAATGTCTAAGTATGTTTGGCAGCCCAATTTTGGTTAAACTTTTTTTGTTGTACTATTCTTGGCTACTTTCCATGACTCATGGGTTCAGTGGGTTTCCTTGACCACCACACTTCAAATAAAAACACACCTTTAAACAGCCAATACACCGATGTACCATAAAAAGTGAAGAAATGAAACAAAATTGCAAGTCAATAAGTAATAAAAAAGGCTATCATAACACACAGATAGACCTGACAGACCAACGATAAGTCTTTGCAAAAGCTGTAAAGGTTGTTGGAGAGGATATATGTCACAGCCAATCAGGTGACTGTGAGCCAGGCAGACAGAGCTTGATTAAAGTAGAACCTGGCTGCTTGCTGACCAGTAATCAAGCCGGTTGTGCCATGATAGCATTCAGAAACACCAGAGCATTCACCTTAAATGTCACATTTGAGCTCCTTCCCTTTTAATCAATAGTGTAAATGAGAAAGTTCTGGGCTGTAGCTGCATCTGTGCTATTCATGCAGTCGATGCTGCACCTCCAAATAACTAAATGAGATCCATCATCAAAACAGGACACTTTTAGTTAAACCAACCTTGCAGGCTTATTTAGATTCAAAGAGGGAAAAACACAAAACTTTCTGTCGCTTTGGGGTTCTCTTTCAAAGACAGATTATTTATGCAGCCTTGCCATTCAGGCAGTTGCCTTGAAGCGGAGGAGAGTTGTTAATATTCACCCCTCGCAGGCACATGCACAGCGGTTAATGCAATTACAACCAAAATCAATGATCAAACTCCAATTAACATTAGACGAAGAGGTAATGAAAACATAGGAAGTTGTTCTCCAATGAAGTTCAATTAAACGTGTGTGGGCAAAATATTTACACTCAGGGCTGAGTGCTGCTTGATATTGGTGAAAGCACTGATGGCACTGTATCTACATGAGTTAAGGTCTTGTGGGTGTTTCACAGAGAACCACAAATGGAAACTGTAATTGCTACTGAGCACTCACAAGATTGGTCCACAATGGTGTAAATAAGCATGCACAAGGAGACGGCTGTTGGATTGATTGAGCGTACATATCAGTTAAAAGAAAGGGCTGTTTGAGAAGATAAGGATGTTTAAGTTGAAATGACTATTATGGTACAGCTTTAGGTTACAAGGCAGCTAAACTTATATTTGCAATGCAGAAATAAATCAGGACCTCAGTATTATAAGGTTTTACCTGCCAGATAATCATGATCTAAGTTGAACGTAGATATGTGGCCTTGACCAATCAGTATCTACATCCTGTTTACACTCTGACTGGAAAGAGAAGGAGAAAGTAACTTTTAGCTGCAGATATTCTACATCTGTTTCATGATGAAGTAGAAGAAGTGTACATAAGTACACTTACATAGTATAGGTCTACTGTGGTTTGAACAATGTGTGAACGTTCTGGCACATTACAAAGTCTTCAGTAGACCTAACGACACAGCTTCATCAGATAACATTAGCCTTCAATATCACTAACATTATCTAGCTACACTACATGCTTAATAAATAGAACTTTCCAGTGTTACCATTGACTTGCTTCCTGAGACACATGAAGCCAGCCATAACATCTTTGGGCCTGTTTACACCTGGTCACTTCATGCGTTTTCTCTGACCGGATAGCTATCCGATTGTGAAAAGACCAGGTGTAAATGCCTTCCAAAATGCATTCGAGATGGATTTAAATCCGATCGCTCAAACCACATCAAGAGGTGGTCTGGGTCACATTCCAGACGAAAGTCTAAATGCATTTGGTTGTTGAAACCACATACATCCACATATGTTTCTCCTCGCAAACGGAAGTACGGACCGTTATAGCCTGACGAAGATAAGTGTGCCTCTTCATTAAATTGCTTTGCAGGCTGACACAAAGATAAACGAAGGTCCGGCGCCCCATTCGGAAACTGGATAGCCAGTCTTGTTCTGTTAAAGAAGCCAGCACTATATTTTCCCACCAGCGTTGACTCTGGGCTTTCATCTTTCATTTTTAGTACTGCCAGTAGTGAAAATGCCGCACATAATAAGTGCTGCCTTTTGTTGCGTAAGCGTTGTCCATTTTTGTTTTCTATTTGACTGCATTTGCAAACCCACATAGAGCAAAATAACGGTGGCTGTCATTTCAGTTCAGTGGAAATGTGTATTTGCATTTTGATAGAAGATATAGAAGATCGGATTCATGTCTGTTTAGCTGAAAAACATCATATGGCCAAGTATAAACGAACCGTTTTAACAAATCGGATAGCTGTCCGATTAGAGAACACGCATGAAGTGACCAGGTGTAAACAGGCCCTTTTTAACAAGTAACATAACACATTAGGAAGAAATCTACCTTCTTCCACATACAGTACATGAGCTGCCAGACGCCCATGATTGGCTATCGTCACATCATGTATGCCATCCCTCCCACACTTGGCTCCCTGGCACAAATTGCTGTGGCAACACCAGCATTTGAACTTGTGATCTCCAGAAGATATGGTGAACGCTTTTTTGTTGTGGCACTCAGAAGCCCCATTGACAATATAAATGTGAAGTACATGTAATATTAAAATGTAGACTTGCTGACATATATTGTAAATGTAATGCGTTCTTTTTATTCTCACTCACCGATACACCTGGGTTCTTTTCCATTCCAGTACGGAGTTGTAGCATTGAGGCATGTGAGGGTGGAGGGACCCTGAAGCTGGTAGCCAGTAAAGCAGTAGAAATAAGCTTCTCCACCTGCATGCAGACTGCTGACAGTTACATCACCGTAGGCTGGCCGCTCAGGGAAATTACAACTCAGGACAAACGCTGCAGAGAGAATACAGTCAGATCCTTTTTTAAACAGTCTATATTTTTTGTGCATCAAGCATTAAAATCAAGCATTAAAATCTCATTATGCTGTTGTGATGTCAAAAATCTTTTTAAAACAAAATTTTACAATGGAATTATAAGTTTTGATTAAAAAAAAGTCTAATTTCATTATATTGAGCAATGAATGAAGTCAAAGCATTTTGTTCAACTTCAGTTTAAAAAAATATATAATTTCATGCAATATTTCAGTATATGCAGTGGCATGTAAATAACCTTATTCACATATCTATAAAACAGACTCATTTCTGCAAGAAATGTCATATAGAACCTTAGAATTCCAAGGTTATAATATTAACTATGATGTGGGTCGAAAGTCAAAAATCAATAGCTGAATTGTCCACTGGTTTCAACAGACTAAATTTTCCACCTTGCTCTTTCTTTCTCAGTCAGACACCCATCTCTTTTGTGCATCCCATTTCTTTGTCCTCCAGCCTTGCACACAGAAAATGATCTCTCTCTCTCTCTCTCTCTCTCTCTCTCTCTCTCTCTCTCTCTCTCTCTCTCTCTCTCTCTCTCTCTCTCTCTCTCTCTCTCTCTCTCTCTCTCTCTCTCTCTCTCTCTCTCTCTCTCTCTCTCTCTCTCTCTCTCGCACTGTGAACAAGCATCCCAGGAAGATAAATACACCCAAATGTTAAGCAATATGTCTCTTCACAGACTAGACATGCTGGTATGTAAGCAGGCAACCATTAGGTTCCTAAGGTGATGGATTAGCCATACATTGTCCATAATGGAATAATTGAAGCAATAAAAAAGTGAACACATTCACGATCAAAAGATACACACACCATTACACACATATGTATGTAATGGAAAATTGAACAGGACAGGTATGTTCTAGTGTGGCTAAGACCATTTTAGATCTCAGTATAGACACTTGGGAAATTCATTTCATGAAGTTTTTACATGCAAAGATAGGGAGGTCGATCAAGCTCGCCTTATTCAGAGTTTTAAATGAGTCTCTTTCACTGCATTAAAAAGCAAGTCTCCAGGCACACTAGCACTCTAAAATGGAAGCCTAGAGCTACATCTGAAAGCAGGTGGAAATTATTAGTTATTCTTAGAGGGAGCTTTTATAACCACCCCCCACACCAGTTTCCTCCCCCAGTCCAAAGATATGCACGGTAGGCTGACTGGCATGTCCAAATTGGCTGTAGTATATGAATGGATGTATGTGTATGTGATTGTGCCCTGCGATGGATTGGCACACTGTTCAGAGTGTACCCTGCCTTGTGCCCCATGCTCCCTGAGAAAGGCTCCAGGTTCCCCATGACCATGTAGGATAAGCAGTATAGAAAATGGATGAAACTCCATCTCAGCCCATGTCCCAGTAGACACTGAATTCAGGCTACTTTGGCAGTGACCATTTAACTAACAACTGATTCTTTCTCCTCGAAGAACAACGTTTGCAATTTGTAACATGGATGTTTCTAGAGCTTCCTGCTTGAAGCCTAATATATTGCTACTAGCTTTATTGTTAGATGGTGAAATTTGTAGCAGAGATCTGCCATTGATTTTGCTACTGTGAGATTCACCTAAGCCTTGGGCTAGAAGATATTTACAGGCTTAAATAGGTCAATAAATCCCAACCTTTGACCTGTCTCTGTCATACTTAAGCATTTTTGTGGTCTCCAGCTGCTGCCTCTTATAATTTAAGTGGGAAGAGATACAGATGCAGTGAATTTACACTGTGTATTGGACTCTGTCCTCAGGGATGATCTCAGACTTGCCTCCATCTGTCAGTACACCCAACACCACACTTTAATTACATTTCAGGATGGCGAGTAAGAGGTAAAAGTGTTGTGTGGTGTTACACTGCCAGCTCGGTGGCAATGTTATCTTCTCATAGAGGAAATGTATCTCACCAGAAAAAGCTGCAGTCATATACTCTACTAATGCACTATGTCTGCATGTTCTGTTCATTGTATGCTCTGGACTGCGCTGCTAAAAATTATATGTACATATGTATTCTAATACATAACACCTTATAAAGCCGTAGGTCCGTATAAATCCTACATCCTGTATAAAGTATAAAAAGTACTTACAGTTATGCCCAAAACACTTTACATGCATGAGTATATGACCATGTAATATAAGGTTTCATAGCGCAGTGACATGTTACAATAACAGTACATGAATAATCATGCACTAATACCTGGATAAATAGTCATTTACTAAGTTGAATTAAGACATATACTAATCACAAACTAAAGAAGAGCTAAACTTAACTACAACGTAAATGTTATGAATTCATGTGTGAATAAACACCACCTTAAATATCCATCCATCCATCCATCCATCCATCTTCTACCACTTACTCCTTTTCAGGATCACGGGGAAACTGGAGCCTATCCCAGGGTGCATCGGGCACAAGGCAGGGTACACCCTGGACAGGGTGCCAGTCCATCGCAGGGCACACCCTTAAGTATGTTAGTACATATTTTTATTCTTCTTCAGGGTTGTCAGGTCTGTTATATTGTAAGACCTTTTTTTTCCTGTGGTTCTATTTTATTTCATTTCGCTTTATTATCCAACAAATGGCAAGACTTCACAATGAACAAATAAACATGAGCTGTTTAAATAGTCTAGAACCAGGAAGTAACCAGGAAGTGATAGTAGAGTGTGGATTAGTACTCAGGTGAATGAAACTTCTGCTGGTGAGGTGGGGAACTGTTTGGGCTTCAATACTTCCACCATTGTTTAAAAATGTGGGTCGACCAACTCAAATAGAAATAATGTTATTGTTGACTGAAGTCTGGATGGAGTCTGATGAGCCATCTAAGAAAGCCTTGGTTTGATAAATCACTGCAGTTCAACCAAGCTGCAACAGAAGGCTATGGAGGGGTGGTTCTTTAAGGTCTTAGAAAAAGCCTAACACTGAATACTAGAGAACAAGTACAAAAAACAAGCAAAAACCCATGTGGAGGTTGTGTAGAGAAAAATTCTTATCCCAAAGATAGACTCTCCATATTTCAAATAGACTATTTGAAAGTAATTTTAAAAAATGCAATCCCTTCCTCTCATATTCTCTTAAAGAGCCTCACTAGTACTGCTGGGGCATGTGGTGAGGGGGCTCACTCCTGCTGGCTAACTAATCGACGTGCCGAGAGGGGGAGTGCTCTTCTTGCAGAGTCAATGAGGCATCTTGGCACCACCCCAGCCATCCGTCCCATTTCTGCTTTATTACTGGTGTATCAGCACAGCAGGGCTTTGTTGTTATAGCATTATTATCCTTCCGCTTCCGTTTCAATTAGACTAATACTGTGGGGCCACTGGAGGCTGACTTTACGAGCTCAGTCTTAAATCATACACGGTCTCTCGCAAGCGGCTGGCCTTGCAGCTTTATTGACCATAAAGACCAATTGTTGTGGTGCCGAGATTTGCTGGCAACCAGTTGGACTTCAACAGATGCAGTGCTAATGTCCCACATTAGATCCTCTGGAGCAGAGCCTATATGCCGGATGGAGAGAACATGTGATCATGGGCAATTGTGGGTTATAGCTAATGATGACCTACAGCGAGAAGACAATCCACATGTAAAAGAATGACTAACAGCAATGTTCAACACATGATAAATATGTTAAAATACGTAAATAAGTTAGGGGCTCAACTATCTCTTGGGCTTGACAACTCTCAGCACAAACAACAAATAAATATTCACACAGCTTCTGGCTCTATGCATTTAGAGAGTAAACACTGCATAGCTTCAAGAGAAAATAAGGTTCCCAGTCTGCTTAAGAAATTGAGGAGAATTCTGAATCAATTCTGAAGTGTAGTGTTTAATTATGTACAACAGATATAAATAAATAAGTCTACAACTAAGGTTGATCAGGACACTGAAGTAGTCTTTATTTGCACTAAATACAAATATCTGCCCGTGATGACGGATGCTATTTTATATTTAGATAATTGTTTGTTTGACCCATTCAGGGAAGGTGTGCATTCATGGAAGAAGTGTTCATGAGGTATCACAGAGAATGTGGAGGACAGTAACCAGACAGCAATTAGACAGGACCGACAGTAACCCAAGCTCAGGATTGAATTGTGGAGCAACAGTGGGTAGCACTGTTGCCTCACACCTCCTCGGTCCCCAGTTCAATCCTGAGCTTGGATTACCATCTGTGCCAATATTCCTTTAGGCTCTTCAGTTTCTTCTCACCTCTAGATTGAGGCCCCTAGATTGCCCCTAGATATAAATGAGAGGGCAAATATGTGTGTTCATGGTACCTTGCAATGGTCTGGTGTATTTCTGTCTCACTCCCACTATTCCCGGTATAGCCTATGGATCCACAACAAACCTAACCATGATAATTACTGAAGACGAATGAATGAACGAGAAGAGTTCTTAATACTATTCAACATTTTAATCGACTGAAAATTCACTATTTTGAGTTGTCAATTAATAAAATTATGCTCGTGTTTTAGATTAATGAATTTAAAGCATTCAGGAAGCATGCCCATTGTCACGGTTCCCCCTTGAAGCAGCATGCTCTCGCGCTGTTGCGCATGCGTGTTGTGACATTTGAACATGTGCTCTTTGTTTTCGTTTCTGTCAATGGCTGGGAGGGCACGTGTGTTTTGTTTATGTTCGTCATGACCCCTCCCCGTGTCTGTCATAGGTTGAATCCCCACGTGTGTCCGTATTAGTTCCAGCTGAACACTGTTTAAGTTCATTCATGCCGGTTTATATACTACGCGCCGTACTACACACGGCGCGGTTAATTAAACATAGTAAACATAGTTCCTTGTTAGTTATAATTCACGCTGGGTTATCCGCTCCCAGATCATAGTCATAGTTCATGTTCATGTTTATGCTTATGTTTGTTTCTCGACCCTGTTTTCCGTGCCACGTTGTTGATATCTGCCTTGCCCCAAGTTTATGCCTGTTTGCCGTTCGCCTGACCTTCGCTTGTTTTCTGACTACGCCTTTGGATTACGTTTTGGATTTGTCTGCCTGCCTCTTGTAAATAAACTACAATCGTTCTTAAGTGCGCTTACCTCCTTCCTTCATCCGCTCCGTCACGAGTTGTGACACCCATGGTTTGAAAGATAATCTGATAAAGCACTCATCTTCTATAGTTACAGATCAAGGTAAATATAGTTCATAATTTGATATATATAAAATTTATTCATTGTGATAAATATGGTCTCTGATTAAGATGTTCTTAAGATGAAGACATCCTTTCCAATTTCCTCCATGCAAGAAGAAAAACAAAGACATGTTCATGGACTTTACAGGAATTAATTAATTGAATCAATGTTTATGTAGTTAATATTGCACTAAAAGTGGCATTTCACAGATTTTCTGGTGTATTTACAACCCAAAATATATGTTTCAGCATGGCATATTGTAAGAAAACAAACTGTCACACAGTGGAATTGGATTTAATACTGTTGCTTGCTCAAGCTTTTGATATTGAAAAATCAATTTACATTCAGGACACACGTCTTGGTTTTGGTAAATTCCACCCTACTTATTCACCACCTGTGTAATGTCCATAGTTAAGTCTGAGGTCTGAATACCAATATGTGCAATTCTGGTATTAACTCCTCACTATACATGCTTAACTCTGTATAGTGCAAATATATACTGCACAAATATAAAATTTTCATTACAGGATATTTAGTTGTATTACATTACATTAATTCCAACATAACTTTAGTAGTCTGTATAAAAACATCAAATTTGTTCTTAAAATACATATTATTTTGTTCATAAAATCAGTTTTGTTTTTTTTAAATAAGAATGTCATTACATTTCACAAAAGAAAAATTTAAAACTTTGTAAACCGTAACACTGCACATATGTTTGCTAGTATGCTGTGCAGGCTTACTGAAGTGGACTGTGCACTTGCTATCTGTAGATTTGGCCCTGCTGGATTTTTGATAAGCAGAAGTGACCACTGCCAGCTCATTCTGACAAAATATCTGCAGCTAGTGGAACCTGTTAAGTGTCTTGGCTTCTGGCTACTTGGACATGTTCACGCTCCAAGTGGCTGCAAAAAAATATTAAGGTCTCTGATAAGCAGGTCCCTTCTCCTGATTCAGAGTCAGTTTCTGATTTGTGTGTGTGTGTGTGTGTGTGTGTGTGTAAGAGGAGAGGATGTGCTACGGTGACAGGTTAATGTCTACGGCATCCTCTCTGAGGAGATTTGGAGTGCCATGCCACTAACAGAGATGAATGGTCTATTAAGACTCCTGTATATTACATGACCTGATTAAATATACATCCTCATTTGGGTGAGCTATCAATTATGAAGCGTGACAGGATTCACTGATGCCACTTCAGCTCATGAGATCTCATTGAGGCTGATTGAGTGTGATGGGTTTAGTCTGAGAGGACAATGATGAGTGGAAATCTCTCTCAACTCAAGACAGCCTTTCATGCCACCTTACATTAACCTCAGTCACTGAGAATTGTGCAGTGTGGGAGATTGCCCAGAGACATGGGAAAGCACACAGGCTGAGAGACACTACAGTGCATTAGGAAGCATTTTATCAAAGGTTAGCTACCATGTACTAACCAAAGATTTCTGAGATTTTTTTAAATAAGGAATTTTCATGTTTATAAATGGTAATTTATTAACTAATTTGGCGGAATTTCCAACATGTTTTATAAGATATATTATATTAGCTAACACAAGCTAACTTGACAGGATTTTTCTGTTAATTTCAGTCATATTAGTAGATGCACATAGTTATCAGGTCGAACATTAGCTATATAGTGAACAAATATAACATGTTCAAATTTAAAATTATAAAATGTATGGAAATCTTTGAAATGTAGAAATTATATTTAGCCTTATTTGGACTGGATTAGTTTAACAGTGGGTAGTGGGGTCCATGTATATTTTACTGCTCTATCTCTGGGATTTTACTCCCATGTGAATCTGTCCTATGCAAAGATAACTTTGTCTTATACCTACTTTAAAGTTACTTGTTGAAATTAAGCAAGTAATATAAATGTCCAAAATGACATGTTGGTAAAAATGTGGTTATATCCTATGAGAAAAGATGCATCATCTTTTATATGGAGATACTCCAATAAGTTCCACTGTCATGTAATCGATTTGGCAGATGGATGCAAGTGCAGCTAAGGCAGTTTTAATGAGCATTATGCAAAGATTAACAACGTTAGATAGGCCAGGTCAGGCAAGCGTGCAAACAGACTGGAATAGGTAAGGCAGAGAATCAGAGTCGAGGGCAAAACAGAATCAAAACCATAGAAACGATAACAGCGACCGGTGTGGTATAAACAGAGACAATAGTAACTGAGCGTATACTTCACACCTGAACAAAGACACACAATTGGTTTAAATAATAAACGTAATCAAGGGGATAACACAAAACAGCTGATTACAATGATGCCAAGTAAGGGAAACAACCAATGACAATACAGGGGCAGGGGTGGGGACAGGACATATACCATATCAAAACCCACTCTGTCAATGTCACTGAAATCCTGGAAGTGCACACCATCACACTTCCGGCTGTTCATGCACGCTGAATGCAGCATGGGGATAAACGTGACAACCACCAAGGTGAAAACAAATATTGGTTGAGTTTAAAATGCAGAACAACTGATTATAGCCTTCACTACAGGGTATGCTATTATAAGAAAATTATCAATATCAGGTGGTGTGATGCCGATGTGAAGCAAGCAGCTGTTACTACACAACCACCTTAGCAATTTGCCAACAACATATTTTTGTTGATAAATATAATACTTTTATCCATTTATATTTGCATTTAATATGGTGGATCATCCATTTATATTATCATTTGAACAGTTGTTCCCCAGTTTCTCTTTAAAAAAACAACCTTGTTCTCTTGATGCTAATAAGACAAAAAATTCAAGAAAGTCAAACACCCCTGCTGAAAAAAACTATAGAAATGCTCATAGAATTTCTAATGGTTTTATTGGTTATAATGGGAATTATATTGGTTTTAGTGTAAACTGTAATGGTCCCTGTGGGTCTCTACTGGTAATTTGTTGCTTTCTATTGGTGGCATGTTATGACTAGTGGATACCATTAAGGACAAATAATGGTAATGCTTTTAATGGTTAGCTGATGGTTTGTAATGGTATTTGTACTGGAAACCATTAGAATTTCTGGGATGGTTTCTATTGTTTTTTTTTTCCAGCAGGGACTTTATCGCTGACTGTTACATACTTCTCATATATGCACTCTTCTCATATACGTAAAAAAGAAGCCCATTAATATAAACCTGTGATATGCCTTGTAGCTGCCACTGTTGTCAGAGACATGTTAGTGAGAATAAAACATCTTTTGACCAATCACAATCGAGAATTCGACAGTACCACTGTCCACTGGCACTATCCACAACCACAAGCCCTACAACAAGTGGTTAGAATAAAGGTAAAAACAGTTTGCCAAAATACGAGGTGTAAATAAGCCACAAGAAAATTCCATTTTACAACCATGTGTAAATGGTGACTATGCTGCCATCTCTATGATTTATATAGAGATAGGTTTTCCTGTTTGAATTGATCATTTTTACTCCAGATGTCTTCCAGCAATGTTACTTATTAGACATACAGTATGTCTGGAAATCTTAGCCCTTGTGAGTAGTACTCTAGGTTATATTGAGTGCAATAAAAAAACTACCCCAGAAACATTTGAAGGGCATCTCTTAGCATATGAGGGCTCAAAAACATGCCCATCTGCAGCATTGAGAGACACATCCACCTGACTGCATACCATGGAATTGAGTGGAAAAAATCCAATTTGTTTTGATGTTTGATGTGTATGGTACAATTTATGTGATGACACAAAATTTACATAAAAATTAATTTTTGCATGCATACTTAAAAATCTAGTATGCATACTTGTTTTTTTTATAGTCAGATGAAACAAAAACTGTGAATCATCACTTCTGGGGAAAGTGTCCCAAAGTATCAATGCAAATGGATGTTGTTGCAACTGGGGAAGTCACTGTGGCTCTTTTTTCCAGTGTAAGAAGAAGAATCAGCTCTTTTTTGCCTCTTTTTTCCAGTGTAGGAAGAAGAATCAGCTCTTTTCCCAGTATAAGAAGAAGAATCAGCTCTTTTTTCCAGTATAAGAAGACTTACTTGGGCTTGAACCCTCAACCTTCTGAACCACAATACTGTCATAATACTGAGCCAATACTGTCATGATTTCCATGCCTTTTCTGATGCACATCGAGGAATTTATTCGGTAAATGTGTTTCCATCACAGTTCATGCATGTCTTCTTATTGAATTAAAAAAATGTCCACCTCAATTGAGCACATAATTTTTTATGAGCAGA
The DNA here is from genome assembly GCA_012411365.1 of Ameiurus melas. Lineage (NCBI taxonomy): Eukaryota > Metazoa > Chordata > Actinopteri > Siluriformes > Ictaluridae > Ameiurus > Ameiurus melas. Next base: position 18,421,029 of record CM022759.1, on the reverse strand, counting down.
TTTTTTGGGGGAGATTTTAAACATATTTGACGTTTCCATCCAGTTTTTTTGTTATATCGCAAAATTCGCATAAAAATTCATTTTAGCATGCATACTTAAAATTCTAGTATGCATACTTGTTTTTTTATAGTCAGATGAAACAAAAACAGAGTGAATCATCACCTCTGGGGAAAGTGGCCCAAAGTATCAATACAAATGGATGTTGTTGCAACTGGAGAAGACACCGAGGAAGCCATTAAGGCTCTTTTTTCCAGTATAAGAAAAGAAGAATCAGCTCTTTTCCAGTATGAGATGAAGAATTATTTGAGCTTGAACCCTCAATCTTCTGCTCCATAACCCAGAGCCTTAACCATTGAGCCAACACAGTCATAAAGTCAAAAAGTAAAAAGGTACACATGGAAATGCTAAGAAAAGTAATAGCACACTTCTCACAATGGGGCTACATATTTTGAGGTATGTTTTGTGACGATGACACAAATGATGTGGGACTTGTTACGTGCCGAAAAAGTGTCCAGAAGATTAAATAAATAAATAAACAAATAATAAAAAGTATAGGCAATTATAATAGTGATGCTTTGCATAGCAAGCACCACTATTAAGAAAACATAAAATAATAACAATAGAGTGCCTATGCATCTTCAGTGCTTAGCCCCCTAATAATAACAAAAGGTAGAAAATTGTACCATGAAATTCTCATGCTGTTGCAACCCTAGTGTACATTAACTGTTACTGTATCATTTCAGATAGAGGGCAGTTAAAGATAGTACAGCAACTCTAGCTTGTTCCAATGGAAATTACACCAACCCACCAACCTTTACCATTCTCAAGTGTCAAAACAGAGGGACAATAAAAATCCTTCAGTTCATTAAACATGCTTCTTGCTGTCACAATTTCCTTTTCATGAGGTTGCTGAACTATAATTAAAGTCATCTAAACATTTCACTCCAGCACACCTCCATAAATCAGTTACAGCAAATATAATTTCATCAACAGCAAATAAGCTGGCAGCGGTGTGCTACTGTTAACCATCATGCAGCTCTGTTTTTCATACAGTCCTGTTAATGATCTGAGGGTGAGGAGAGGGGTCAATAAATGACAAAACAAAAGAGTGCCACAGCATGGCATTGCAGCCCTGCAGAACAAGGCCCATTAACAGAACACAGGGAAAAAACAACTTGAGCAGTTCAGCTTGGCACAGCTCTGAATAACACTAAATGACTCAAATGGACAGGTGGATGTGTGGGCTTCTTTGTCTGACAAAGTGATGGCTAAAATGAGGCAGTTAGAGATGAGGTATTCCTGGACTGCAGATAACCTCTTGCTATCTCTGTGATCCAGAGAAACAAAACAATGTCCATGTGATAACATAGCCCCTTCCCAGAGCACTCACTGCAGACCTAATTTGAAGCCCCAAATGAGTTATTAGGACTGATTTATATTTCTGCATCTCTGTATATCTGCAACCACATGTTGGAGTTGTGTATGGATGTTCACACAGTTGTCCTACTTACAAATAATGGTATTAAGTGCACTAGGGAGTAGTGTGACATATATCAAACCAGAATGTACAAAAAGAGAAAATCTTAACTGGAAACTGGATAACGGAAGTATATTTACATTTACATTTTTCTGGCATTTGGCTGACACCCTAATCCAGAGCGACTTAGAGGTGCTTTGAAATCTCTATCAACAAATACATCATGATACTAGTTCACTAGGTCAAGACTAAGAATACTATCAGTCTAAAAACAGTTTGGGAGGTAATACAGTAAAAAAAGCTCACCGTACTTTAAGTACTTCAGGAAGAGACAGGCCTTTAGACATCATTTGAAGACTGCCAGTGACTCAGCTGTTTGGATATCTAAGTGAAGTTAATTCCACTAGCTAGGTGCCAGAACAGAAAAGAGTCTTGATGCATGCCTTCCTTGTATCCTGAGACATGGTGGATCCAGTCGAGCAGTGCTAGAGTATCGGAGGGAGTGTGGTGCAGTGTAGGGTGTGATACGTGCTTGTGATGGCAGGTCTGCAGCCCACACACACCAAAGCCAGTGCGCTCCTTGAACAATTGCCGCCCGGGTGCTGAAAGGACAGCTCCACTTCAGCACCCCTCTTGTTGTGGAAAGCACATGGCTGCAAGGTGGCAGAAACACACATGGCTGGCAGCCAATAATTGCAGTGGCAGCTCTCCACTCTCCTGCAGAAACCAGAGAATATAAAAGTGCGCAGTCTACACAGAAATGTGAGCATGTCCTCCTGTCCTGAACCAGCTGATGTGTTTCTCCCTCTCTCCTGCAGACACTGATGACAGTAAAGAAGACGATGCTCCCTGGCAACACTGTGACCCAAGCCTGTGCCCAATTTCAGCTCCAAGCTCCCTGGATCACGCCTCAGTGCTGCTCCAGCTCGTTCGTTGTGCCCCCACTTCATTATCTTAATGCGTGTCTGTTTTAAGTCCGCTGCAGCCTTGAGTAACTACAGTGCTTTAAGGTAGGTGGATGCTAGTCCGCTTTTTGGCTTTGTATTCAAGCATCTGTATTTTAAATTTGATGCTACTGGAAGCCAGTGTAGAGAGCATAGCAATTGGGTGATGTGGGAGAACTTATGACCACAAGTCACGGAGCTGCAATCTGGATCAACTGTAGAGGTTGAATGGCATTCAGTGGCAGACCTGCCAGGAGTGAGGTACAGTAGTCCAGTTTAAAAATGACAACGGATTGAACAAGCTCCCGAATGGACTGTGTGGATAGAAATGTACAAATCCTTCTGAAGTTGTAAAGAAGAAGTTGGCATGAGCGTGTCAAATTTGCAATGTGAGAGAAGGACAGTTGGTTGTCCATGGTTACCCCAAGGTTGTATGCAGTGACAGATGGTGAGATCTGAGAGTTGTCTATGGAGATCCCAAGATTCTGACATAGGGATGAACACCTGGGATGAACAGCAGTTCAGTTTTGGTGGGATTAAGTTTCAGCTGATTTGCTGCCAGATATGATGAGATGTCTGACAGACATGCTGAGATCTGAGCAGAAACATGAGTGTCTGAGAGAGGGAAGAAGCGTATGAGTGTCATCTGCATAGCAGTAGTATGAAAACCCCTTGTGAGGATCTGACGTCACCAAGAGACAGAGAGTAAAGGACAATAAATGAAAAAGAGATGTTTATAATGTCCTTGAGGATCATTTGTGACAACATCTCCCTTAAATATGTCTTGCACGGCCTTATTTCCTTAACAAAAAAGATAAATGCTAAATTTCCTCTTTTTTAGTTGCGTGTTTTTTTTTAATCTGGGTTTTTTTGGAGAATAATGAGAACATGGCTTGCCCTACTCCTTTCTTTCGGCTCACAAATTTGTGTTAATATGCACCTAAATGAACTTGACACAAAGCAAACATAGTTCCTGCCCACAGCAAATTCCTTTATTTCTTTTGGTAAAATATTGTCCTTCCATATTCCAGTTAACTTTCCCCCCCAGACAAATATTAGTCACATTTGGGTTGCACCTCTTCCACCATTTGAGAAATTAATCTGTCTGTTGCTTGCATTCAATAAAAAAAAAAGAAAGAAAAAGAAAAACTCAGAGGTTAAATGACTTTAACATAATCATTAGGAAATAGTACTAGCAGGTAGAAACTGAAATAACTGCTGGATTAGTAAAGAATATACATACACTGTTCACAACATTTTAGAGGTGTACAGCTCACAGATCACCTATAGAATCCTTCACAAGATATGTTTACCCATAATCCCTTTCTTTGCATTGCAACACATATACATGTAAAAAGTAGGCCTCAAGTCATTATTGGAAAGTGTCTCCACAGAAGCAAATGCATTCCTTTTACTCCTTGCTTCAGGAATGAATTATTCTGAACTGGGGTCAACATCAGCTTCTCTTCATAACCAGAGCCACTCTGACAGATTACCTCTTTGTACTGGATAAGCAGGTGGTCGTCTCTGTCACTTGTTCACTGTAAATGCTCCCGCTCTCTCACGCAAATCCCACCAGTTTAATTATGGCCAGTTTAATTATGTTCATGCAGCTCCACATTTATTAGAAACTGATGTGCTCAGAAATTAATGGGGGGAAAAAAATCAACACTGCACATTCTACAGAGTGAAAGGAAAGAAATAGTGGAGATGTTAATGACCTATTAATAATCCATTTGCATTAATAGCTTATATACATAGTGCATAGTACCTTTTAATAGGATTCCAACAAGTGTGTGTTTGTTAAAAGACCGTTTATTCATCTTATATTAGTGATTAATTTGTAGGTAAGTGAATCCAAACAGCCTTTTCTAAGAATACCTACAATGTAAAAATTTATAGCATTTATTTTAGAGCAAAATACTTTTGTATTATTTTTTTTACACGCTTGTACTTTGAATGATTGGGCAATTACAGCAGTGCATTGGTTTATGGTGAAATATCAGAAAACACAATGCATTCTGGGATAGCTAACATGTTTAAGATGTTAACATCTGCAAGTAGTGAATTGATTTTGTAGCTTTTATTTTAACAACTATTTTAGACAAACACAAACCCCCTTTGAGTTTATATGTCTATAAGTCTATTTAAGTCTATTTATATGTCTATAAGTCTATATAAGTCTTTTAAGTCTATATGCTAGTAAAATTTCAGTTTAGTAAAGCGCTGAAATTTGCTTTTAGGCTTTGTACTACAGATTAGAAGGTCATGAGTTCCACCAAGCTACCATGGTTGTGTCCATGAGCAAAACCATTAAGCTTGAACTGCTCAGTCGTATCCTGCCTCGGTTGTATGTTGCTTTGGATAAGATCAGTCAAATGAGCTATTGTAGTGGATTATTTTTTAATACCGCATATTTTAGTTATACTGTAATTATATTTACAAGTATTCACAGTAAATGCACTCAGCTCCCAGTAAATTACTATAAATTCATCTGGGAAACTTTACAGTATAATACTGAAACATATAGTTATACCAGTAAAAAATTAATGTATTAGCAAAATTAATGTATTAATGTAATGTATTTACAAATTTATTTGTAAATACATTACTATAAAACATTTGACAGTAAATTGTTGTACAATATTAAGACATTAATGTCAAAACACCATTTCACACACATTTGATTTCTCAGTATAAAGAAACTTTTTTCTTTCAGTTCATTGCTTGTTTCTGACACTTTGTCTCTCATTAATAAGCCTTGGTATTTTTGCATTCTGGAATTATTAGACATGCATGATTGTTACTCTTGCCCTTTGGTATTTGCGCTCTGGTTTAACACTTTTTCCTAGTCATTTGCTCTCTGCTTGTTATATGGTTTTTGACCTTTTTTGCCTGTTTTTCTGACTTTTCCTTCACCAGCCCTTTTGTCTCATACAATTTCTGCTACTAAATCATGGTGATTATATTAACCTGCAGTCATTTCCTCTAGTCTTGTCAAAGCATGACAATTAACTTCTAAGGTTAAATAAATCAGGGGATTGTAGGATTGTGCTACAGAAAAAAGAACTTAGTTTTAACAACTGCTATAGATGACCATGAGGTGAGTCTCTGAACCATAGTTGTAGTCTTGATCTTGTGGTCTTGGTCTCAAATGTTACAACTGTAGTCCGATGTTGGGCTTTTTTCCCCAGTAGAGTGTGTAAGGAAAGGATTCACTTACATTGTATGTCTGTTTTCTGATATAATTCACTGGTATATTGACTGTGCACCCTGGGATGGGGTACACAAGCTTTTAGATGGCTTCAGCTATCCTGTCAGCATCCCAGTGTGCAGCTTTCCTTCTAACTCAATACTGTTCCTCCACCTTTACGAGTTTCTGCTTGCCTTACATTAGCACAAAGAGTAATTTATCTGTACATTTTAGTGTTGGGAATTTCTCCCTCACTACTGTATGTAGGCAATAGAACTCACTTTACTGGGATGTGGATCCATTCTGTGCAATATAAACATCTGATTATAGTTTTCAGTAATGATGCACAGTGATGTTCTGAATTCAATGGCATATTTCAAGCTGTAGATCAATTCTCACTGAAGTGTTGCAGAGAGGCAATTACTGAGAGAGCACAGTGAACTTTTGAACAGTACCATATGTTCCCCGAGATAGGATTCACATCTTGAACTCAATGTCAACCATTGTTCACAATTGGTCACAAAGGAATTTGCAGTACAGAGACTTTTCTTTTACTTAAAAAAAAAAACCCTCAGTCTCAAAAGTCTGTGTGTATGTGACAAACCTGTGTTTCCACATAACTCACGTCATGAAGGATTTTATTTAGTGCCTCATAATTTTCACCAATAGCACAGAAGCACATGACCTCATCATTAAACACATCTGCTAACATACTCCCTGGGCCACAACCACTCATTAATGTAATTATTATGGTTCTGCATCATTACTGTCACCAATGCTTCTGATGGAGCAGTCTGCTGCTGTCAGTAGGAAACAATAATGGCCATAACCTCAGCAACCCTCTGGACTGCAGTCCATCTAAACATTTGTGAATGTAAATGAATAGTTTATATGTAGTCACAGTTGTCATATCACAGCAATCTAGTGACTACATTTATCATACTGCACTGCGGCAGCCATGCAAACATGGCCGCCATGGACCGCAATTCCCAGAACACTCACCATCATTCTAATCACGCACACCTGCATCCAATTCACAGCACAACCACAACCACAGTTTAAAAGGACTTTCAATGCATTCACTCTTTGCAAAGTATTATGCGAGTTTCCGTTTACCAAGTCGTTGTTCATCATGTCTTGTGTCCTAGGTTTGATCTTATTCTCACCCTCATTCTCAATTCCTGTTTTGCCTCGTTTATGCCCGTTTGTCAATCGCCTGACCTATTGCCTGTTTTTTGACCACGCTATTGTCTCATGCTTTGGATTTGTCTGCATGCTCCTCTTTAATAAAACTCTTATATACACTTGCATCCATCCTAACCTTCATTATGTTCAATTACGTGACAACAGTTAAACACTTGCCTGCTCAAAATTGTAGTACTAATCATAATGATTTAGCTCAAGCTACAGTTTTTAAAAATGGATTTCAAGAAATTCTTTTGAAATCATTCTGAATACTGAAGTTTACCTGAGGCATGTGGTAAAATAGACATGCAACTTTTTTTTCCTTTATTTATTCATTTTCATATGATTCATTTACATGTGATTCATTTACATATGATTCATTTTCATGATTCATATTCATGTGATTCATTTTTATGCATGTAATTCATTTACATGTAATTCATTTTCATGTGATTCATATTCATGTGATTCATTTACATTTTCATGTGATTCATATTCATGCATGTGATTCTTTTACATGTGATTCATATTCATGTGATTCATTTACCTTTTCTCCCCTCCCTTCCCCAAATATTTCATTGAGAAATAGTAATAATAATAATAATAATAATAATAATAATAATAATAATAATAAGTAAATTAATTTTAAAAAATTAAAAATTCCCCCCCGGCTCATCATGGCTACTCAATAGCTGCCGCTGGTTATATAAAAATTATAAAACCCAAGAACTGAAGTAAGAATAAGAATATAAATAGCCAATTGGAGCTGAAGAGGGACACACACCCAAAGTCTCCATAAAAGAAAGGAGACAGCAGTGTATCACCCCTAGGGTTGTCCACAAAGTGGACCTAGAGTAAAATAAAAAAAAATTACTAAAAGGATAAAACATTCCATTAAGAAAAAAATCCCCTGCTGACTTCAAATCTAATAAATAGTCTGCCCACTTCAACAAATATAATGTCCATACCTTTTAAAGACTTATACCTAATAATATTACACAGTGTAGCATATTAAAATAAAATACAAGAAGAGAATAACAAGATGATAAAAAATAAAATAAATATAAATAAGTAAGTAAGTAAGTAAGTAAGTAAATAAGTAAATAAATAAGTAAATAAAAAATAAATAAATAAACAAATAAACAAATAAATAAATAAATAAATAAACAAATTCTGAACGAATTAATGCACAATATCCACAATAAGAATTCGAATTCTATAGAGCTGGATGGCCGAGTGCAAATTAGAATAAAGAATATTATCAAAGAAAATAAATAAATAAATAAATAAATAAATAAATAAATAAATAAATACATAAATAAATAAAATAAATACTAAATAAACAAATAAATAAAGAACACTACACTGTGTAGATGATGCAGTTCACCCCGGTTTTAAGAGTTTAACGTATTCTGCTGCTTCCTCCGCTGAAATAAAGTCCTTCTGGACACCGTTATATGTAATGCGAAGCCGAGCTGGATGAAGTATTCCATAGCGAGCTCCCTCAATATCACGAAGTTGACGCCGAACCTCGTTAAACGCGGCCCGGGCTCGGGCTGTCTGGACTGTGTAGTCAGGGAAAACGGAGATGTTCAGATCCCTCACTTTAATCTGCTCGCGCTGTCTCGCGCGGCGTAAAATATCAATACAGTCACTGTAGAAATGGAATCTACACACAATAGCTCGTGGTCGTTCACCAGACTTCGGCTTCGGCTGAAGGGTCCGGTTGGACCGGTCCAGAACCGGCTCCTTCTCCAGACCAAACGCCTCTTTTAACAAGGCCGCTACAGCAGCGGTTGTACAGATGTCAGGGCCCTCTGGAACTCCGACTATCCTCACATTATTGCGCCGTGACCTCGACTCCAGATCCTCACATTTATTCTCTAATTGAGTCACGGTCGCAGTGAGAGACTCGATAGTAGTCTTCATATGACCGATATCAGCGGTGTAACCAGAGAGGGTGTGCCCCATTTCCCCCACAGTACCTTTCAGTGTTGATATGGTGGCCTCGGTAGCGACTTTATCACTAGCCAGCTGTGTTTTCATGGCCTGCAGGTCAAGCTGGATAGTAGACAGCGCATCCCTGAGAGTCTTCTGAAGATTCTCATGGATAGTCTCCTGGTGCTTCAGATGATCCTGAAACTCCTTCCTAAAATCAGCGATGTCCTTTCTCATTACAGCCAGCAACTCAATGAATGCGGCGAAGTCAGAGCCACCACTCGGGGACGCGCATGTGACCGCGGGTTCACTGGGGAAAGGGAGCGCGGCTACGGATTCCTGAGGAGAAGGAGGCGCGGGCGCAGGTGCATGGAGAGACGGAGACGCGCTCGCGGTGCGCCCTCCAGACCTCAATTTTGTCTGAATGCTACCACCGGTTTTCGAGTTTTTCCCCTTTAATCTTTAACGAACCACCGAGTTAAAAGTACAAATAAGGAAACGAAGTAGAATAAGTCAAAATATACTATATATAATGTTTTATATATCAATTATATATAAAAATATTATATTACAAAAGAAAGTGCTAATTAATTACAATTTTTGATCGAAATCATAATAAAGACATTTTTAAAAACGCAACAAACATAAGTTCTGTTACCCCATTTTCAAAAAAAGTGTCAATTCAGACATGCAACTTTTAAATAAAGCAAAGATAAATGAAGCAAACTTTTCCCAGATCTGGAACACCACTTCAAGGTGCAGAGGCCACCACAGCAGTCTCCCAGGGATATGGTCTGTCTCAACAGCATGTCCACTGCAGCATTGACAGGTATACAATTGCTCTCACAGAGGCTAACTGTGGGTGGTTCTACCTGGGGAGTTTACGTGCAAGGTGGATAGTACCATCTGACCTTGTGCTGCCATGGTTATTTATATATTCAATCATCATAATGTCCAAATGAACTAGCATGTTGTGGGGTCAAAATTGGCTGTGTTCTCAAAAAGAGAGGGGTCTCATACCCTTTCCCTCTTATCAATTACAGCGACACTAGCCAATCATGGTGAGCTCATGCACACAGAGGTAGCAAAAATCACTTTGTCCTCCCTGGTTGGTTTCTGTCATGTGACAGGGGAGGCATGCCTGATGGGTTGGAATTAGCCATGACTAAATTAGGGATAAAATTTTGGGGGAAAAGGGGGTTTGAGTGTTAGATAGACAATCCTAGTTGATGGGTTCTGCTCTCACACTGGAGCTCTGAACAACCACCAGTGAGGGAGGCAGGTAACTATCTCTCTCCAAAGTGGTACTCGCCCAAATGGACCACTTTCATGAGAAAAGCCTTGTTTCTTTGAACTCATGCCCCTCTCACTGAGACAAGAAGATGTCATGGATATTTATGATTAGCAAGCAGTTTAGGCTGAAACTCCTGGTTCAGATCTGGTTCAAATCAGCACAGTCAGTACAGGGGACATCTGAACCAGATGCTAGCAGACTTGTAGCTAGTGTAAATTCTCAGCTTCCAGGGAATTTAAAGCTATGTATACTGGAAATCAGCTAACTCTGTTGCTAAACTATGTCATTCAGTTTATATCAATATAGCTCAACATATCTGTTTCTGTTCTTATGGCTGAATTTAACTACCTACTGTATATTTAGGTGGCCTAACCTGAAGCACACAATATTCCTTATTTGTCAGATTTTATGTTAAAATTATATGCAAAAATAGTGAAGGCCCGAAGTTAGCCTATTAATCAGAGACAATTAAAATTCAACATAGAAGCCAATACTCACATCTGTAAACCCAGTTGGACTCTTTTCTGACAAAGACACATGATAAAGCCTTTAAAAAAGCAGTTAACAACTACCATGACTAGAGGAATACATTTTGCAAATGAACTCCTGGTTTAGTATCATGGGAATTAGGTTCTCTCCGAGTTTGAAAAATTTAAATATCCTTAAAATAAAGCAGTTTTCAAATTATATATATATATATATATATATATATATATATATATATATATATATATATATATATATATATATATATATATATATATATATATATATATATATATATATCTCAACATTATTATCCTCCCCAACCACCCCCTCCGATAAATCTTTAGAGGCCAATTATAATCTCTTTGTAGTTTCTTCACAGACAGGCCACAATTTTTTCCCTGCTTTTTAAAGAAAGGTTTAAGAGTTTCAGTTGTGCATAAATTTATTGAAAATCACACTACAGAGTAGTAGAAGAGTCGACATACTGCCATCGCTAGTACCTTCACAAAATGTATCTTGGCCTATATACTGTATATCAAATCTTTTGCATAAGTATTTTGTGTGAATCACAGCAAGTGATATGTACAAGACAATACAAAGTGTTTACTTCAGTAGGCAGCACTGGATGTTAGAAAGTATTTGTTGCTTTTATGTAAAAACGGAAGCCTTCTGAAGTCAAGGCATGCTGATCTGCTTGTAGGTTTTGTGTTCAGGTTGGCTTCATACTGCGTTCATGCTACATCCTGAAAGCTCTTTGGTGAATTATAGAAAAGAGAACTAGCTATTTTTGTTGCGCAGTCTCAAAGGAAACAGGTGGAGACTAAGAGCTGTTACTCCACTGTTTTATATGAGCGCTCCTCAATGCACTCTGTATCAGTGGAGAAGGATAAATAACTGAGTGGAGGACCTCAGAGGCTGTGAACCAGGGCTGTAATTTGGATGACACTCACCACAAAACTGTATTAGTACAGACAGGAATTGTATCCAATTCTAGCTACATGTAGCTCATAATGATCACAAACTACTTCATGGTGCATACAGAGCACTACTTGTACCATGTGCAACACCAACAATATAATGGCTGCCAAGCTAAAATATTAAGGCTTATCTACTAATCATGTAAAGGCACATCATCAATGTAGAGTGAATGAAGGCTTTTCTGCTTAAGTCACATTCTTCTTTCCCAACAGTTTACTGATCTCTTTACAGGAAAGGCTAACTAAGTGGCGCTCCAGACTGGAGGTGATAGTGTGCTAAGAAGCTATTTGCATGCAATTACTACCCTTGTAAATTTTTCAAAAATGTTTATTTTCTTTATTTTTTAGCCATTTATATTTTCGTCATAAATCTGTGTGGGATGCAATGATAGAGAAAGTAGGTAGTAAGGAATACATTTGAGAGAGAGAGGTGTGCAACCAGTTCTCCAAACCTCTGGGACATCCTACGAAAGGCACGGCATCTCTGAGGAATGGCTGAAATATATTAAGTTATTAAAACCGGACAGAGAAAATGCTACTGAAAGCATTTTGTAAAGCCTGTCGTCCCTGACGTGCATGTACACAATGGACACTATAATTGATTGTATATGAACACAGTTTACACAATGTATGTACACAACAGGCAGATACACGTGTCTGTCTCTGTACTGTGTCTTCTTATAATTAATATTTTAGCACCATGTTTGGGTTTGGTCATTTACTTATATTACAAGTAAATAATGTACATTACATTGGACTGGTACAAAATATCCTCTAAATAGCTTTACTTATAGGCCAAAAAAGCTACATAAATAATGTGGGATTAGTGAGAGAGTGAGATCACCACATTTTGGATTATAAAATCATAAAATGAAATGATTGAGGATGGGGTGGTTTAGCTTCATTAATGGGTTTTTTAGTGTTATGAGGCAAATGATTGGTAAAGTTAATGTTGCAGAAATTATCCAACCTTAGTGTGGTCTAAACTTGCCAAAGAGATGAAATACAGCCGCCTGCCCATCATAACTCTTTAACAACTCTAAATGTAGACACTCTGCTAAATTTCATTTCGTTCTGATCGCCCCCTGCAGCTATCATCTATTAAGACAGAGAATCAAGACAGCTCCAGGATCCCTGGTTCAATTCTGAGCTCTGGATACTGACTGTGTGATGTTTCACATGTTGTCCCTGTGTCTATATGGGTTTCCTTAAGGTTCTCCAGTTTCCTTCCACATCCAGAAAACATGTCAGTAGGTGGATTGGCTATGCTACAGTCATGTGAAAAAATAAGCACACCCTATGGAAATTGTGGACTTTTGTTTTTGTTTTTGTTTTTTTACTACATATTTGGACAAGCAAACATTTGATCATCTTTGAAACAGTGCCTATTAATGAAGTTGCTATACTTGAACAAACCCACTCAATTATTCAACAGAAATATCAATAGATGTGTGATTCTTCTGTGGAAAAAGTAAGAACAGCCTTGGCCTCAGAAGCAAGTATTGTCCCCTTTAGCAGAAATAACTTCTTGTAGGTGTTTTGCACAATTGTCCACCAGGCTTGCTAGAATTTTTACCTCACTTCTATGCAATATTCTTTCAGTTTCAGGATGTTTGATGATTTTCTTGCATGTACTGCACGTTTCAAATCACCCCCACTCCTTTTTTTTGCATCAGACGGTCTGCTCTTGGGCTGAATTTGTTGGAATGACCAGTCCTAGCAGTTGTGTGAAATCTGTGCCATTTTTAGATAATATTCCTTAGAGTGGAATGATGTATTTCAAGCAATTGAGATCTTTTTAAATCCCTTGCCAGACTCATAGGCATTCACAGCCTTATTCTGAAGGCCTTAAAGAACTCTTTAGATCTTGGAATGATGACACCACACGTCTCAATAGCAAAGGGTACACCAGACACTAGATCTGAGAGAGGTATAAATAAGATAGGACCCCCTGCACTCCCTAAGCAGGTTCTGATTACTAGCTCCCAATCCTGAATACCTGATTTTAATTTGAAGGTGTGATAAATGTAGGGGTGTATTTATTTTTACCATGTGACTGATCTGTTTTTTGTTAATTTAAATTGTGAATTACTACAAAATGTCACATTTATATATCATTTAATATATCACATGGCTTAACCTCAGGCATGCCCAGTTTGAGTGACAGCTGACAGCCCTTTGATGACAGGCTTCAGTACTTTCTTCACAGCCATTGGATGAATGTCAGATTTTGCCACCGCCCCTAGGGACGATTGCTTTGTCAGCGATGCAACTGATGTTTTCCGTCTATTTCGGTTTATAATTTACTGAAATATTATCATAGCAACATGAGAAAACTAAAACCTAGGTGTAACACTTTCCCAGATTCGGATAGGGAATGAGGAAGTTGGAGGCAGGCTTGAAACGACTGAAGAGGTGCAATATTCTTATCTTTCTCTTTTCAGCGGTTTTATTTTATAGACACACACGGTGTGCTGGTTAACTCGCTCTTTCAATGCACCCATCTCTCCTGTTTTTATTCTCAACTCAGCTTAGTTCAACACAGAACATTCATTAGTATAATTCCCAGCAGGTGTGCAATCCTTACCACTCACCTTCTCTGACTCTGCCCTCCATTCACAAACTGGCGCTTGAGCAAGCCCGCCTCCACACTTATTCTTTATTTCAAATCAAAATGCGGGACAACATCTCAAGTTGTGGGATGTGGTACAAAGGACTAAAATGTTTTGTGCATTACAACACAAAGCAGGACATGTGGTCACACTATTCCCAGGGCTGAACATGTAAGTCAAGGAGAATGGGAGGCCAACATTTGAATCTGATCTAATCCTAAAAATAATGGACTTGAAAGAACAAAGTAATAAATCACAATTTTAAACCATTAAGAAATGCTCTAGAGTTCAATAGATTTCTCTCACCAATACAGCTTATACAACTGATTTCAGCTGATTTTTTTTGCACATTTTCTTGAATGCATAGACTTATTGTTAGCAGTCTTTGGTGCTAGTCAAGCAGATTATACCAAACTGAAGCAGCCAGGGTCATTTCTGATAACTCAAAGTCATGGCTCCAGAATGAGGGATCAGGATTCATTAGTCTGTAGATCTCCCTGACAATGTGCTTGTGTAGAAGGAAATTAATTATCCAGGTGGTTAGAAGAAGTGTATCGACATGTAATCAAATCTGTCTCTCCCTTCACGCTTATCTAATAAAAACGTTCACACATTATCCTACTGAACAAGGTGACCCTAAAGGAAGACAATTGAATTTCTGCCCAGCTGTCTTGCACATGCTTGAAATCATTAACAAAGCGAGAGAGAGAGAGAGAGAGAGAGAGAAAAAAAAAAAAAAAAAAAAAAAAGGAGAGGGAGAAGAGAGAAAAAAAGAAAAAAAAAAAGAAAGAAAAACAAAGATCAAACATATGTAAGTGATAGGAACATTAAGCAGCAGGTTCTGTTTTTCAGTTCAGGTCCAGAAGTGTTAAAGGTTTATTCATTAGATTGATTGCTTTTTGCTTCAGTTGTTCTATATATAGATTGTGCTATAATTGAGGGATTTATTCAGTGATTCAGTGAAATGAATGTATCTGTATGACATTGGAAGTGCCACTGTTGCCTGGACTAGAGATAGATATTTTCATAGCTCTGACAGTCCTATGGAGACAGAGGCTGACAGAGGCTATGGAGCATTGTGTATTTTACAGTGGATGTGAAAAATAGCACTTGTACCTTTTGCATGTTTATCTTAATAAATATTCAATTTGAGCATGTTTGTCTATTTTTACATTTGCAGTGTGATTTACTAAGCCTGAAGGTCACTACGGAAAAATGAGAACACAGGAAAGGCTGGTATTACGTTTGCATAAGCCTCTTTCGGCCATTTGACAGAAATAAATCACTTATTTTATTAAAAATTCTCAAATCCATTTCTCCTTAAATAATGAGAAACTTTTACAAAATAATGACATTACCGCAGCAAAGTTGCTTTTGTATTAGATATTTACTGAGAACCAAACTTGAGATTAGTTATTACATAGAACTCATTTTAATTAATGTTTCCTCACATAGTGTTATTTACGTAATTTACGTAATTAATCTTTGCCCCTGTGTTGCATGCTCTGTTTATTACCTTGTACAAATTAAATTAAATAAATCAGGGTGTTAAATGTTTTGTTGTACACTGTAAATGTCCTCACAAACCTCAAATGTTCCTGATGACTCTTTCTCTGTGTGTGTAGTAGAAAATAATATTTTGGAAAAATCATTATTGAGGTAATCAACACTTACCTCAGCAGTGTTTTTGATATATTGCAAAGCACATTGCAATCACTGTGTGCAACAATGTAATAGCAATTCCAAATCTTGTGGCCCTGTTCAGTACCTATAATTCAGCAAATTGTGTTGTACGAATTCCTTCTTTAATCATGAAGAAGCAGTGTTTGAATGACTCAATTACTACCAAATAGAAAGAGATATGCTCAATTCAATGCAATTCAGTTTTCTTTGTATAGCACTTTCAACAATAGACATTATTCCAAAGCAGCTTTACAAACATCTACATGTAGTTAAGTATACTACAACATAGAAATCACTGAAATGTAAAATGAAGGTCTTCTGCAGTACAGAAAATGCATGGAAAACATTTGTGTTGAAATTCCACACACTTTATTTAGGTCATGTTAATGCTGCTTAAAAAAAAATTTGCATTACATGTACTGCCTGTTTCAAATCCCCCCACAACATTTCAATGGGATTCAAATCCGGGTTTTGACTAGGCCATTCCATAAACCTCCATTTCTTCCTATTGAGCCATTTCTTGGTAGATCTGATAGTGTACTTATGATCAAAACCTGTTGAAAGGTCCACTTTCGGTTTAACTTTCGGACAGATGGCCTCACATTATCTTCAAGCACTCTTTGATATGATGCACAATTTAGACTTGATTCAATGAATGCAAGCGGTCCAGTCCCTGAGGCAGAAAAGCAACCCCAACCCCAACCACTGTGCTTCACAGTTGGTATGAGGTGCTTCTCCTGAAAAGATGTCTTTGGTCCTCAACAAACATGTCTGCTGTTACTGTGGCCAAACAACTCTATCTTTGATTCATCTGTCCAGAGCGCATTATTCCAAAAGGCCTGGTGTTTGCCTATATGCTCATTGGCAAAATGTAGTCTTGCAAAGGCTTTTTCCATGCCTCACATATACAGGTCAAATTTGTGCAATCTCTTTCTGATTGTAGAAGCATGCACTTAGACACCTTTTGCAAGACTTACTAGCAGATCCTGTGATGAAATTTTGGGGTTCTTGGAGACTTCTTTTTGCATCAGAAGGTCTGCTCTTGGGGTGAATTTGTTGGGACGACAAGTCCTGGACAATTTGGCAGCTGTTTGAAATCTGCACCACTTGTAGATTATTTTCCTTACAATAGAATGATGTAGTTCAAATAATTTGGAGATCTTTTTAAATCCCTTGCCAGACTCATAGGCATCCAGAACCTTTTTTCTGAAGGCCTCACAGAACTCCTTAGATCTTGGCATGATGACACCACACACTTCACCAGACACTAGATATGAGAGCCGTATAAATAAGACAGGTTCCACCTGCACTTCATAAGCAGGACCTAATCACTGGCACCCAATCTTCAACACCTGATTCTAATTTTATGGATTTGAAGGTGTGATAAATGTAGGGATGTACTTACTTTTTCCGTGTGACTGATCTGATTTTTGTTCATTAAAATTGGGAAAATTACTACAAAATGTCAATTTTATGTCATTTGATAGAGTGCATCACCTTTATTAATAGGCACTGTTTCAAAGATGATCAAATGTTTGCTTATCCAAATATGTAAAAAAAAAATAATAATAAAAAAAACACAACAACAATTTCCATGGAGTGTGCTTATTTTTTCAAATGACTGTGTAACTGTAGTGAACACTAACGTGATCCTGAATGGGTGGTCAGTTTCACTGCCAGCTAGTTTGGTTTGTCTCCATGGTGAGACAGACACAGAGACAGACAGACAGACACACAGACAGACTGACTGACTGACTGACTGACTGACTGAATGACTTACGTTATTGATTTCGAAGGGGACATTTGTAGAAAATATAGTCAAACACCACATAGTCAACCAAGCTCAGGATCAAACCCATAACCTTATGGCTAAAAGGCCACTGTTATCTTAACATCACAAGAAAAATAAATAAATAAACCATGGCCTTTATGGACATTTGTACATTTGTGCCACTGCTGCACGAAATATGATTAGCCAATTTCAATCCCCATCAAAGCTCCAACAGCATAATATGTTTTAAATGCCCCTTTACCTTTCATATAATGTTATCTGATTAAAATTCTATTTGTTTTCAGGCAGTTTTTTATTGCAATTTATCTAATAAAAGATAATAATTCAAGCAACCTTATTATTTCCAAATAATTACATTTGCCTGCGGAACTGATTTTTATATTTCTGTCATATTTTTCAATTAATGTTTAAGTGTAGATTAAACAGGATTTATTGCAATAAAATCCATATTAATTTATTAATTTATTAATTAATTCATTCATTTTCAGTAACCATTTTTTTTCTGGTCACATTCACAACAGGGCTTCATGTGGCATTTCTACCTATGCACAACTTTTTCTACTATCTGTTCATTTGTAAAACATACACTACATGTATGAACAAATGAACCGATAAAGGCAATGCATTAAGCAAGTAATGCATCACTAGTGCATTAGTAAACACGCCACATGGAGCCAGGTTGTTAATGCGTATTACATCTTCATTGGACAGACAACAGCAGGCACAATCATAGAGTCTGAAAGTGTGCCTGCTTATCTCAGATTCTGAGAAACATCCACCAGACCCATTTACTGAAGAAACTAATCTCAGACACAATTCCCACAAACCCTAATGTAATCCACAAACTGCCTTTACAATGTAAATCATAACATCCCCCCCAGATAATTTCAGCTTTCACTTTATTGAAACTTTTGCTTTGTTGCCTGTAACAAGAGCTTGTTACATTTCTCAAAGAGCTAGACCACATGCCGAGAAGGAATAAAAATTTGTACTGCTCTGATCAGCTAATCTGCTGGATAACTTGTTGCCATCAGAGAGCCACTTCACTGTTCTCAGATTTAATACCAGCAGAAATAGAGACTTCTATGTACAGAATGTTGAATCTGATTGTAGATTTCAAATCCTAGAACCAGCAGACAATTGACAGGTGTATTTTTTTTATCATGTCATTTATTGCTAGATGTGAATGAATGTATGTGCATGATGGCCTGCAATAGACTAGCATCCCATCCAGGGTGTATTCCCACCTAATGCCCAGGTTTCCTGGGATGGGCTCTGGATCCACCATGACCCTGACCAGGGGGACCTACTGAAAGTGAGTGTGTGATATAAATAATTAAGTCTAATGTGTGGGGAATTTCACTGTGCTGTTATGTACATGTGACAAATAAATTCTCCTTCTTCCTAATTATCCTCTTTTGTTGTGTTCCACCCATGCCAGTGCAGGGTTTTAATGTATAATCACAAAAATAGGAACAGAGCACAGGCAAAAAAAATTTGGCTTGCGTCCAACCAAAACATAAGCAAGTTGGTATTAAATCATGCTTGTTCTACCACATACATAACCCTCAGTAAAAAAAAAAAAAAAAAAAAAAGATTTAGGAAATAAATCATACCTGATATGCAAGCAAAGTCTAATTCAGTGATTAATTAACTGCTCGATTACCTAATTGATGAACTAGTCTGATAGGTACTTAAATCTCATGACAATACTCAAAGTTTCTATAATTCTAGAAATACATCAGTACTGAAGCACCTTTTGATTTTTTGAGTCTCTCTACACTGGTATAAGTGTCCCCAGTGAAGTAAGCAAAAACCTTTGTATCTCATAACATTTGAGCATTGTTACTTATTATTATTTGTCGAACTGAGAGTCAGAACAGAAAGTCCTAAGATCACTTCTCTTCCCTCCCGAATCCAGTCCATCAATCCTGCCTTGTTGTATTTAACCTTTAACTATACATGATGGGAGGGGAGATGCTGCCCTTTCATTGTCATGTGAATTATTGAGAGGCCTTAATCTTTAATGTGCTTGACTCCTGATGCAGGCTGCTATTTGGAGGAACTCCCATCTGTCAAATCATGCAGGCTACTGCCAAACATGCAGGTGTGGAGGACAGATGGGGTGTCCAGTAAAGTGCACCGCGCTAGAATATGGACAGACTCTTGAAGAATCATTAACACTATATAGCAGGAGCCCAAACAATGCCCTCATCAACAGTCCTTTATAGTCTGTTTAAATAATATATATATATACCACAAATGTATACAGTGAGGGAAAGAAGTATTTGATCCCCTGTTGATTTTGTACGTTTGCCCGCTGACAAAGAAATGATCAGTCTATAATTTTAATGGTAGGTTTATTTGAACAGTGAGAGACAGAATAACAACACGAAAATCCAGAAAAATGCATGTCAAAAATTTTATAAATTGATTTGCATTTTAATGAGGAAAATAAGTATTTGACCCCCTCTCAATCAGAAAGATTTCTGGCTCCCAGGTGTCTTTTATATAGGTAACAAGCTGAGATTAGGAGTACACTCTTAAAGGGAGTGCTCCTAATCTCAGCTTGTTACCTGTATAAAAGACACCTGTCCACCATGGCCAAGTCCAAAGAGCTCTCCAAGGATGTTAGGGACAAGATTGTAGACCTACACAAGTCTGGAATTGGCTACAAGACCATTGCCAAGCAGCTTGGTGAGAAGGTGACAACAGTTGGTGCGATTTTTCGCAAAATGGAAGAAACACAAAGAACTGTCAATCTCCCTCGGCCTGGGGCTCCATGCAAGATCTCACCTCGTGGAATTGCAATGATCTTGAGAACAGTGAGGAATCAGCCCAGAACTACACAGGAGGATCTTGTCAATGATCTCAAGGCAGCTGGGACCATAGTCACCAAGAAAATAATTGGTAACACACTACGCCGCGAAGGACTGAAATCCTGCAGCGCCCGCAAGGTCCCACTGCTCAAGAAAGCACATATACATGCCCGTCTGAAGTTTGCCAATGAACAACTGAATGGAGGAAAACTGGGTGAAAGTATTGTGGTCAGATGAGACCAAAATGGGTCTCTTTGGCATCAACTCAACTCGCCGTGCTTAGAGAAGGAGGAATGCTGCCTATGAACCCAAGAACATCATCCCCACCATCAAACATAGACTATTTTATCCCCTGCTGATTTTGTACGTTTACCCACTGACAAAGAAATGATCAGTCTATAATTAATCTTGGGTGAGAACCAATATATATATATATATATATATATATATATATATATATATATATATATATATATATATATATATATATATATATATATATATATATATATATATATATATATGGTTCAGCAAGGTCCTGTTCTGTCAAACATTAGATCAATGTTTTGTGAAATTACTGTTCATGAGATATTCTTTTATAGATGGATGTTGCAAAAAAATTTTTATCAGCAGAGTATGACCGGGAAATGTAATTAATGCTGCAATATTAGTTATTCTCACCTATGCAGCTCTACCAAGCATGCTTGTTGGAGCACATAAGGAGGCTGGGTGGTAATTGGACGTTTGGTATCAAAATTGCAAGTCATTATAGACAGGGTTCGGCAAAGCCTTTGGATGATTGCTGGGAGCTTAATAAAGGCATGAAAGCCTTCCCTGTTAAGCTGGGCAGGATCCACTCTCTGGGAGGTACACACAGTTGATTACCACCACTCCCCTCCCCACACATACACGTACCCAGAAAGAAGGAGAGGGAAAAAGACACAGAGACAGAGAAAATGAGGAAAATGGTTCTCTTATGCAACAGCCACGTTATCAGCCTGTGAAATTATATTACCCCACTGCTAACCTGCCACAGTTCATTAGTTCACAGAAACAAAAGGGATTTGCCTACGTCAAAGTAATTCTCTTTCATCCAGCACCTCAGAGAAATGAGAAACAAAACTTGGCAATGTAGCGAGACCTCAAAAACCCTTTTCCTGATCTGTCACATATCTTGTTAAAAGACTATTAGCAGAGAATATCATCTGAGCCCTACTCCAGTGTAATTATGTGCCAGGCTATTGACAGCAGCTGTCATTTTCAGGCTAACATAAACATATTATGGTAACAAGTGATAACAAGAAGTACAGTTGCAATCAAAATTATTCAACCCTCATTGCAAATCAGGTTTATTGGCAAAATTTATAGACTTTCAACTGTTTGCAATAAACAAATCAAACATAAGCAATTGAAATAGTTCAACACAACAAATGCTTCAAGTGATTTCCCCAAATTCAACTGAAAATGAAACTTATAATGATTTCTCCAGTCTCAAAATTAGTCAACCACTTCATGGCAAGCATCTTTAATACTTAGTAGAGAACCCTTTTGCTGTTATGACCTGCTGCAAATGAGATGCATAGCCAGACACCAGCTTCTGGCGATGTTCCTGAGGAATCTTAATTCATTCCTCATGAGCAATGGCCTGCTGTTCAGTAATATTCTTGGCTTTGTGTTCTACAACCACCTTCTTCAAATTCCACCAGAGATTTTCAGTCAGGTGACTGTGATGGACCTAAAGAATTTTCCAGGACTTCTGCAAACAAGCCTTGGTGGAATTTGAGGTATTCTTGGGATCATTGTCCTGTTGGAAGGTCCAATGATGCCCAAGCTTCAACTTCCTCATAGACAGCATGATGTTCTCTCCTAGGATATCCCTAATACTTAAAAGGATCTCACCTTCTACACGCTGTAGGTTTCCAGTGCCAGAGGATGCAAAGCAGCCCCACAGCATTACCGAGCCACCACCATGCTTGATTGCGGACAGAGGGTTTTTTCTTTTGTTTCATTGCTCCACAGAACAGAATCCCAAAACTTCTGTGACTTATGTATATGATTTTGGGCCAACATTTCTTGTGCTTTTGGGTTAGTAGTGGTGTATGTCCTGGAGTTCTGGCATGGAAACCTTCTGCGTTTAATACGTGCCTTACTGTTCTCACTGAAACTTCAGTGCCTGTAGCCACCAAGTCTTGCTGCAGGCCTTTTGCAGTCACTCAAGGGTTTTTCACAACCGGCCTTCTCATAAATCTGGTTGCAGCCATTGAACTTATACACTAAACAAACCCCTAGCCAGTTCAGGTATTTCATTTGTTCCAGTTCAAGCATGCCTGGTGCAATTAATGAAGCCCTTGATTAGTTGCATCAGGTGTGCTTGAGACAACACCTGTTTTGCATATTTGTGCTGTTGTGAGGGATTCTATTCAGGTGGATGAATCATTTTGAGAATGGAGAAATCATTATAAGTTGCATTTTCAGTTGAATTTGGGGGAAAGCACTTGAAGCATTCGTTATGTTGAACTATTTCAATTGATTTTGTTTTATTTGTTCACTGCAAACAGGTGAATGTCTGTACATTTTGACAAAAAGCTTGATTTGCAATGGGGGTTGAATAATTTTGATTGCAACTGTTTTCTCCCCCTTGTTGCACAGAGAGCCTCTCATAATGGAAAGTAATGATTGAGAGCTCCTTCCTCCCAGATGCGTAATCACGCTCACCAATCTAATCAACAAGTGTACACTCATAAGGTTTTTTTCAATCTCTGGCACAATGGCAGTCTCTTTGTTTCACACACACACACACACACACACACACACACACACACACACACACACACACACAAAAAACACACACACACACAACATTGATTGGCGCATACAGTGGGGACACTGAACCTTGGTAGAGTAGAAGGAAGGAGCCATGGCAGGGCCGTCGGCTGTGGAAGTGGACGGAGATCTGGTTGCTGTAGCTGCGTACCACCAGGCCCTTTATCAGGATGGACTCATTAGCCAGCACTGACGGCTCACAGCCTCCCAGATCCTCAAACCTCACAGAGTCCCCTTCAGCCAAACTCACATTCATCACCTAAATGCAAGAGAGATAAAGAGAGTGTGTGAATTTGACACACTTTTACATATGAAATTTGATCTGTTGTAGCTGTTTAGACTGTAATCAAATAAAATATAACCTATTAACCTTAACTAATTAGATTTAGAAATTTTGGAGAAAAAAATCTTTCTCTCACTTTCACAAGAACAACATGTGCTCGTGTGTGCTTTGACTTTGTTTTAGACTTGTCTCCATCTTTATCCTGTCATTTGTTTGTTACTCATTTGTGTTCACCTGTTCTATGTCTATATGCCTTGATTAGTTTGTCCATGTACACTCTGTTGTGTCATTGTTGCCAGTTCTTATCATAAATTCTCATCAGTGTTTTCAATTCTGTGGCATTACTACCAGGTTTTGACCACTGCCTTGTTTCATTTTCTCTGTCTGTATCTGTCTGACATCTGTTATGGACACTGAGTACAATTCCTGAATTGTCTGCAATAAATAACATTGTGCTCTTGTGAGACTATGCTTATCATCTATGTTGTTTACTTAGTTAGTTACTTAGTATAAGCATAAATTATTATACTGTCTAAGGAATGCAAATTCATGAATTAGGAACACATTTCATCAGCATCATGAATTCATCATTCAAACTGCCCATTATTGTTGGGAACATATTTTTACAGTGTATATATACTTCAAATACAGTTTCTAATTAAGGGTGTCTCAATAAATACGGGATTATATATGCCAAAAACATGTTGATTGTGCCTTCATCAGTAAATGTTCGTAGACATCCACGTCTCTGTTGGTCCACAACACTTCCATTCTTTTTGAATTTGTTAATACCTCACTACTGGTTATAGTGCGTGCCCAGCTGGTGCAATGAAATGCACTCCTCATTGTTATATTTATCATGTAACATGTTATTCTGAGTAACACTATGTAGTGTTGACTAAATTAACTAATCACTGAAAACAATCTGCTTAAAAAAACATTTTGAGAGTTCTCTTTTGTATTTTTCTAGCCTCAGAAATATAGAGGCTGTATTAATCTTCATTATTCTGTCTGCTGTTAATTGAAGCCATTACTTTCATGAATATGCAAATATACCATGATCAGAAGTCTCCCATTGGTTGAAAGCATAAAAAACAGTTCATGTGACATTTTTATGTGACATTTTAAAAATCCCAAAGACCTTTTATAAATTAGCAGTGGCTAGCTTTGCATGGAAATTTCCCTGCCTTTTCTCCTGCGTGCCTCTCCATCTGTTCTCCATTTTATAGTACTTTTAAAGACCTTTTTTTATTGTCTATTATAATATGCATTATAAATCTGGGGTTTAACATCTGTGCCTTAGTGGTTCTAAACTTAGGGTTCCTTTGCAAGGTTTTCTAGATTAGCTACAGGTTTAGTGAACTGCAACTTAATTTCTGACTCATTGCAAGCATATTGAGGCTACATTGAGCCAGATTGTATACTCAATAATATTGCTCTCCCACACATCATTATAGCAGACAACCGAGACAACGCCTTCAGCAGATTCAGTTTGCTTTACAGCGCCATGGACTGAGACAGAGCGTCATTGGCATGTTTGTTGCATTCCTGTTGCATCTTTATCCACTGTTGGGCCACATCTCTGCCAAACCTGCCCATTAATTACCCAGGAAAACCGACCGAGTGACAATCACCTGTCTGCCAGAGCCAGTGTGTGCATCCTCACTCAGGTCGCGCTGTCTTTCCCTGTCTTCGCTTTCACACAGTAAACAACCTTGTGAGTCAGTGTCCCAGCTGGGGGAGTTGTGACATTGTGGTGTGCAGCACAAAAACTGCAGCAAGTGTGTATCCTTGAGGTTAAGTCTACCAAACAGACATGGCCTGATGAATTCAACTGTGTGAGTGAAACATTGCAGAGCTTATATAAGCTGGCCAAGAAGGCCTCGCATGGCCTCTGCTCTCCAAACATAATGAGAATCAGATTCAGCTTAATGGAAATGACCTAGAGAGCGAGTCAAACCTCATACAGGTACTGGGACAGGTTAATGAAGCGTGACACTTACTAGCACACGCATCACTCTCGGGTTAGAGATGTGTAATTAATTCACATAGGAATACACCTCTGCTGCACCTATACTACAGAGACTGCATTCAGATTTGCTTCATCTTTAGCATTAAAGTCAGAAAGATTACATGTTAAGGTCTTAGTATACAAGTTAATATCCAATAATTAGACAATTATTATAGTTAATATGGTTACTCAACAGGTACTCAAGAATTTATTCACACTTAATAAAGTCTTAGTGTGGTCTATACAACATGTGCATTGCAAAGTAATCACATTACACTAAAAGCCCTGGTATAATAAAATACATCCAAAATACAGCATGCTGTAATCGAATTTGAGTTGGCATTTGGCCAAACTGCCTTTCCCACATGGATAATCCATTGTATAAACAGGACTTGTCAGACAGACGCAGATTCTGGCATGCAAACATGTCGTTATTAGGCATGCCAGGTCAATGCTGATGAAAACGTCCATTTCCTTTAGTGCCAAGCACAGTTAACGTGATTAGAAGGAGGAAAATCTAATCTCAAATCTGTTATTCCTGCACGTACAGTCTGTCCACAGGGAATCAGTCAGCATGAACTGAAGCAGGGGAATGAAATATGTATGATAATGGAATGTAATTGATATAGTGCATTGCTTATATTCAGGGGCTTTTCTGATTTGTCATGCTTACTTTATAATCAAGCAATATTAAACTGCCTTCTCACAGATGCCCCAGAACAGGCTAGAAATAATACAAATGCCAGACTATTAGATTTACTTGAATCATGTCAGATATAAATAAAGGTAAACTAGTGCTCTATTATATGATTCCTGATGCTGATGAACTTTTTCTGAAAGCAGGGTACATGTATTTCTGCTCCCTTTTTTGATTCCTGCTTCAATCTGTCAAAATTTACCCATCACACTGGATAGTTGTTGCCCATATTTCTGCAATTTGCAATTAGCAATACTTCACAAATAAATAAATCATATATACCATGTGTTTGTAAAACTTTTTTATTTTGATATTTTAATGTTTTTGTTACTTATACTATGAAGATATGTTTTTTTTGCCAAAATATATTCATGCTCAGAATACATTCAGAAAAGAAAGCATGAGAAAAGAAAAGAAAAGCCTTACTGGGAGATACAGCAATGTGTTCAAAAATAAATAGACATTTCAATTTCAAAACAGCTTCTGGTGGCTGAGATGCTGGAGGAGAGCAGCACTGAAAAAACAGGTACTCTCTGACATAGCCTGGCCGAAGCTAGCTTTCTGAAATGGGACCACTAGTGCTAGCCGACAAAATCCAATATTGGATTCTGCATTTAGCAGCATAAAAATTGCATAACAATCAGACACGTCTGTTTTTAAGGTATAAATGTCATTCAAGACTATTGTCATCAAGCAAAGTTGTAATGCTCTTGTGTCTTTCTTCTCTAGGTCTAACATGGCAGCTTTGGAGTCATAAATAAAGCCTAAAAGAAATAAAGTGCAATGTTTTTTTTTCTGACTAGGGATCTGTTGAAAGAGAAGCGGTTTGTGTTCTGGTTGAGGAGAAGAGTGGCAGTATGTGTTTGGCTGAGTACCAGAATCTGAGCAGTATGATCTGAGAAAAGAATCAACAGGAGGTCTGCCATTGCATCACTGTTCACATGGAGCTCTATAATCTGGGAAATGTTTCAGAAAGTGTTTCTGTAAGTTGTGCGAATGTATATTTAGTTTGGCTATGTTTTTTCTGTACAAGTCACATCAATTGATTCACGTACAAAACATAGACTCGATAAAATATGGCCAAATATGACAGACAATAAACATGAATATACAATCACAAGATATTGTGATAAGATCTCCCTCTCTTTATCACACACACACACACACACACACACACACACACTCCTGAATATATCAGTGTGCTGACTGTAGGAGGACAGTTAATTAATCTGGAGATGCATGCTGTGTCACATTAACATCAACACATTAGCAGAAAGCCCTGGAGCAAAGAGGGATGAGACTACAAAAAGAGCTTTGTGATCCTGACTTCCTCCCACTGGAGAGTTGACAGTTACCTACTCCTTTCCCCTCTCACCTCATGATAAATAAACTACAGTTGTTCGACACAAGATAATAAACCAACATGGGGAATCTACAGGGACATACATCCGGAGACAAAAGGAGAGAATAACAGAAACAAAGAAGAAAGTCTGAGAACGGTGGAGGGAGAGAGACAGAGAGAGAAAGGGAAAAATAATGGCAGAAGCAACAAACAAGCAAAAAATGGTCAAATATGTCTAACAGCATTCTTTCTAGCAGGGCTACCCTAATCAGTACTGACATGCCAAAAATATTCAGCTTATCTAGGACAGGACAAAACACCCCAACACACAAACATGCACTCAAAGAACACTCAGGTGCACAATCACAACAAAAAAAATATTTACTGTTATTAATACTGAAATTCTGATCCACTGTCTCATATACCGCTTTTGATTTCAAACCCAAATGTCTCCAGTGTTTAGCAAAAACGATATAATTGACCTTGCTGTTCCAATACTTTCGGAGAGGACTATACATGGTATGTCCAAAAGTATGTGGACACTTGAACAACACACCTATAAGAGCTTGTCATATCTCATTCCAAAGACATGGGAATTTACTGAGTTGTGTCCCACTTCTGCAGCTATAACAGAATCCAGTCTTCTGGGAAGCCTATCAATTTAATTTAAACATTATTATTTTAATCTTTGGACAATCCTTTGACCTTGTTTATATTATCAACTGTGTTTCTGACCTATCCATGCTTACTGACCTTCCTTTAGGATTGCATCTCAACTCTGTTTGCCAAGGCCTGTATCAAAGACCTCTATGACATGGAATCCAAGCTCTATGTTCCAATGTAGGTTCATTTTAAGACCTCAACTTCTCAAACATTAAAAGTACTACAGAAAATACAACAAAAGGTTTCTTTCTGGGGGAAAAAAAGAGAGGAAGTTAGTAGTTAAATATTACTAGTGCTCACACCAACCACTGGGCCTATCAACTTCATTTATGAGTTCCTGTTCTTGCTTGCATCTGTGGAAAGATATAATGTGCTGGCTATGAGGTTGTTTAAAAAATTGTTTTTACTCTGCCGATGTTTTACATGTTTTCTTACATTCTTTTGAATGTCCATGGAATAAAATTAAATATTTGATGCCAAGAGGTGTACCTTTTGCCATCATTTATACATTTGAATGACCATATAATACAAAGCAATGGAAAAGCATGAAATTAAAAATGGGAATTTGTTTGACTCAGGACAGCTGTCATTTGCTGCTATTTTCAAGAAACTGTTTGATGCCGTACACAACAGCATGTCACCTGCATGCGCTTGACTAATGTTTCAGAGGTAGAATTTGGCCAATAGTTGCTGCAAGCCTTTTATAATCGACCAATTGATGTGTGAGAAGGAGGAAATTACAGAGAGGGGTAAAGCAACACAAATATGCGCACACATCTTGCAGTTTTAGACCATAAGCACATCATAATGAAACTAAAGCCAAATCCCAGATATTTTCTCAAATTTAGATGCTTTTTTAAGGTCCAAACAAACAAAAGCATTTCAGACAACAATTTGTGTTAATTTCTACCAAAAAAATTTTGGTATTTATTTGAAGGTTGCTTATGTGAGCTAGGAAGAAAGAACCAGAACTATAATCAAGTAGCTGTCTATATTGTGTTATGTCAAAAGATTCATTTCTTTGGTTTTAAAGGGGGGAGGAAACCCTGATAGTATTCCCTTTTTTTTTTTTTTAACAAAAGGCACATGTAATCTGATTACTTTGTTTTTTGAAGGTAACTGTAAGTTTTTCATATCCTGATTACGTAATGTCATAACATGTATTCCATTACTCCCCAAGCCTGCTCATCTCATCTATAAGATACTTCCTTCTTGGTTTAAAAAGAAAAATTATTATGGTTTATTATGGTTTACTCATACAGGTGCTGTGTGAACACACGACTCTCAGTGCTCTCAGTGTTCTCAGTGCTCCCAGTGCTCTTGGGGAATCTTATGTAAATCTTAGTCTTGCTGTGAAAGCCGATCTCTCCCTCTCTTCCTTTATGACATACGAATATAAAACCCCAGAGCTCTTCATGGAAGAGCTCAAACACTCTTTCTCTCTCTTTTCTTTCTCCTCTACTCCCCGCTGCTCTCGGCTCATCTGCTCCCTTGGCCGCACTTCACTCGAGAAATAGAGGGCGAGAGAAGGAAAGGAAGGAAGGAAGGATATCTCTTCTAATTAGTGTGTTTCGTTTCTGGACAGGGGTGGGTGAAGGGGGGAAGGTGGGTAAAAGTGGGCAGAACAGCATTCACACTCGTAATTATAGCCTGTGATTAAGAGACAGAGGAAATGATGCACTGCTAGCACCTGTTCTACAGTGCACATCTGGATCATAGTCAGCGCAGATGGAGATGGATTTACTGTGTGAGTGCACGAGCAGGCGAGAGCGCAAGAGAGAGAGAAAGAGGGGGCAGAGAAAACAAACCACCCTAACCAGCATAATGCAGTGTTTCTGAGTCAGTGGAAAAAAAAATAAATCACAAACATTCAGCGTAGGAATTAATAACATAAAGACATAAAAAACAAACAAGCACATTACGGACTGAAATATATTCCCAACGGAATTAAGTAGTTATCTTTAAATTAATAGTTTGACAAAATCCACCAAGACAACAACCCATTTACAGTAGAATTAAATATAAGAAATACAAGTCCTGACTCTCTTTCATTAGTACTTGTTGGAGCTTTCCATGAAGATTTTTAAGAGGTTGAACACATTATTATTATTATTATTATTAATTTTATTATTAATATTATTATTATTATTAATACTACTACTACTACTACTACTACTACTACTACTACTACTACTACTAATAATAATAATAATATTGGGAAGAAACTTCCCAGGCCCTTAAGGAAAGCCATCTTCAGCTTAGTCTAAATATTTTCAGATGGCAAAATGGTAACTTTCCTTTCAATCTGCAATTTCATGAGTTTTAGTTCAGTTATATAAAGATCATAGTTTGGGTGATCATCGAAAGACTGAAAAAGTCCCCTGACAGCAATGCAGCCAAGAGAATTAGAAACTACTATTGTGTTTATGACTTATTTTTTTAACTTTTTTCCCCTATCCATTACTAAAGTGTAAAAATGAATAGCACTTTAGGAAAGGAATGGGGTGGCATTTTCCCCCACTGAAATTAGGTTGGGAGATTTAAAAGCTTGTCATAGACCTGATGCTACATGTCCATTGCATTTTGTCTGTGCCACTGGTGGGTGATTATATGACGTTTAGGGATTTAGGTATAGTGAATTAACTCTTTCCCATAATGAAAGCATTACCTGACTGGTTAAACCTTGTTGACCTTTTCCAACTGAAGAGTGATTCAGATTTCTGGAAGAGCGTGCCATCGATGAATACAGTGATGAACATGCAAGTGGACACATACAACAAGCCAACATGATAATTAATGATATTTTCCCACCTAAATGTCTGATAGTTCTCACATCTGCTTTCATATAAATTCCTCTCAAACTAAGATCAACTTAACTTCGTTGACACATATCTTATCATTTATGGTCATTGGCAACGACTTTTTATAACATTGAGATATACATATAACTGGACAGCTCATAGAATTCTAAACTGCCAGCAGTAGATGAAGCCACCGGAAATGCTTTGGCGGCCATTTTACAATTCCCTACCTGTCATGTATTTACTAAAAAAAACAAATACAATGACAGATTGTCTTTTCTATTGATGGTTTTTATTTGCTGATTAACTAAAAGGACTCTTGTTCAAATCAAGATGGAGGTATTCAAATATAACAGTATTCAAACAGTATTCAACAGTATTCAAATATACAATTTGCTTACAAACAAGCTTACACACAACAATACCGACAGAGTTCGCTGACCACCGATGGACAAGAACTGTCAAGATGACCCGATATGCAGCTTTTAACTGCAAATCAACATTCGCTAAAGGATGCAGCAGAAGTGCCTAGGGGCTGTAATTTATACAGACCATGTACCTATTAAGCACAAATGTGTCATAGATATCCAACTTGAACAAAAGCTAACTTTTTTTTGACTGTGCGTTATACTGTTAGTCATTGTGGCTATTTTCCTAAGCTAACGTTAGCTACAAAGCTAATATTAATTTAAGAAAACCCCCCCCAACTTTTTTTTTAAACAACAGCACAAAAACATAAGAAATCAGTGACCAGACAAATACTTTTTCACAGCACTGTATTCAATTAGAAGTGAAAAGTGAATGCAAAACCGAAGCATTTTCCACTAGTGCTCTCAGATGTTTAGACCCCCAGGTTAGCATATTGAAAATCTACTAAACAAAGACTCTTTGGCAAAGAGTTGCTTAATGAAAAATATTGAAAAAGTAGTACCCTTACAAATTTTTATTGAAATGTTGAACACATCCACTGAAACATGACAAACCTTTTTTGAGTGTCAAACCTTTACTGAAGAACAGTGTTTCTTGGGGCTACATGACACCTGCATGAGCCTTTCATAACAAATATATTTATTTATTTATTTTATTTAACTTTCGTGTGCCCGATGCTCCCTGGGATAGGCTCCAGGTTCCCCTGAAACCCTGAAGAAGGAGTAAGCGGTAGAAGATGGATGGATGGATTTTATTTAACTTAAGTAAACATGTATAACAGTTTAATTGTCAGAGACTGCATTTGACCGTTTTTATGTTAAGCTGACAAAAACCCTGAGTCAAGTAACAGATTTTTGTGTTATGATTTATTTCCAGAACAGTACTGTATGTCAGACTTTATAGTGCATTGCATTTCTAATATGTCTGCTATATCAGAGTCACAAAATGATGATGATATGACATATGAGCTTGCTAAGTGAGACTTGATTTGAACAAAAAAATCTAACAGAACTTTGCACTTGTGTATCCTGAATTTAGCAGTTGCTAGAAACATAAAAAACCTGCTGAATAACATAGTCACTGTGACAGTAAAAATACCTATTATGTTATACATAATGTGCTATTTTTATTGTTGTAAAAATGTACTGTGTGTGGTATTTATTTAGTTTATCTGTTGTTTTGTTGTTTTAGTATTCATTCTGTTATATTGTTTGCTTGTATACTGTTTGCCTTTCGGGAAAGGCAAAGGATGCACATGGAGCCTCAATGTTGGTCTGTTTATACTGTTAAGGTGCAGTGGAAAGAATGATGTCTATGGACAGAAAATATTTTCCATGTAACTGGGTTTCCTAATATGTTTTTGTAAGAAATAACTGCCGATCATTTCCTTGCTCTTGCGTAACGTGTCTGTATGTACATGTATGTTAAGCATGAATTAGAGAAGCCAAAAAGTCATGTTAAACTAAAAAATAAATCCCAGAGGGAGAGTCACTCATAGGAGTAAATATAGGATAAGAGCAAGTGAAAAGATCTGTGCCATCTGGCAAGACAATGACAGGACAAGCTGACTGATATCCCACACGCAAGCTGCAGACAGACCCTAATATCCTTCATCTCCATCACTTCTGTCCCTCACACACGTTACTGAAAGGAACAAGAAAGAGGAGCTTTGTCCTGCATTCACCAAACCCTTCTGCTATTGTGCTCCAAATTACATGACAAGTTCTGCACTTGTCATTTGCATGGATTTTCCCACAAAAGAACTGCATGGCATGGAGCCAGCCATGTGATAAAGAGAAGAGGTGAGATTAACTCTGCTCTCAGGCAGAGAGATTGAACAACATGTCACCTAGTACAAAGCCCCACTCATTATTCCTTCTCCTATTTCAGCACCTGAATAATCCACAGCCAATAGGTACAGTGAATACTGATGCTCCCCACAAGGTCATTCCAGCCCTGGGCAGAGACATACAGTGAGACCTGGAGGACACAAAAGAAATAGTTCTACCGAGTCTTTAAAGAGACTGCAGAAAAACAATCCTTCAGTTACAGTACTGAGAAAATGCAAGGAAGACAGAATTCTTGAATGCCTACCAAACACAATTAGTTTGACAATGCAAAAATCTAATAGACCGAACCAGTTTAATAATAGATTGAACACCTAGATATTACAGTTTGTGTTTCCTCGTGCCAATAATTGCAACACACACTTGTACATTTGTCCCACACCTTATCAGCATACAAATACTTTATTGTCAATCTCTGCATGGGGTAGAATAAAGATCTGGGGTGAGAATGTAACAGCCTCCCCAGGACATTCACACAATCTTCATGGCGACGCTTATCTCATTTTAACATTCACCTCACCCTGGTCTCTATTTTCATTACCACCAAAATCCCCTACACACTACTGCAGAAATTGGTTTAAGGCAACATGGCTGAGAAGCGCTCAGAAAATTGAAAACAAGGGCTAGACTATAATAAGAAGAATATAGATTCTCTGTAATGTGTAAATAATTGGGTCTGTCATGCAATTGGAATAACGATCAAAAAGAGAATAAACAGGGTGTTCAAAGTTCAACAGGAAGCAGACTGAGAATCTGGTTAATTAGAGATGATGACACCTACACAAGCCCATCTAACAAGTCACATAAGCCAACAAAATCACTTATAAAAGTTTATTCCAATAGGCTTCTGCTGTTTGATTTCAAGTTTTGATGTCAAGATGACATGACATCTAAGTCAAGTGATGCAGATTTTTTATTAGCATAAGGTTCTGCTCTACTTCCTTTTGTTCTAGACTGCTGCATATCAGGGCTTTAATAGGTTGTAAAGTCAAGGTCACAACATGACAACTTTGCTATTAGTATTCATCATGGAAACAAGCAAATGGGGAAACTCTACCAGTTCAGAAGGAAACTCATTCATAGACCAAAGATTATAAATGCAGCCTTCAGTTATACTATATGAAGAAAAGTTTGTAGGTGTCTGACTATCACACCCATATGTAGTGGCACAGAGCCCTGACATCAACCCCACTGAACACCTTTGAGATTAACTGGAATGCAGACTGTGCCACAGATCTCCTCGCACAACATTAGTGCCTGACCTCAATAATGCTCTTGTTGCTTGAATGAGCAAATCCCCACAGTAATGCTCCGAAATCTCGTGGAAAGCATTTCCAGAAGAGTGGAGGTTATTATAACAGCAAAGGTGGACTAAACCTGGACTGGTATGTTTTAAAAAGCACATGCATATGTGATGTTAAGGTGTCCACAAACATTTGGCCATAAAATGTATGTCTTTTACTTTTGACTAAGAGAAAATGTGCATAATTGTCATTCTGGTACTATGGCATTGTTATAGGTTAAAATTTTTTCTTTTCTTTTTTAAATAGAGTAACATTACTGTTGAATCAGGTTTTCTTGACAATGATGTTTACAAAGTGCCAAGTTAAAATTTAAGCCTCACATAACAAGCTATAACACATCATCATCATTAAGTGGCTATAAAATACCAGATGTACATGAACACCATGTTATAATGTAAGCTTTTCTGAGGTTCTAATGCAAATCATAAAAAGTGTAAAAGTGCAATAGCAACTTTATGTCAGTAAAATCAGTCACTATGACAGCTAAAGCTTACTGGAAAAAGCCTATATAAATGTATGTTTGACAGTTGTCATAAAAGGCTTATGTACAGTAGGCATCATTTAGCACAGTAAATATCACTTTTAAGGAAATTTGCTTAGCAAGAATTTGGTAAAATATAAACAGTGTGATGACACGTTCATGCTTATAGCCATATTCAACAATTCATGCAGCCCTCTATCAAACTAACAGTTTGCCCAAGAGTCACTGTTTCAGTACATTCAATATTCATTTTTGCAAGCCTGACTTAGAGTTAGGCAAGTAATAAGATAAATGATGTTTCACTGAAACCTAGGTTATGTTTCTACATTATATTCCAGTGTCTGACAGAGCCAATAACTAAAAGAGAACATTCATGCTCTAAATGTAGTCTTCTCATAAAAAAACCTGAGAACTAAGTAAAAAAAAGCAAAGTTCTATTTAATACATTAAATACAGAAAGAAATATGAAGAGATAGACATGGAAATATAGCTTGTTTAGGCAATATGCGGATAAATTAAGTCATTCATTTCTATTGAATTCTATTTCATTGACATCTAAGACAGTCCTTGGAGTATTAATTGATCCACTGAAAAATTAATTGTTGAAATGTCCCATTGCAGCTCCATACACCATTTCATTTCCTTTTATTCTTCATTTTATTGTCTTTCAGTCACCATCCCTCTCTGTTGAAAAGTATAAATTCTATGGCCTAAATACTCCAGGATGTAATGTTTCCTATGCTCTTTCTTCTCTTTGTTTCCTTATGAATTCATTAATGCTTTGTGAGCAATACTGCCTGGATATGCATTTTGAAGTGACCAGAGCTGAACTCTTAGCAGAAGATGATCTCTGGAGCAAGCAAAACAAAAGAAAACTAGATAGAAATCCATCCATCCATCCATCCACTACCGCTTACTCCTTTTCAGAGTCGTGGGGAACCTGGAGCCTATCCCAGGAAGCATCGGGCACAAGGCAGGGTTAGATAGAAATTTAGAGAATAAAACTTTCATTTTCGTAATTTTCTGACTTAATAACAGAGGTGTGGATCGAAGTCAGAAAGTGGATCCATCAGTGTTGCTGAACCATAAATGACCAGTAGATGGTCATTTACAACTCCTTGGCACAGCAGCTATTTAGTAGCAGTGGTGCTCAAAGGGGCAGAATGTAATTAATTAATTAGTTATGATTATTGGTTCAGAATCGATTGTTAATTTGTAATAATAAATCAGATAAAAATACTAAGAGCCCCCCTCTCTTGCACAAGTTGGTAATACCCAATTATTGCCTCGCAACACAATACTTGATTAATTCAGTTTGACTAGCATACACACATGTAGTTTTGAAGATGTTTTGCATTGCTGGTCAGAGAGGGACAGTAAAAAAATTTAAACGTACTAAAAAAAAAGCTAGGATAACGTGGGGTTATATAGCTAACAACAATCAACATATATTGTAGCTATCTAGCTAATTCATTGCAATTTACTCATAACTATAAATATAACAGATTAAAATGTGCACTTATATAGCGCTTTTATCCAAAGCGCTTTAAACTGTGTCTCATTTACCCATTCACACACCAATGGTAGCAGAGCTGCCATGCAAGGCGCTAGCTTGCCATCAGGAGCAACTTGGAGTTCAGTGTCTTGCCCAAGGACACTTCAGCATGTGGAGTCACCCGGGCTGGGAATCGAACCGAACCGCCAACCCTACGATTAGTGGACAACCTACTCTACCAACTGCGCCACAGCCACCCCGTAAAGATTGTGTTATGTTAGTGAAATTTTATTTTAATAGTTATAAACAACTATTAACTATTTTAATAGTAATGAACAAGGCTGTTCACACTGGATGTCGTGTTCACACTGTGCACTATGTTAAAATCTCACAATAAACAATGTGTTCATCCATACATTCATTTTCTATACCACTTATCCTTCAGGATCACGGGGAACCTAGAGCCTATCCCAGGGAGCATGGGGTACAAGGTGGGGTACACAAGTTGCCGATCCATCACAGGGCACAATCACATACACATTCACTCCCATTCATACACTAGAGACACTTTAGACACGCCAATCAGCCTACCATGCATGTCTTTGGACTGGGGGAGGAAACCGGAGTACCCAGAAGAAAGAAACCCCCACAGCACGAGGAGAACATGCAAACTCTGCACATACCACAGGGCAGTGGCGGGAATTAAACCCCCAACCCTGACAATGTGAACATATTTTAATGAAACAATAATTTGATCATAAATGCTTATGGATGATAGATAGATTAGACAGACAGATGAATGAATGGATGGATGGGTAGAGAGATAGAAAGATAGATAAGCAGAGGAAAATTATGTAATGACAATGCAGATATAACAAAGCTGATTTTAGCTTTTCAATTTATTTGTTTTTTTATTTATTTAATTAAATAAATTAATATCAGGAAGAATACCCATTCACACTCTTCATACAATTCAACCCACATTGTTATTTTTAAAGTACGATTATCAAAATATTACAAAAACTAAAACAATACTAAAACTAAATACAAACTAAAAGTAATGATTTTCAAAAAATAAAAATGAAATCAAAACTATTTGCGCACCATTAAAACTAGCTTGAAAGAAAACTGAAATTGAAAACCAAAATGCAAATAAAAATAAAAATAAAAACTACCAATATTTTAAAACTATAATGACCCTGAGGCCAGAATGAGGGGCCAGAGGTCACACTGCGGAAACAAATCAAAGGCAGCCAAGAGGGCTGCAGAGAGAAAGCTGGAAAAAAACACACACACACACACACACACACATACACACATACACACGCACGTACGCACACACATGCACCCACACCTATAGCTGAAAGCCTTCTAAAGTGCAGCACTGCACTCTCTGAATCTAAAAGCCTTGGTTCAGCCACACTAGAGAACTTGAAAATCCCTTCACAAAATAAGGAACAAAAAGGGCCAGGGAGAGGAATTTGAGAAGGAGTAATGGACTCGTCTTCCTCCTCTTCCTCTAGTGACACGTGACCCAGTCTGAGGGAAGCTCTACCCACTTGTACAGAAAGCTTTGCCAGGGCACTGGGGTACAAGAGGAGTTGGCATGGAGCAAAGCCAGAGCTCCCAGATGCATTCTGGTTTGCAGAGATTAGAGCCATTCAATAAAACCAATCCAGACTAGATGCTGATCTGATAAGATACATACTTTCTGCCCTCTGCCAAATAAATCTACTATCAAAGCACAGGCAAAGGTCATTATTACCAGTCAGTACTTTACTCAATGACGAAAGAATAGTTATACCATAATTTCACAAAATACCCTGTGCACAAAACTTGTAAATTGTTAAATCCTTTTATTTTACGTTAATAAAAATCTATGTATTGTTTAACATTACACAAGAAAATAAACGAATCTGCTTTTACAGCCTTTAATAGTAATTTGCTTTCAAATCTATCCCATAATGGCCATAATGGGTCCTTTCATAGTATTTACTAAACAGACTAAATAAGGTGGAATTTCTAAGCAAATGAAGACTGCTGCTTCCGCGGCTCAGAGCCTGCACATGCTGTGATTCATTAAATGATAACATGAATCTCAAATGAGTAATTTCACTTTGCTGCCCTATATATAGAGAGCAAGCAATTTTCAAAATGTCTATTAAACGTACCACTTTTATTTTTAAAGAACCTCTCATGCGCATCCTCCTGAAAACTCACCCGTATGTGTGGCTGCCTGAGAAAAACCTTCACGGTCTACTATATATTCCACTGAAAACTACAGGGTTTCCTGAATTGAGATGTTCTTAACCACAAGTAAAGGTAAGTATTTTAGAGTCTGTTTACCCTCATGAGGAGCCTGGAACCTATCAGGGACTCCGGGCACAAGGCAGGGGACACCCTGGACATCACACTCACACACCAATTCACATATTACGGACAATTTAGAGATGAAAATCAGCCTACAAAGCATGTCTTGTACTGGGAGGAAACGAGAGTACCCAAAGGTTACAGGGCAGAGACGGAAACTGAACCCGCAACCCTGCAGGTGTGAGGCAAACGTGCTAACCATGAAGGCACCGTGCCCACCTTGAGGTATTACATTTAGGTATAATAAAGTCTAATATATTGCTTGGTCAAAAAATGCCATATTGCATGTTATAAAACACCTTGTGGAAATAATGTGGATTTAATGATGTTAAGTTCAGAGTGCCAGGGCAAAGAGTAGCTGACAAAATGCAGTAGCTAGCTTTACAGACATTAAATGCTAACAGGGTGAAATGATAGAATCAGGAGCCGTCAGCTATCTGAGCAAAGCTGTGCTGCTGACAATAACAGAGACAAGATTGAAAAAATCTGACATGATTTGAAAAAAAAACCCCAAACCTAAAAATATACACACAAGCAAGTGGACAGTTAAGCCAGGACGGGAACAAGTAAATAAAAATTATACATATGTTAAAATGTTAAATCTCACTCTATTCAAAAATGGAAGTAGCTACTCAAAATTATATCTGACTGAAATATAAAAAATTTAAATATGTAAAGTATTTAAAAGTAAACAGTAAATCAAATCCGGGTGGCTGTAGCTCAGGTTGTAGACTGGGTTGTCCACTAATCGTAGGGTTGGCGAGTCGATTCCCGGTCCATGTGACTCCACATGCCAAAGTGTCCTTGGGCAAGACACTGAACCCCAAGTTGCTCCTGATGGCAAACTAGCGCCTTACATGGCAGCTCTGCTACCCTTGGTGTATGAGTGTGTGTGAATGGGTAAATGAGACACAGTGTAAAGTGCTTTGGATAAAAGCACTATATAAGTACAGATCATTTACCACTTGAACTGAAATTAGAAGTCTGGGCATGTTTTTTCCTCAACACTGTCTTTTGAATTGAAAGCTAGGGTTGTATCAGGGTTTTCATTCATACAGTACCATGCTATACTTTAATGAGTTCATTGGGTCCCCCCCCCCCCCTTAATTACAATAACTTTAGTGTAGGAAGAACCATTGAAATTTGTAGGCAAACTGCCCTTGGGTACAGATTACTAGTACTGGTATCTAAACAAACTGGTGTGGATTATAAGTGCAAGTGATGGAATTGATAGCTGTGGAAAAGAAAGAGGAATATTCATGATCTTTTTTAACAAGCACTTGGAAATTATGAAGGAAAATATACAGAGG
This sequence comes from Ameiurus melas, assembly GCA_012411365.1. Taxonomy (NCBI): domain Eukaryota; kingdom Metazoa; phylum Chordata; class Actinopteri; order Siluriformes; family Ictaluridae; genus Ameiurus; species Ameiurus melas. The sequence goes on along the minus strand of CM022759.1, from coordinate 18,380,770 downwards.
AAAGGTGTTTTTAATAGAAACTGAATAAGAGTACAATCATTCATTTTCAATAATACTCAAGCAAAGTATAGGTCTCTTAAGCTTTGTTAAGGCAGAGTAAGTTAGGTAGAGTAAAGGAATAAAATTACTAGTACTTGCCAGCTAATATCAAAGGACTTTGAAGCACTAGCAGTAATGACACCAAACTTGAGCAGCACCAGCTGATGAACATCACTAGATAAAAACAGAAACTGAGAATACACAGTGGGATAGCTGGCTTGTATGGAGTAGGATAAGTAGAAAAGCTCTGGCAATTACACTTCTGTAAAGCTGTGACATTAAGTAAAGCAACGCTGGCAATTTAACCTCTATTCTAATTATCTGTCATGCTAGAGTCCGAGTCAGATTGGGAGGTGTGAAACATTATCAATTAAGCTTCAAAAAGAAGAAGCTGGTACTTCTGACTGGCAGTACTTACTGCCAATTCATGGGCAACCATCTCCACATTAACCTGCTTTTTAAAGATTTGCCTTTGAAGCTTTAAGAAGGTTCTTGAAGGGACCTGGCCACTAACATAACCTCATTTCATTTCTCTGCTGCTGTGCTCATATTTAAATGTGTTTAGCCTAAATCCTTCCCGGCCTGTTATGGTTCATACTACTCTGGGTCTTGAAATCTTTGAAAGATTAAGCTCTTTTCCTAAGCTCCCACTAAATGTACCAGTCTGGAAGGGATGAAATGAATTAGAAGTGCATTTAGTCATTAGAGCTCTTATATAAAAAAAAATAAATAAATAAAAAAATATTGTCTCCATTCAAGTTCTAGAAACTGTGTCAGAACAGAGGGCAGAAGTAATGGAAAAGCTGTGACAGACAATTAATAAAGCCTTGTTGCCCCTCTGTGATTATGCGCGGATTCTGAGTAAAGATGAAATTACAACAGCTGTAATTATCAATCTGTAGGTCTGAACAATATGGTCCTATGGAAAGTGCATGTTGGGCTCAACATAGCATTAAAGTCCAGACAGTGTTTGCAGGAATGCATCAAACGATGCAAGATGACTAATGGACATAACCCTGATTGTGTAAATGGAATCCATGAAAACTAGTAAAACTTTCATGTAATGAACTAAGCAGCTCTAGGCTAGCATCTTGCAAATACAAAAAGCTGAAATATGCTACACAATCAATTTAATGAAAACAGGCAAAACACAGAATGGCAGAGGGCCTCTTTTCTGTTGTTGTTTTGCTGTACATTGCATATAGTACGGGATGTCTTGTTTTCAGGTGGTGTATCAAACCTGTCATGAAAAGTATTTTGGCACAAAAGTGCTAAACAAAAATGATCAGAATTTCCTTTTCAGAAACTTTAAAGTATTTCCAAAAAGCTGACATGATCACCCATTGGCAGGTAGAGCCATGATATCCGTCAGCTAGACCGAAAGTGAAATCTGAGTGCTGATCACTGAGGGGTATGGCGGGCATGGCGGCATATCTTTTCGGCTAATATTTTGGGCCTTTTTTTCTCTTTCGGCCAAAAAACAACATTTTCGAGATTTTTCCAAAATTTCGCTGCATTGCTAAAACAGTGGCACTAAAGTATTAGCTGAAACTGTGTCACAGAATTTAATATTATCCTCTGAAAATATAAGATTGTCTGTAAATGCTATACTTAGAGAACCAATATCTGTATCTTCAAACAAGCCATTATTCATAAATACAATCTTGTAACTTACAATCAAAATGGCAGACTACAAGCCTGGGGCCTCAATTTGCTACCTGCACCTCACATGTACTTTATTGCAACCGGAGGCAGTAGCCTGCTCCAAATGATGTTATCCAAGGCAGCTACTCTGCCAAAGCTTTTCAAGAACCTTGCTCCCCCTGGACTGTGAGAGCCCTGCGTCTCCAACAGTCTCTGAGAACCCTATACCACCTACAGCTTCTGACAATTCTGCTTTGCTACTGATAAAGATCTTGAAGAGCTACAGATCCCAGCATCCTAGCAAGTGAACTTATTCTGATCAAGGAAGGTACCCTTCATACAAGGAGCTCTTAAACTGCATCTTCATCCATTATAGTTAGTTAGTGTCTACTCACATGCCTTGATCTCTGAACACAGTTGTTGATCAACGGTTGTTTCTTCCTTCTCTTCTATCAATCGCAAGGCTTGTTCTTTCCCCCCTGTCACTTTTTCATGCTCCGCAAGTCCAGTCACAAGGCCTCCTCATTCCCCTATGCCTCTCCCAGACACTGCTCTTTTCATCTCGGTTAAAATCCATGTTTCCTATCTAATATCAATTACCACTTCTATGCCCCCTTAACTGCTGGTGTCTGCTCTTTCATATGCCTCCATCTTAGACCCTATATATATCTAGTCACTACTTCAAGGCAGTTTCAACTGTCAATTCACATTCAGACAATGTTAATGAAATCCATGAATGTTAATTTTAGACTTTTTTTTATTATTCATTTCATGAATTAAATCATTAAATTCAAAAACTACAAACCAATAAAATTGTCACACTTTGATTGAAATGAACACACCAAAACAAAAAAAATATTACATATATTATTCTTCATTCAGTTTTGTAACAATCAAATTGAACAGAAGTGTTTATCCAATTATCCAAATAATGTAACATTAACTGTTCTGATATGATACGCAAAACAGCAGTCATGTAATGAACTAAGCAGCTCTAGGCTAGCATCTTGCAAATACAAAAAGCTGAAATATGTTACACAATCAATTTAATGAAAACAGGCAAAACACAGAATGGCAGAGGGCCTCTTTTCTGTTGTTGTTTTGCTGTAAATTGCATATAGAACGGGATGTCTTGTTTCCACATTCAGACAATGTTAATGAAATCCATGAATGTTAATTTTAGACTTTTTTAAGTTTAGACTCATGGCAATAAGCATAGCATTGCCGTGCTCTTTGGATGGAGAGCAGGAGGATTAACCAGCTTGGGCTATAAGGGAGATGCTTCTGAAGGGTGCATAGGTCCTGGTGAAAATGTTGCAGGAGTACAAATTTAAGTTCTGCCGATAGCCACCAAAGTTTTTGGGGCTATCCCACAGAGGCACAGAAGGTTTGTGGAGAGTTTGCGTGAGAATAAAAAACATCAATCATCTGGAACCGATGATGGTCCATCAGGCCCTCAAATTCTTATTGATTCTAAGACCCTACCTCCTGCTGGTCCATTCAATCAATGTTGCAGAAAAATGCATCAATCATCAGGGCAGCATGAGGTCTAATGGTGCTCTCCAACGTTATCACTGGGTGATAGACAACATCACCATGACCCATAGACATGCTATCCTCTACTGTGAATTGCCACTTTATGTGGAGGTGGCAGTTAGGAGAGGTAAAATATACATATGTAACTGTGATTGCTTTTCATGTGGAAACTGCACAAATCTGTTGGGAATGCAGAGAGAAGGTTCCAGGGAAATTATGGCTCTATGGCAACAGTCTCTATATCAAATACTATGCCATATGGTCATTTCTGACTTGAAGGTTGAAGGACTCAACATGTGTGCACAAGAAGGCATCCAAGTGATATTAACTACCCCAGGTAGTTGTCTGGCATTCACAGACCTGCAGATGCATACGTAAATAACATTTCCACTGTCAAATTCTACTCATTTGTATTTTCCTAGTGTCTATATTATATATTTCTGAAATATGTCCTTCATATAAAGAGTTAGTGTTAGTATTTGGGGCAGGTTTAGCAGCTGTAGCTTTCATTATCATTAATTTGTATGAAATCCCTAAAATCAGTATGAAGTCAGTGTCACTCTTTATAATTCACAGAAATGTTTACAAAATCAGGTGAGAAAGATTTTCTATCCTTTAACTTAGTAAGCACAGTTTTCATATCAAACTCAAGTATTTTTGTGCAAAGCAGAATCTTAGCAAAAACCCCAGCAGCTGACAGGTGACTGCCAAAGGTTATGAGCCACCTGTTCACCTCTGTGTTATAAACTTTCCAGTTTGACCAATGCATCACAATCACTTCTATCTGCTGTGATTGAGGCTGGAGATTTACATGTAACTATATTTAATTGAACTGTATGGTAGACCAATCCAGTGCAGTTGAGAATATTGACCCTCAATCAATACTTATGTGCCACTCACAGCTTCAGAAGACAACGTTTAGATGTTTTTTCACTCTAGCAGAGTTTTTTTTAAATGTACTTTTGGTTTGCAGTAGACTACTCCTTAATTCTTATTTTACATTTATTTTTAATTTTCTTATAGTTTAGATATAATCACAAGAAACTGAAACGTATCAAATTACTAAGTAAGGTGAAATTTAAAAGCATCCAAAATGAATAATAAGGCAAGGGCGTATACAAGTTTTGACACTGCTTACCAGCATTGCGACATTGGTGTTATCATTTTAGCATTAGAATCATTCACAACGTTAATTGGCTGTGCTCATTAAAATGAATCGGAAAACTTATCAGCCAGCGGAACCATTATTTAATCAATCCTGATGAAATGTTATTACTTTCTACTAAAGAGGTGAGTTGGCTGAAAAATATTTGACCTTCACCTCGAATACGGTCACTCATGAAAAGGAACATCAATTCAGACTGAGAGTCACTGGTGGTGAAAAATGTGTGGGAGGAAAAAAAGCCTCCAGTATTGGATTATTAAGAGGAACAAATCACCTTCTATCTTCTGATGCCTGAATGACAGATATATTTTAAATCCACTTAAACTTTCTTCCCAATCCATAGCAGATCACCAGCTCTTTCAGACGCCTCAGAACGGCGCTTACACAGCCTTCAGAAATGTTTCCAGATCAGAGGAATGCTTAACTGGGTCTTTAAGACACAGACGTGACCAAACGAATGAATGAGGTACTGAGCAGCAATGAGAATGCAAAGTGCTCTCACAGATTGTTTGAACGAAACATTTTGGTCTATCAGCAAGAGAAAGTGGCTGCTTTAATTTAGTTAAGAGTCACTTGAGAGACAGTTTAACAGAATGGCATTAAAAATGCCATAAACAAACAAAACGCAAGGACAGATAATCCATAAGCAATTAATTAAGGTGGAACTCTGTAGCTTCCTTACATATCAGTCACTCAGAATAACTGCAGGAAAGGAGAGGAGTATGTATATAATGTCCCAGGTTACCAGGTCTGCACAATGGGAAATGGGAGAGAGAGAGAGAGAGAGAGAGAGAGAGAGAGAGAGAGACAGACATAGAAGGACATAGGACATAGAAGCTGTGTTGTGTCAGTGACAGTGAATCAGTATTCAGTGATTCTGTATATATCTATAAGGAGTGTCAGTAGGGTAATGGCTGTTGTCTATTTTATGAAGCTAGCAAGAAAGAAATAAGAGTCAATTATGAGGGCAAAGGAGATTCCAGTGAAAGGAATCTCAGATATTTTGTCATATGTATGAAATCTAGCAATCACAACCACCAAACACAGACAAGTGTCTTTGCTTTTTGTGTAGACGATTATAAAAATGGTGCTGTAACCAGGAAATAGCATCGTCTCGCAAGCCAGGCTTCTGAAATGTCTACGGATCTTTTTGTTTAGTCTAGTGAGTGAATCCTAGTGAGTGTACTTCTGCGAGAACATAGCATTCGCACTTTTGTGCAGACTAGACCAACCGCTTCGAGAGTGCTGAACTAATGTGGTTCAATTGCACAGAGAAAGCAATTCAATCCTAAATCAACCAAACTGCAGGAAGTGGACCAAATAAGCTGTGCATTTTGGGTTGCAGGCTTCCAAAGCACAAACTGAGCCGAAGTAAGCTATCTACATATCTGGACTGAAGAACAACAACAAATATATAAAAAATATCAACAAATAAATGCTGGCTATGGTACACAAAATGCTTCAAACTAGATATTTATAATATCATTTAATGATTTACAATGCTTTACAAGCATTCTATACACATTTGTCAAAGTTTTGTTTGCCTTTTACCAATTATTTTTTGTTGATTTTCAGCCACAGGCTCTTCTACTCGCATATCAGCCCATTTTGGTTTTGGATTGTTAAATTTCCCAAACCAAATAACAAACAAATCGATTTCGCACAGATTTGAAGTCTGCAAGTGTATTATTAGGTGTGAAAATGCCCAACTACTGAGACTATAACTCTGTCATCCTTATAAGGTTATTCTTAATCCAATAACTATTTGTTGTTCCAAAAAGATTATTAGTGAGACTGTGTTTAAAGGTTTGTACACCGATTAAACAACAATAAAAAGTGCACAGTAGTACATACACTTGGACGTAATGAGATTTTAACTGGCAAGATTCTGATAGGGTGCAGGGTGGCTTAGTGGTTAGCATGTTTGCCTCACACCTGGGGCCATGTGTGTAGAGTTTGCATGTTTCCTCCGGGTACTCCGGTTTCCTCCCCCACTCCAAAGACAGGTTGATTGGCGTGTCTAAAGTGTCCGTAGTGTATGAATGGGTGGGTGTGTGTGTATGTGATTGTGCCCTGCGATGGAATGGCACCCTGTCCAGGGTGTACCCAGCCATGTGCCCGATGCTCCTTGGGATAGGCTCAAGGTTCCCTGTGACCCTGAAAAGGAGTAAGTGGTAGAAGATGGATTCTGATAGGTGTGGCCATATAAGTGTATAATTTGCCCCTGTTTACGTACAGATGCATGAGCCTAAAATTTTATGAATAACCATGCCATGTCAATCCATTAAAAAATCTGTTTATAAAAAAATGTATTTGAAGTTGGGGAGTATGGGTTATTTGTACTTCTTCAGGAATCTGCTGTTTTGCAGACTAAATAATAAAATAATAAAATAAAGAATACTCTTTCTGAGAGGCCAATCTTAATCTAGAAGTGATCTGCAAATTGTGCGTTGTGTATTATGTCATTCAGTGATCCAGAATTAGAATAGCAAAGACGTTATCAAGAGCTCAAACCTGAATCTCCACCCCGTAGCCCATGTAGACAGTCACGGTGTACGTGCAGTCAAAGCTGGAGTAGTCACAGCTGCCTTGTGGTGGTATCTTTATGTAGCCCCTTGGCGCTGTGAAATTGATGCTGCACGGAGCTATTGAAAGCAAGACAAAAAAATAGATCACATCACAAACTGACACTCTTCCACCTCACTACAGTCCCACTATCTTCCTATCTTGATTATATTTTCTGGGCTTCTCATTTCCTGCAGCTCCAACAAAGGTTGTTTTTCTCTTCTGCTGTGTGTGTGTGTGTGTGTGTGTGTGTGTGTGTGTGTGTGTGTGTGCGTGTGCGTGTGCGTGTCTGGGTAGAGCATTTTTCCAGTCACCTTTGGGTCTTTCCACTTCACTGCACCTTTTATCTCCTTTTGAGTCAAGACCTGCTGCATGTAAGAGAGATTCCTGCTGGAGCAACGAGTGTATGACCGAGGTTCATGGTGCCCTGACACCATCTGACTCAATACACCTGTGCACGCTACAGAAGTGTGTGCATTTTCTGTCTTCACATTAAGATGCACACAGCCCAATGTTTCTATAGTCAAATCACATGTTTAGCTTCAATGAAATTGAGAAATTTCATGTTTAGACATAGGGGAGAGCCAGTACAATTTGTGGCAACATGACATGCTTGTTTTCTCTAAACCTGTGTAGTTACTACTTCTACACAAACAAAACAGAGTTAGCACATAGTCCATCTATTTGCAACATTATTTAAAAAAAATCATGGGTGTGAGCCGCAGAATAATTCTTACACTTATTATAGTATACCTATTATAGTATACCTTGAGTTGTCTCAGACTGTTAAGAGTCACGAAAGCTGGCAGCACTGAGACAGGAATGATGCACACACTCATTTTTAAACTTTAAGCAAAGTATATTGTACCCATATACCAAGCATATATGATATAGCGATAACAATGAAATGGGGGGAGGATTTATGAGTAGTGCATGATCAAAATCTTTAAATGGATGATTTTTCTGCTTGCTCTTCTCTGCATGTGCTTAATGATCACCCAATGATCTATTCTAATTACTTTATATTTTCCAAGCAACTGTCAAAGGTTTATCATACAGAGTAATATTTGCATGATGGCTCATTTGATAACAACAGACCCATTCAATTTTACAATTGTGCCGCTTTGCTGGTAAATTTGTAAATTTGTGAGGTGTAAATAACATTTTGCTGTGATATCGTCGTGTAGGTGGTGTTACCTGGAGTCTGTATTGTGGTAATAATTGTAGTGGTGAAAATAGTGGTTGTGGTAGTCTCATCATCCTGATCCCCAGACACAGACAATGTCACTGCACTTGCATCAGTAGCAGAACCCTTGTGTCTTTCTCTAGTCTTTGATGTTCCCACTTCTTCTGTCATCACCAGAGTCGTTACAGCCTCAGTCTCTTGTGTGGTTGCTGCATGGGGACGTCCTAACTGTTCTTCAGGAACTGTGTGGCAGGGTGGTGGAGCAGAAGTTGGCATGATAATGGTGGTCAGTGATTCTGTAGACAGTTCCTTGGAGCTCTGCCTCTGAGTTTCTCCAGCAGCTCCATTCTGCTCCAGGCTCCCCGCAGTGAGCTTAGCGGCATGCACAGAGAAAGCTCCTGTAGCCACATTGGAGAATGGCACTGCATTCTCATGAGGAGCCCCTTGAGCCAACAGAGCCTTGAAGAGATGATGGTCTACGTCTCTGCTCTCTTTGAATTGTTGTTGGCCCTGATGGCGTGGATCAGGTTGAGAAATAGATTTGAACTGAAAGTGGTGGTTAAGGTCGGTGAAAGGTGGGGCTGTAGTGACCAGGGAAAGTTCTCTGCCTGTGTCTGGTGTTCTGTGGAAAACACCCTGTTTGTCATCTGAGTCTAGAGAGTCCCCTCTCTGAGTGACTGCCATCTTCCCATCCATGAAGGAACCTGAATGAGACAAAAAAGGTCATATTAAAAAAAGTTAATGAATTTGGTAGAAGTTACTTTAGATTTTGTTTTTCATTTAACTCACAAACCATACCCGCTAAAACAGGGGCTCTCAAACCTTTTGTAGTTAAACACGCCTTTATATTCAAATAAATTCCATGGACACCATCAACACAGATCTTTTTATGATTATAATAATTTTATGTACATTGTTATGAACAATTCAGATATTAGACTCATTATTTAAATGTGTAGAATTTTGGCTATTTAATGGTACCATGGAGCTTTTTATTTATGAATTTGCCACTGACAGAACACATTAAGTCCAAATTGTCATTATTTATAGGTATTATTTATAAGTTTCTGATTTATTAAGGTTTGGATGAAACCCATTCAGTCAAACAGGCTAATAATTCTACAATCTATACTACTATATGTACATAATAAAGTTAATAGTTTTGATAATGGCAGGTTGCAATTTCCTGCACTGTAATTTTTGTTTTTCTTCTTTAAATTCAAAGACCCACTGGCTATGCGTCACAGACCCCACAATGTGAACCACTGCCCTAAACATGCCAAGGATGGAACATCTGATATTTAATTAAAAAGACAAAGGGGGGGGAGAGGGGGGGGGGGTTGGTGTTTTTTTTAAATTAGGGGGCCACAATTTTTTTTTTTGGAGCCCCCCAAAAACCATATTTTATTGACAGCCACAGGAATATGAAGAGAACCTCAAAAAACATTGCAAAACATGTTCTGAATTTTTAAGTCACAGTTATGTCTTTTTACCCACACTTTGTTCAATTAACTGACTTCCTGTAGGGAATACTGTACGCTTCTCACTTCCTCTCTGTGGCGAAGTCACAAAGTCAAAAGAAACTCATAGCGCCCTTGACATACTTATGTAAAGAAGTATAAAAATGCAAATAAAAAGAAAGCTCATCTCTTTGTAATTTCTCATTTGCACATTCTCTCTTCTTCCATAGTCAGTTGATAAAAGTCGATATTCATCACATGGCATGTTTTAGTGAGTTGATCTGAAAGTGTGGTTGGGAAATTGATTCACCCCCACTGTCACCTGGTGAGATGTAATCATGCACCCTTCAGGAGGCTGCTTTGTGCAAAGTGCTGATTCCTCACCATGAGTCATTTCCACTCTAATAGCTCATTCTCTCTCATCATCATATGAAAACCAGTCTGTTTAAAGCAAGAGTTCACTGTATCAGCAACAAGTTCGCCGCTACTCAGCAAGCATTGCAAATTGCCAAGTCTTGTGTGGGGAATCTGAGACATATGGCCAGAAAAAGATAATCTCTCAAAGCAAACAGAACTGACAGACTACATTTCCTCTGTTCATGCTATAAAGAGTTGAGAAGAGTATCATTTCCACAAGAAGTAATGTGTGTTTTATGAGAGACAGACTACAGTGCATGGATAAAATCAAATCAGCATCCAACGTGTCAGTCGTATCCAAGCAAAATGACACATGAAGGCTGCCACAAACAGGAAGAGGCTCTTAATCCTTGCCATCTATTTTTGAATATGTGGAAGCAAAATATAAAATTTATTCTAAAAGATCTAAAAAAAACAAACCCTAAAAAAACCAACACCACACACACAGAAGGAAGAAGAACAGTATAGCACCTATATTATCATTAATACAGCTGTATGTATTTTTCAACAGTTGTAGCAACATTGTCTTGGATTTGTTTGGTGAGAAAACTCCATCCATCCATTTTCTGTACCGCTTATCCTACACAGAGTTGCAGGGCAGCGTGAAGCCTATCTCAGGGAACTTGGGGCACAATGCAGGCTTCACCCTGGACAGGATGCCGACCCATCGCAGGATACAATCGCACACATATTCACACACTACAGACAATTTGGTGATGCCAATCAGACTACAACCCATGGCTTTGGACTGGGGGAAGAAACCAGCGGACCAGTACTAAAACCTGAAGCACAGAGATAACATGCAAGCTCTGTGCACACAGGGCAGAGGTGGGATTCAAACCCACAACCCTGGAGGTAGGAAGTGACTAACAACTAAGCCACCGTGGCCCCCCCAGTGAGAAACATCTGCTCCCCAATTTCCCATTGTTAAAGCATATATACTGAGTAAGCTGATACCAAATTGTTTTTAGGTCTTAGTAATTTACTGTAGGGGTAGAAAAATCTTGAGTAATTGTATTATATAGTAAAAGTATTATTTTGGAATATTATTATTTTACTGAGTATTATTAAAATTGAATTCACTCTTGATCTGTGTGCTTCTGCTCACAGTCCTAGGAATTAAGCCCATTTGAAAACAATAAACTTGTTTTCTCATGTTAAGATCACTTTCACATGTAGGCCGCAATCCAGAGTCGCTTCTCAAGTTACATTAAGACCAACATCCATCCATCCATTTTCTGTACATCCTATCATACACAGGTCATGGGGAGCCTGGAGCCTATCCCAGGGGACTCAGGCAGGGGACACCCTGCCAATCAGCCTACAATTCATGTCTTTGGACTGACCTCCAGATAAAACCGGAGTACCAGGAGAAAACCCCTGAAGCACATTGGAGAACATCCAAACTCCACGCACACAGGGCAAATGCAGGAATCAAACCCCCCAACCCCAGAGGTGCGAGGCAAATGTGCATATGGATTATATGCAGTGTAAAATAGGTCATATGAAATTATTAAAAGCATTTTCTGATTTTTTTCCACACAAAATACTCAATACCAATACAAATCACAAAGATTCTTTCATTTGGTCAATGATGATATATATCAGTTGAATTGGCTGCCATGCAGTATTTACAATTCAGTTTAGGAGCCAGTCATTCAATAACGTAGAAAATATCTGACAAGAATCATGCCAATTGGTCCTTTGCTGTGAACTTCTCATTCAACAGATAATACATTAGTTAGTGCTATAACTACGTAAATGTGTGTATTTGAAGATGGATAGGAGATTGGCGTTGAGTGCCTCTGGCCCTAACTCAATAAAACGTATAAAATTATGTGTATCCTTTTACTACCCTAGAACGCATGGACTCCATCTAATTTGCACAAGCATGTTGAGGTAAGTTAACCTTGTTTACTAATGCTAGGTTAGACTAGCATTGATGCCAGTACCTAATGTAATTTGCTGGGCAGCAAGTGAAATTCTAGCTAATATATTAAGGTTATTTACATGATATTTTACTTCAGATTAATTCATTAGTAAACTATAGTATGTAGCCTTGGTAATGCAAATGACAAGGAAATTTACAGAGATTGAATCATGTTTTCAGGATTTATACATCTTCTAACAGTTTAAGATAAGAAATAAAAGTTACTTTTCATGTGAAAAACATTTAGTTTTTACATGTCTTTTTAATACCCGAGTACATTTAAAAGCAATATTTTTCTCACTTTCACAAGAGTACATCTGAGCTGGATACTTTCACTTTTTTAAGTAAGTACAAATTATTTATACTTTCACTAAAATATAAATTCTCTGTACTTTTTCTATCCCTGGTAATTTAGCTCTGGTTGTATTCAAACAGAAATTAAACCATTTCAGTATTCACTCTTCTCCCTATGGTGCTAAACACTCAATCAACATTTATGTGCTTATCTGGAGATCCCATTGCTTAATTGCTCTGTTAATGACCAGGAATACTTGCTTTTTGACGCAGTAAGAGAATTAGCACATGCAAAGAATTAGTTCCATAGACTTAGAAGATAATTAGCTAATTATAGAGACCAAAATAATTAATATACAGTAGACAGAAGTATGTGGCACTGCAAATGTAATGAGAATGTTATTATCGTCTACTATATCACAGCACTATAGAAAAATGGTGTGGATTTTTTTCCACAACAGATCCCTCTTTCATGGGCACACGGTGGCTTAGTGGTTAGCACTTTCACCTCACACCTCCAAGGTCCGGGAATACCATGTGTGTGCGCCATGTGTTTGCGGAGTTTGCATGTTCTCCCCGTGCTGCGGGGGTTTCCTCCGGGTACTCTGGTTTCCTCCCCCAGTCCAAAGACATGCATTGGCATGTCTTAAGTGTATGAATGGGTGTGTGAGTGTGTATGTGATTGTGCCCTGCGATGGACTAGCACCCTATCCAGTGTACCCCGCCTTGTGCCCGATGATTCCTGGGATAGGCTCCAGGCTCCCCGTGATCCTAAAGAAGGATTAACCGGTAGAAGATGGATGGATGGATGGAGATCCCTCTTTCAGAGGGATTTATATGGTGGACACTCCACATAAATTCTTATTTTATTAACAACTCCTTATAAAGGACATGTTAATAAAATGTTTTGTTATTTAACAAAGAAATCTTTAAGGATAGAGACACCAGTGTCAAAGTTTTGTAAAGGTCAGAACTTTTCTGTACACTCTGGTTTCTCTGTTTAAAGACAAACTGGAAAAAGAGAAGCTGGTGAGGGAACAATAGTTTATAGCTGTCATAATGTAAGTAACAACAGGAAGTAACTTTAAACATTAAATGTATCTCTGAACGGTTAAAATCATGATGTGTCATTCATAAATAAATTCTAAATCATTGGCAAATAAATGTGAGTAACAGCGAGCTGTACCACACCGCTCCATCACTGTTGTTGTTTTTTTAACAGGATACCCCATCATGTTTTACTTCTTACTTATTCTTTGTTATTAGAAATGTATTTGTTTTGTTACTGCATTGAGGAGATTCAAAGTATTGAAATTCTTCTATAGCACAGTTCTATAGCACTGTGGAAATTCCTCTAAATCAAGGGTTATCTTCCTCTAAATTATGAGCAGTGGTAGCTCAGTGGTTAAGATGTTGGGATCGTAAGGTTGTGAGTTCAAACCCCAGCACTGCCAAGCTGCCACTGTTGGGACCTTCATCGAGGCTCTTAACCCTCAACTGCTCAGATGTATGAATGAGATAAATGTAAGTCGCTCTGGATAAGGGCGTCTGCCAAATGGCATAAATGTAAATGTAAACTAAATAGTATATGGTGTAAATCTTAAATCAACACTATATACCAATCCTAAAAAGCACTCTATACCAATCCTAAAAAGCCATATGAGCCACACATGACTCCTGGCTTCAGGCATACAGAGCTCAAAAGCCCCAAAAGCTGCAGGCAAAATAAACTATCAGCTCCAGCATGCAAATGTGAGGGACAGATCTAGACACTAGGGGTTTGATTTGCACCATTAGAACAGCTTCAGTATAAACAGATTGGCTCCACTGTGCGTTCAAAGATCTCTTAGTTGTCTACTCTCTACTGACCGCATTTGACTTTTAAATGGCTGTGAAATACATTTGAATCTTTTTCCATGGACCAAGGAACAGACTTTTTTTGTTTAGTTTTTCTCTCTATTGCATATTGTAATGTATTCTTCAGTTCACTTTTAAGTTATGCTCTTTTAAGTGATGCATCTATTCAAAACATAAACATGTTTTGAATAGATGCCAAACTAAAGCTAAAGAACTAAACAATTGTCACAACACTAACCATGTTTTGTAACAGAGTTTTGTGACCAGTAAGGTAAAGCTGTTCCCTTTTCTTCCTTTTTTTCAGGACAGAGGACTTTGTATTTTGTCATCTTAACTTATAAGAAGAGACATTTTAAAAAAAAATGCTGTTAAGGGAACTTTCATATCTGCTTGCATCTCACCATCACCATCATTCTTTATTTTCTTATAACAGAACGCCCTGTCGTGTTTTAATCCTCATATGGCATACATTTTTTCCCAAAGCAACTTTCAAGTGAGGCAGAATACAACTCAAGTGTATGGATTAAAGGAGCAAACAGAGATAACAAGTGCTGCAAGACTTTCGTATTCTGGGCAGAAAAAAAATAAATAAGTAGAAGTAGGAAGAACAGAGAAAGAGAATAGGTGCTAGAACATACAGTGGTAAATACCAGGCACAGAGCAAACAAAAAATATTACAATCCAGCAATGAATGATGCAATCTGAAGCATCACAAATTCGAAAAAGGAGAAAAATGGTGAGGCGGAATTACTTCACTGCACAACGGCAAAGAGTGCACATTAGCATACAGCATGTAAAATGAAATAAATGTATATAAAATGAGATAAATGCATGTAACTCTATAATCGGTTTGAATTTTCAAGTCAATCCAGATGCTGCCTGTGCCTCTACAGCAGATATGCAAATTATAGTGTAAAATTCAGTTGAAACCAAAGCCTGCCTTTGACATGTAGGTCTGAGCTACACATCAGGGATGTCTCTGCACTCGGCTTTTCCTAAAGCTTTTGACTCATATTGCCTTATGCACCACTTGCATTGATTAGCGTATTTCTGTAATGACAGCGAGCTGCTTTTTTCTACTTCAGAATGAGTCTTGATCGCTCCTGTGTGGGGAAGAAGGGGGGAGAGTGAGAGAAATAATGAGAGAGAGAGAGAGCCTTTAGCCACAACACACACACACACACACACACACACACAGGCATGCACACATGCATGCACAAAGGATTATAAGAAGTGAATGACTGGAGGCAAAGAGCAGCTCTTCTCATTGTGTAAAGCATAAATAATGCATCAGGGAGACTAACATGTCGAATTTTTCAAAGGTGCTCAGTGACCTCTTCTTCCCCGCCAGGTCCAGAAACACACCTCCAGAAAAGAACACACTGTTGACTCATTCTAATCAAAAAACAGAGATGAGAGAGAGCGAGAGAGAGGGAAAAAAAACAATTCAAAGCTCCAGCTACAAGCTAAAGGTATTAAGAGCTTGTTTTCACACTGTATTAAAAAGTAAGGCTGAAATCTTATTTCTAGCAATGTTTATTTTTTTTTTAACCAACTTAACCCACTTTTCAGCTCCTCTGAGGTATTTAAACGGATGGATGACACAGCGAGTAACAGTAATCTAAAGAGTGCCTGATAACGACCCCACTGTCTGCATTTGTCTGATTATAAGACTTCAGTGCCCTTAATTCTCAGTCAGGTTGTATATTGAACCTTTTCACCTTTTAGTCTTACAATCCTTTCACTCAATATATCTCTCTGTCTCACTCTCAGTGTTGTTTCGATAGATCACAAAGAAGGCCTCGGGAAATTGTAAAGGATGTGAAAATATATATAGCTATATGATGTTTATCAAGGTTTTTTTAAAAGCAAACGGAAACTCTAGCTAAAAACTGTGTATTTTGCACAAACTGTTTGAATTTTGAATAAGCACAAGTGATTACAATTTCAAAAGTTATTTTACTGAAGGAGTGGCTTTTGGCCGAGCCTCAAAAAACAACAACACTTATTTTTGGCTTTTCTTTCCAGAGAAAATAATGAATGGGGCTAATGGGGCTTTACATGTTAACCTCAAGGTAAATGTCAAAGAGTGTGAAAATGAAGCTTTTGTGGGCAGATCTTAGATAAACCAGGGCGAACATGAGAACATCTTCAGCTTCTATACTAACCAGCTTTATTGTCTCAGGAGCGATAAACACAACACTGGACTACAGTGGAGGTCATATTGTGGTAAAATGGCACAGCTTCTCTCTTCTGACCAGGGTTATTATAGTTTTTAAAATATTGCTAGTTTATATTTTTTATTTCTTTATGCATTTTCGTTTCAGTTAGATTTTATGGCGCATAAATAGTTTTGATTTAATTTTTATATTCCAAAAATCATTATTTTTCGATTGTATTTAGTTTAGTTTAGTACCATCATTTCAGTTTTAAATTAAAAACCCCACATTGGGCTCTGTCTTTTTCCTGCCTATTAATATTGCCATTAATGCTCCACTGCTACTAAATTGCTGCTGTGCCAAGGAGTTCTAATACATGTTACTCTGCCACTCCATTTAACCTCGGTTCGGTCAGACCAGACAACATTTAAAATATGAGAACATAAGTTTTATTCTCTTAGTTAAGAAATTCTATTTAGTTTTCATTTGTATTGCAGGTGGACGTTATTGTTGCAGTTTAATTTTCGTTTATTTGGAAACTCACATTTTTATTTATATTTCAGTTGACCACAATGTTTTTTTACTCATAGTTTTATTTTTCATGATAGTTTTCGTTAACAATAATATCCTTGTTTCGGACCATGCAACAGCCTTCAAAAGTTATTTTGAGACATCCATTATCCCAAAACCAATATCACACCATGCTGAGATACCCAGCTGAAGAGCACGAGTCTTGAATCAAAGACAGTAACCATAACAGCAGTGAAACATCAGCAACAGTTTACGGTCTTGACAACAAAGTCCTAACCAGAATCAATACCCTTGATCCACCTCTAGTTATCTCTAGTTATAGAAAATGGCAGAAGAGTGGCAGGGCTACTTGCCGAAAAAAAAATATTTAGGTGCTGTGGCAGTTAAATGCTTTGGAGCTTTTTTATTATTATTATTTAAATTATAAAATAAAATTAAAATAAAAACCCTATAGCACCACAGTGTTATTTTTTTCACAATGAATCCCAAAACAAAAACAGTCCATAAATGCGAAACAGTGGCTAATGAATCAAAGATCTCAACCTATGTCAAAATCTATGACAGAATGTAATGACATTTAACTCAAATAATGAAAACAAGACAATCAAAACAGCTGAAACCGTGTTCCGCCTTTGTGCATTCATTTTGTACAAGGCAATCTCAGAAAAAGAATCTGTCATTATGATTCAAGAAGCTGAAAATTCATGC
This sequence comes from Ameiurus melas, assembly GCA_012411365.1. Classification (NCBI taxonomy): domain Eukaryota; kingdom Metazoa; phylum Chordata; class Actinopteri; order Siluriformes; family Ictaluridae; genus Ameiurus; species Ameiurus melas. The sequence continues at coordinate 18,363,279 of CM022759.1, read as the reverse complement.
TTTATAGCACATGAATTACTGGAAGAAAAAAAAAAGTAGCCTACCATAGTTGACTTGAATGAGTAATGTATGATGTGCAAAATCCAAACAGTCATGCATAACTTTGTTGGCATGGAGCACTTGTTTCTGGCACACTGATAACTTTTTATAGTTCATGTTAAGGAAGGAGATTATGCGAGGCATGAGGAGGATGAGGACCTCATTATGAGGAAGTATTATAGCCAATGAGGATTTGGAAATGAAGTATTCAAAAAGAACCCACTTTCAGCAAACTTGCAGTTTTACAGTTTAGGAACTGACCTACCAACACTTTTAATCCCAGAAGAAAGCATTTTCTCAGAATGTCCAGGAATTTTGCACCATATTACTTAATCCTGTCTTAGTTACTCTGCATTTGCCTGTATCCCTGAAATTGTCTTCAGATCTGATATTTTAACTTTATGGTAAAATTAAAAACTTCAATTGTACAGACATTTATTGCAATAATTTGAAATAATAAGAGCAGTTATGTTTAATGTGTGTTGAATTAACCAAGACCAGCACCAGAGATGCTGTGTATCTCTATGAATCACCTACAGTAGTAGTGTCTTAAAAGTTAATATACCGTATAGTGTATTAACACGGATGTAAGGATGAAAATGCACTTGATCACCTTATAGTTTAGTGCCTGTTGCATATTTGTTATGCAATAGCTTGACATACTGCCTCTTGAAAAGAATGAATGTATTTGTAATGCTTTGATACATTTGATACATTTTTGATACATTTTAACACACACACCTGGGAAAAAATATCCAGATATTAACAGTTTACTGGATGGGTACCTTCATTTTTGAGGCACTAACCAATCATTAATACCAGTTTACCAGGTTCAACCATTCTTCATTTTCCACGTACTACAGTGATGTTTATTAAAATTGTAATTAAAAAAATAATAATAATTTAAGGATGGGTCAGATGAGCTGGAAAATCACAGGAGGTGTGGGACATGATGGGTTATGCAAATGACTACGAAGGCAGCACAAATTTATTGTGCAAGCCATACTCTTGGAAATGTCCAGAAGTGGGTATGAAAAGAGGCTGCAAAGGATAAACTGCTATTTACTGAAATATAACACCAAGAAATATATGTGTAAGGGTGAAGGATTTATTTGGGAGATTACATGTGAACTACCTAAATTAAGCACACACAAAAGTATAGACATCTTTGAACGTACTGTATAGCATTTTTAGTCTTCAAGGTTAAGGAGGGGGAAGCTATACTCATGCTCATTATAGAAGCCCAGTAATTCTAGCTTTTGAACTTTTTTGTTGTTTAAATGTTGTGAAATGTGTTGGGAGAGTGTGGGTTAAGAATAACTACATTCATAATTAGCTTGATGAATGCAATATTTTACCACAGGGCTGTAGTTGGCTGTAGTTATTTGCCGAGCTCTTCTTACTCAAGTTTAATTTTTGATGACATCTTGCTATCTTGGAATAATTTCTGCGCAGGGACTTGGCAGTCCACAAAAATCTCAGAGTGCCTCGAAGCTTCCATTCTGTTCTCACGAAGGTGAACACAAAAGACCAAAAATCGACATCCAGTTATCAGGAGTAGTGACTGTTGTCTGTATGATACTTTCCATGAAATAATATAAAGGACCGAAAAGATAGAAGATTGCTTCAACAAAATAAAAAAAAATAAAAAAATTGAAACTCTATTGTGTGTTTACTCAGGTTGCCTTTGTTTTATGTTGTATTTCATTTGAAGATCTAAAACTATTTAGTATGAGATATACACAAAAACAGAAGATATCAGGATAGCTAAATACTTTTTCACAGCACTGTAGTCATGGATACAGACATAAAGCAGATGGGGAGAAGAGGAGATTTCAAAAGAGCTGGAAACCACTAAACATGGAAAACCTTTCATGATTTCTTGAAAAAGTCCTTAGCTGAAGTCGATTAAACATGTATTCAAAATGATGGTTTAATTTATGATTATGATGGTTTGTCCGATTAATTTTGGTCCCTGATTTGGGTGTAACTGTCCTCAAATTAGAGCTGAAAGCCTGTTCTGTGAGCTCATATTCATTATTTAATTTGACTTGTACATTAATGACTGTGTACATATACATACAGTACATATATGAGACTACATTGATAATATGGGATTTTATTATTATTATTATTATTTTCATTTCAATTTGGAAATGAACAGAAGGCATTAAAAATATAAATACTTCTAACAAAGAAAGTAAATGATCAATATCTTATTTAATATTTATTCAATATTTAATATTTATTCATTTTAGGACCATATTAATATGTAAGCAAATGTGTGATATTGACCATGTTAACTGCTTTGTACAAAAGCTCAGACTTTCCTCATGCCTAATCTCTTCTACTGAACCGTGTTCAGACGAAGCTCTGATGGATTTTAAAATGGATCATTTTACAGAGGCTTGTTGAGTCCTTGCCAGCTTGAGTGCACACTGTCATTAAAGGAAAAAGGGGACATACCAAATACTAAGAAACTGGGAAATTCATGTAAATATTTCCCTTGTCAAAGTCACACAGATCCTTATGCTTGCCCATTTTTCCTGCTTCCAACACATTAACATTGAGACCTGACAGTTCACTAGCTGCCTAATATACCACCCCTTGACAGGTGCCCACGTAACAAGATAATCAGCGTTATTCACTTCCCCTATCAGTGGTTTTTATGTTATGCCTGATCGCGCGTGCACACACACACTCTCTCGCTCTCTGGGGTCCAAAAGACACCATTAATTTTAAGCTGGAAGACATAAGATTTTTTGGTCAAATAGATAAATTATCATATTTATCACATCTCTCTCTCTCTCTCTCTCTCTCTCTCTCTCTCTGCAAAATAGAGTACAGCATTCCTGTTGTGATGATGAGAGCCCATAACGGAGATTAGGTGAGAGAGGGTGCAGGATAGATTTCATCTCAAATTGATTTCCACTGATTCATGTCCTTCTCACTCAGAGCTCTCCCACTCACGCTCCGCACGCACAAGGCCTTAATTAATCTGTATGGAGGGCAGAGGGCTGCCCACGTGCTTCTGGCAGACCGCAGGAACCAGGGGCTGGATTAATCATTCCTACAGCAACAGATTCTCACACATGCACACTGTGTTCAATTAAACATTAATTAAGAGTCCAATAAGAAAGCAACTGCAGTCGCTGAGAAAGACTGTGTTGTATTTATGAGATCTTTACAATGTCTTGGATATAAATGACCATTCATATGTCTACTTGTAATACTTTATAATATGTACATGATTTAAAAAAAAAAAAAAGACTCTACAAATTCATATTCACCTGAATGCATGATAGCCTGCAGTATTTTCTGCTAATGCTAATGGCTAGGCATATAGTACATAGTATATATCTACTGTGGCATCCTAAGAAATTTCCAAATAAATACAAGAAAACATTAATCAAGGATTTAAACCTTTTAAATCTTCTACCACTATGCCATCACACAGACAACACACCTGCTGTGAATATTCAGCAGTTATACACTCAAGGCATGAATAAAACATTTTTGTTCATATTTTGTTTCCATAATCTACATATTACTGTGTGGACAAATCACTAGCCCAGGCACCCAGAACAAGCAGATTTCGTGTGGGCTTTTAGTTTTTTATTCAATGTTTCCCCACAGACACGTATGTTTAACAACTAGGAATAGAACAAAAACTTACTCCTTATTGACTTTTGCAAAATAATAGTTTTCATATGGTATGTAAAGTAGCCTTTAACCTTAATGTGCTTCACGGTTTGAAGTTAAGCACATAATGGACGTTAGGACAGATGCAAATGCAGATAAGAGCATTATTAGTAGAGACAGGCAGACAAATCCAGTACGTGAGACAATAGCGTGGTCAAAAACAGGCAAAGGTCAGGCAATTGGCAAACGGGCATAAATAGGCAAGGCAAAGCACGTAATGGAAAACGAGAAACAAGATCAAAAACTATTAAACAAACCGAGGAACAAGATACAAAGGCTTGGTACGAGGATATCTCAGCTATACTTCGCAACGAACAAAGCGACACGAGGAGTTTAAATACTAAACATAATCAAGGATGAAACACAAAACAGCTGAGACTATTGCCAAATACGGGAAACAACCAATGACTAAACAGAGCGGAGACAGGACGGAAATCACAACAAAACACATGTGTCATAAGTAAACAAAGTCAGTGTCACTAAAACCCGGAAGCTCGTGCTAGCGCTACGGAGAGCGCTGCGTGCTTCAGCACTTAGCACGAGGGGAAATCAGGAAAATGCAGGTACACTATATGGCAAAAAATGCTGACCTCCCCCTAAACTGTTGCCGCAAATTTGGAAGCACCCAGTTGTATAGGATGCCGTTGTATGGTGTAGCATTACAATTTCCCTTCAAATGGAACCACAGTAAGAGGCCCAAATCTGTTAGAGCATGACAATGCCTCTGTGCTCAAAGTGACATCCATGAAGACATGGTTTGCCGAGACTGGAGTGGAAGAACACGTATGGCCTGCACAGAACCCAAATCTCAACCCCCCTGAACGACCTTTAGGATGAACTGAAATGTTAACTGCTCCCCAGGCCTGCTCACCTGACATCACTAATGCTATTGTGGCTAAATGGGCAAACCCCAATAGCCATGCTCCTTAATTTAGTGGAAAGCCTTCACAAAAGAGTGGAGGTTATGTGGTGTATGTGGAAATACCTCCAGCACAAAGCTGTCATATGAGACTTATACACACTTTCTACAACCAGTTACGTCACAGTTAAATATATCAAGGAAAAACAAGACTGCTAATGAAATCTCATAGCCAAAGTGTTGGCTTACTTACAGACATTAGAAGAGGATAATGACCACATGCTTGTTAACTTCTTTTAGTCTGAATTAATGCACTTAACTAGCAAACTAACTAGCCACATGTTATGATGTTACATTTTTTAATGCTACCCATTTTTAGCATAGTCAATTAGGGCACTCAAGACAAGAGACTGGGCAAGCACACAGGAGTGTTTACTAGCTTGGTGTGCTAGTTAATGAGTTTATGATTTGTCCTCCCATGAATATACTATCAAATGTTTTGTAGTGCAGTTACAAAGGAGATCTAGTATTTATTTATTTTTAAAATTGCAAGATAAATGAAAAACACCCATCAATGCCAGAATGAATCATCTCTCAGTGTGGCACAGAGCCAGTGTCTCCTGCAGCATGGTACTCACATGGCCAACACTTTTCATTCTCCTCAATGAAGTCACATTTAATTCAAAGGCCTTTTGAAGCTTCTAGCTTTAACAGAAAGCCTTGTCTTTCAGAATTATTCTGTCACAACAAAAGCAGTCAAAAAACACATTTGATATTCTTCACAATTTATCAAACAAAACATTTATCTTCAGAACCATATGAGCAGAACAATATGTTCAAACGGAATGTAGGGGAAAAGAAAATGGCAGCGAGATTACGAGGCTTCAGACAGTTACATTTGGGTGTGGGCAAATTGCTAGGACAGAGAAATTAATAACCCAGAAATCTGTCAGTGTTTTTCGAGTGCTACACTGTAACTTGGGTTGCAGACTGTGCAATGGGAAAAATTAGTGTGAGAGGACTTTCATGTCTGTGTGTATATGTTTATGTCACTAAGTTCTCAGCAATTTTAAGATTAATCAGATTCTACATTCAGAATATTTTGTTATGAAACAGAGTAAAGCCTTGTGTTTCTGCTGGAGGACTGAAAGCAGCTGTGATTGTGCTGCCACTTGAAGCTGTGACTACTCCTGAGTATTTCTAACCCTGCAGACCCTTCTAGCCAATCTAATCCTAGCTAAAGGAGACAGAAATTTGCTGTCTGAAAATATGACTGCATAAAGTTCAATGAGCACTTCAGGCCACAAACACTGTGAAGCAGTAGCTTCAGAGCCCTGTTAAGGTCTGATTAAAAGCTGCAATAATTCAAATATTTACTGTCGCACTATTACAAATAAGGTGCAAAGACAAGAACTCTTTAAGTAATGTATCATGTGCCTGACAAAAATGCAAAAAAAAAAATGCAATGACCTCAAAAGAAATAAAATTAAAGTAAATCTCAGAACAGCTTCAATAAGATGCGGAAAAAAACATGGTGAAATACAGTGCTGTGAAAAAGTATTTGCCCCATTTTGATTTCTTCTGTTTTTGCATATATCTCACACTAAATTGTTTCAGAAATTAAACCAAAATCTAAAATAAAACAAATGCAACACAAAACATAGGTTTTAAATTATAATTTGTTATATATTGACGAAAAAAGTTATCCAATTCCAAGTGGGCCTGTGTGAAAATGTATTTGCCCCCATAGTTACTAATTCCCAAAATCTATGAAACTGCATTCATACTGGGGTTCAGCTGGACTAGACGCCTGATTACACCAAACCCTGTTCAATCAAATGAAAGGTTATTTATGCACCTGAATAATATGGATGAACTCTGCCAGCCACCATAGGCAATGTGGAGCAGGAATTCCTACTAATTACTAGGCTATGAACAGGAGGAGGGTTGAAGGCATAAATAATATGTTTTTACCTCACATTGTAACTGCTAGAACTCCAATTCTAACTCAGTGTCCCTTTCCAAGACCGCACACAACACATCTGCATATCTTGAGCAATTTGTGCCTCAAAGACATCGCAATGACCTTGTTTGGTACTTGTTAAGATGATGAGATAATATAAAAGTGTGATGTGATTTAAATTCAGTGATGTAAATTCAGTGTTGTAAGACAGCACCCCCTCTTGGTGATGATTTAATTGTTTTAATTGTTTAGATAAATGGTTTATATGTGAACACTTGACTGACTACAATCAGCTGCTGAATAAATATTCCAATTAGTCCCAGTATAAGCATTTAAAAAAAAAAAAAAGTAAAAAATTATATTCTTGTGCAACATCATTGGGATGGTATTTGTGTACATTAAGCTGACACTGGCTGGATGTGCGTATTACTTTTTACATTATAGGGAGCAATAAGAAATCCCAAAGAAACCAAATTCACACAAACATTGCAACTCATTAAGCCAAAAAGCTAACTCATACTGTAGAGTATTGATATGTTTTTGGCCACAACTCTAAAAAAATCCTAGCCAAACCCATGAATATGCCATCTGCGCCTGCTTTATACTGTCTCCAGTGTGATTTATGGGATTTTTGAAATGTCACCACAGCAGCAGCATTGAGGCTGAGGGACATGTTTCTACTCTGTGAAAGTGCACGTCCCAGAAGGGCTTTGCAGCTGAGTTCTTGCTACTTTCTGCCTTCTCATACACCTCTGTGTAAAGGTCAATCTCACATCTCCATAATGACCAGTGGCAAGGAACAGCCTGATCAATGCAAGGACACCTGCTATCACTGGCAGCTTATTGATCAGTACCCAGCAATGCAGTAAGATGCCTCTCACCTGCTCAGTCAGAGAGAAAGAGAACAAGAGAGAGAAAAATACACTGGAGCAAACTATTGATCTCAACCCTCTAACAATGTGCAAAAGCACTCAGCAGCCTCCAGACTCCTGGCTTACTCTGTGTTTAGCCAGGAATATTACAGACTCAATCCCCCAGACCACTCGGTGATGGGCACAGCTAGAATAGTGACCAGGCATGAATCAGAAAAACTCATACAAGAGAATAATAAAAAAAAATAAGGTGTGCATTAGTGAAAGAGGATGGGATACAAGACCTAAATAAAAAATTAAGGTATCACATGGACATGTTGCACAGCTGAACTGGAATAAGCCATGGGAAGTGGGAGCAGGTCTCAAATATAAACCTAATTCTTTCTGCTGCTGGTCAAGCATGTTCCTTCATTCACAGTAAAAAACAAAACAAAAAAAAACACCTGCAACTGGATTCAAACCTCTCAGTTCCACAATGAAATTATACCAGATCAAGGCATCCATCCAAAAGTTCACAAAGATTGGATGCAGGAGCAGGGGGGAACTACAGGGTTATTGGCCAAACCAAAACCGATAGGTTGTTCATACCAGAACTGATCATTCACTGACAGCTTGGCCACACCAGAACTGATAGGTTGTTCAGTTTGAATTTTGGAGAACAAGCGCTATTTATTCAAGACGTGATAACCTTGAGATTCCTGCCAAGCTGTTCATTAATGAGCTTGTATTTTTCAGTAATATGCATGCCACGGAGGACTGAAACAGGGCTTGATTTGAAGGAATGCGAGGCGATGCCATCTCCCCAGTACTATTAACAATTATATATATTATAATTCAATGAATATTTAATATTTGCAAATCATGTTGCTGTGGGCATAACAGGATGTCAAATTTTGACTAATTTAGACTATTTAGGCTCACCTATAAGCAGTATTGTATTTAAATATATGGTGTCCCGAAAGTTTCCACACTAAGGGGACTATGTTTGCCAGCACCACGTTGGTTGTTACTTCTTCAGCGGATGTTCGTAGATTCCGCTTCTCGGTTGGTCTGAAACACTTCTACTTGTTTATAAATTTGGCCGCAGTGCGATGTTCTTGCCATGTTTCCTGTTAAAGTCCATCCCAACCCTGTGACAGCTTCCTGATCCAGCTATGAGAATGATTTCAACACATTATTCTTTTGTCAAAGGCATTCTTAAAGGCTATCTGAAAATATACTGTATATAAACTTTAGAGTATGAGTATAAGTATAAAGTATGAACAATTTTGCTAAAAATTGTTAATTTCCCCTATGAATGGAGACTTTTGGGACACCCTGTAGTATATTTATATATTATGTTTTAAAGTTGTACTATAAGTGAGAAAGTATAGAGCTTTTTTGCTCTGCTTAGAATATATACACTCTAAAGGGGAAGTTTATCCTATTTACCACAAGCCAGTTAAAAGCTGATGAGCTTTAAAACACGTAGGATTTCCTTTTCTTCACAAAGCACAGGCGAGAAAATCCAATCACACACATGCTTTGCTTTTTTCTCTCCAGAAGGCAGTTCTGTGCCAATTTCTTAAACAACCTTTCCTAAAATACTGTTTTCTTATGCTATGCTTTTTTTGGTGAATGCAGAAAACAATCACCCTGAAGCAACAGATTAGTGAGGCTGGCTCTTTGTGAGGCTGTACAGAGCTGCAGCAATTAAGGCTCTTCTCCCACTTAATGAGCTTTAATCCAGACATGCTTTCATTTAATTTCATCTCTACACGCCTGAGCTAACAACATGCAGAAAATGCTCTCAGTGCTGTTTCACCACTCTCCCTCTCCAGCCTCTAATCTGGACAGACTGTCTCCCCACAGCAATTATATTACAACATCTATAATACACCGTACACACTATACAACACAGCCATTCAGGAACAAAATGTTTCCTTCTGTAGATACAGCTTGCTATATCCTCAAGAAGGCCATGTACTGCTTGTACTACCTATGACAGCATAAGAAATATAAGCTGCCAGAGAACAACACTTTGTTCAAAGTGCAGAGAAAATGGCCGACCCTTCACATCCAAGCTATTCTCTCTTCCAGCATTTCCGTTCACAGCACACATCCCACACTAGTCAACCTCCACAGCTTCTTAAACAATGCCACAGATTTAACTGTACACTTGCTTCCAAGTCCATTATAATCATCCAATTATTATTATGCAGAGGATAGCACCGCATAGCTCATGGGTCTATACTGTGCTTGGGTTAATGTCTGTGCTGAGTTTCATTGTAGTATTGCAGTTAATCTATGTGACATCTTACCAGAAGAAAATCCTTGTACATTACATACGTGGCAAATAACAGACTCTGTGCAGCGGCTCTGTGCAGGCAACTTGAGTTCTTCTACACCAACCTTTATTAAACCATGTCTTCATGGACTTGTGTGGAGGGGCATTGTCATGCTGAACCCTTAGTTCCAGTGAAGGGAAACTGTAATGCTAGAGCATACTAAGACGTCTTGTACAATTGTGTGATTCCACCTTTGTGGCAACAGTTAGAATCACATATGAGTGTGATGCTCAGGTGTCAACAAAAGTTTGGCCATGTAGTACAGTACTTACATCCTCAACAAGCATATGCATACCAAATATAGCTTCTACATTATTATTGTTCAATTCTGATTAATAGCACCATTGTAGCAGCAAGTACTATAAGCTATTTTGTACCTCAAAATCCAATATATAGAAATTATTATTACATTGTAACTACCTATTAAATGCTTGGTGTTTTTACATACTCTATAATAAAGGTCTAATAAAACTATTTATATGTTTTATGGACTTTAACTGAGAAAATAATTAATGAGAGTGTATATATATATATATATATATATATATATATATATATATATATATATATATACATACACATACTCTGCAGGTGTATGTAATTATGATTAGGCATCAACAGTATAAACATCTAGAAATTTCTACACAGCAGGTTTGCACCAAACACTGTCGGCATATCAATGGAATGCAGAAGCACTTTGCTATGGAAAGCAGCCTAATCAGCCTCTTCAGGCAACACACAAGAAGAGCTGTTGAATGACATTAGGGTTCAATTTCCAACAATCATTATCTTATTACTCTGAGGAGGCAAAACAGCAAAACAAGATCTAATTTCCTTTCCATGCAGGGAACGAAACAATGCAAGCTGATACAATGAGTCTCCCTCTGTAGTGTAAGTTTCTAATGTGTATTGATTAAACTGGTTCTGCAGTGAATGATAACTCAGACCAAGCTTTTCCCCAATGTAATAATAGTTACTGACAAGGACACTTTGATGCAGGAAAGTCATGTATAGTTGGGTCGTATAGTTGTATGGCGATATGGGAAAACCTGTCAGATGAAATCTGGAAAACAGCCAAAAATGATGAAAAATTGGGTTTTGACAAAATTTTTATTTTCTGCCCAAATTGAGATATATTTTTGACATCTTTACTTTAAGGAACCATACATATATTTTACCAAAACAACATGGAAATGATTTATTTAAGCATCTTTCTATAAGACTGATCAATTTAATTTATAATCAGATCCAAGCTAACAAAATATCAAAATGCTCTCTTACATCAGAATAAAAATGGACAAGAGCATTTGCAGACTTTGGAGAGTGGGTAGAGTTTTAAAATGTGTATGTGGCCTAATAAAAAAAAATTGCCAACAGAAAAGAGCTAGTCGAGTGAAAACGAGTCAAGTTGAGAGTAACTTTAAGCTCAGGTGATGAGACAGAGACTAATGTGGATGATGCTAATAATCAAAGTGATAACTCATTTCAGACTGTAAACTTATAATCCTTTCAAATTTGGTTGTAATATTGTTTTTCTGTAAGTAGTTTATGTTACAACTGTAGAACTAGGTAGGGTGTCTGGTTGTGGAATTGTTTTAACTTTTAGGGTAAGCAGACTTTAGAAATGCTAGAAAAAAAAAATATTTTTCAGAAATATATAGTAGAAAATGTCAAAAGTTTGATAATGTGAAGAGTTTTTGCAGAAAAGCAGCGTAGCATCAAGGACATTTGTATTGCTTGAGCAATCAAATTACAGTTTGGGAGGGGCAAGTGAAAAAAAACAAATACAAGATTCTTAAGAATCTTGAGCAAATACAAGTTTAAATCCTGTTGAAGCTGACAGTATTGAAATGGTGAATACAACACCTTATTTCTATATAGTTATGCTAAATGTTTAAAGATCAATCAAAATGTTGTGGTTAATAAATAAAGATAAGCTAGCTAATTAGCTAGTATATTCAAAAGGTAAATGCAGTAACAGCTTTGTTATGATAATAGTGTACAAACACGTAAGCCTATTTTTTATATCAGCACATGTATTTCTCTGTATAAAATAGCATCTAGTGTAAAAGCAGAAGCTTGAGAGTTTCACATATATCCATTACCACCTTTCTTCCTTCACTTCAGTGGTAGTGGTCTGTGTGTTGGGGTTTGTGTTTGCTTACCACATTGTTATATGGCACCTACTATCATGTTGTCTGTCTCAGAGTCCTCATTTTGTTCTCTAAGAGTTCCAGAAGGACATTGTTCTCCTTCTGTTCAGGTTCACTAGATCCTGCTCTGAGAGACACTTTTACATAACTGCATCCAAATAACACCAGTGTGCTCATCTAATATGACCTATCGGTAATGCAATAAAGCTGGCTTCCAGTGCACATTAGCATAATGCTAGTCACCACTGATCTCTAAACAATCCTGGCATGCCAAATGTCTATTTCTCAAAAATATGGTGAAATAGCTAATAAAACTGTGATATTATTTTAATAGACATTTGCCGTCAGCCATTTTCATATGGTGTGGAAAAGGCAGGCCATGGCATCATGCAAATGATACTGAAGTATCAGTAATTCTGTTTCAATCAATTAGCTGTAGCTACAATCAATTTGCTACACTGATACAGTATGTGAAGACTTCATATCTTCATAGTTCAGTTTTTAATCAATCTGTATGGATGTGTTGTTTCATCCTCCTTAGCAAATTTCCATCACCAGGCCAGAAACAATGAGATTGAGAAAGTCTGATCGAAGCTGGAATAGAAACATAGCAGGCGTTTCCCTTCTTGTGTCACACTTTCTCATATGCTTCATTTAATCGGCCCGTAAAAGTTAATGAGTTTATTCAGAGCGGGTTGGCAAAACAGCATTTATGCTTTTAATCAGGATTAACAGTGGCATGGGCTCCTGCACTGATGCTTTATTAATCGCCTTCTCCTATGCTTCATTACCCCCAACTCTGGCAGTTCTCCTTTTCTCCCACCCAAAAACAGAAATACTTGTAAGACAGCTGAAAGGAAAGTCATGATTTTGCACTTAAATGCCTATTAAGTGCAGAGAATCTCTCTGGGATGCAAGTCTGGTACTGTTGCACATGCATCTTACAGTATTTCTATGCCTTGAAACATACCCTGTAACAATGACACTCAGGAATTGTAGTACAACATGCAGTGAAATATCTAGACGCAAAAAAGAACCACTGCTGACCTGGCAAACAGGAAGTACAGGAAAACTTTTTAAGGCATGAGTCACATACTCTAAACTTATTTAAATAATCAAATGCCATTCATTCTAATTATATAACAGTACTGCTATTTATTTAGGGCTGGTCCTTTATGTAATTATTAGTCCTGCCTGTCAAAGAATTCATGACCATAGCAGAAATCTTCCATAAAAATTTCGTTACAAAGCTTTTAAAATGTAGTATTTATAGATCTCTCTATCTGACTGTTGCATTATACCCTGCTCTTCAAACCATGATGGTAATTTTATCACATTTCCATTCAGTCACTAGGTCTTGAATTAAGTGCACTTAAATCACCAGTGCTCCAATCATTTATTATTAGCAATTGAACTGTTTGACTGACAAGTGCCTTTCACCTCTGTATATCAATAATGTCAATAATGTCAATAATGGTCAATGACAGGACAGTACAGGAAGATTAATTAGAGTTTTACTAAAAATACATTCACCCAGGTCATAAACACATGTTCTGTTAAAAGCAAACCTATTCATCTTTTTTTTTTAACAAACTTTGAAACTGCATTTTGCCGCCATTGTTTACCAACCCTGGTCAATAAGCACCCCTGTTATGCGTATTTTAGTGATTTTCCTCTAAATTAGGTAATTAGATCTATGGGAGCATACCCAGGGAAGGGATATTTTAAGATCAGGGATTCATTCTGGTATATTCTGGGCAAGGTTGTGGTGGATCTGGAGCCTATCCTGGGAACACTGGGCACAAGGAAGGAATGGAGACCATGCATGCAGGCGCACACACACACACACACACACACACACACACACAGATATACCAATAGCACCTACTGGATATGGGAAGTGGAGGGAAATTATAATATCTGGAGGACACCCACACAGACATTGAGAACACATAAAACTGCACAAACTGTAACTACAGGTTATGATCAAACCCCAGACCCTGAAGTTGTATGATACTAACACTACCTGCTGCACCACTGGTAATACCTGTATTACAGTAATTACATGTATTATGACAGCTAAGGTAATACAATACTTCCAAAACATATATTTTTTTAAATCAATGAATAAATAAAAATTAATAAAACACTTAGAAAAATAATATCACAGGCATGCCTTATTCATTTCCACCCAATTTGTAAAGTTTGTACTTTGCATACATAACAAAGTATTCATTTGAATGATGGTTTCACACACTTGTCAAGCTTTCATGCATTTTTTGCCAAAATAAATTACTGGAGCTTTGCCTTGAGAGTTTCATAATGGTCAATTTTTGTTGCTGCAGAGAAGTCTCCACATCTCCAAAAAAAATATGCATCTCCTTTTATTGACTGCAAAGCCCAAATCCTGAAGCACTCTGAGGTGAAGCTATGTCAAATTTCATGTTGCAAAATAAAACAACAGCACAACTGATGTATAAACAAATTGCAGACTATACTAAACATAAGAATTAATTTGATGCAACCATCAGTAAATGATGCATTTTGGATGATTAAATGAGTATAGCAAAGTTCTGTGGCCTCCGCAATCGTGTAGCTTTGAAGCAGAATGGAAGCTCCTGATAACTGTGTCATATAAATCTTTTATGGCTGTGTAATCTGCATGGTAGCAGAAATAACACTCTATACAAGTGGGTGGAAAACTAGGCATTAATGGGCTGCTTCAAGTAATGCTGGAATTGCCTTCACGCTGGATGCCAGAGAGATGTCAAGTTGTCACACTGAGGCAGACATGAGCGGTGCAGTCTCTGGATAAACAAATCAGCCTAGGGAAGATAAAAACCGTAAACAAACGTACACTCTCTGGCTCCTTTGCAGATTTTTTTTGACATCTTTTCAAATACTTGACAACAGCAGCCAACAAAACTGTACACATCTATACAGATACTATAGGGAATAGAAACAAACATTCACATATGCATACTAATATATATATTATTTAAAAAAAAGCTGTTCAGCACAGAATGTAAGATATAAGAACTTCAGATAAACAAATGGTGTACATTGGTGTTCAATACCCCAAACCTATAGACCCAAAGAACATTTAAAAATTGATTCTATATGACATATAGAATTTTTAACCATTAATAAGGCCAAAGCAGTTACAATATATACCTCAATTAAATATATAGGTAAATATTATATTTATAACTGTGGCATGTGGCTTAGTGGTTAGCACGTTTGCCTCACACCTCCAGGGTCTGGGGTTTGATTCCCGCTGTGTGTGTGCGGAGTTTGCATGTTCTCCCCGTGCTGCGGGGGTTTCCTCTGGGTACTTTGGTTTCCTCCCCCAGTCCAAAGACATGCATGGTAGGCTGCTTGGTGTGTCTGAAGTGTCCATAGTGTATGAATGGGTGTGTGAATGTATGTGATTGTGCCGTGCAATAGACTGGCACGTTGTCCAGGGTGTACCCTGCCTTGTGCCTGATGCTCCCTGGGATAGGCTCCAGGTTCCCCCGTGACCCTGAAAAGATCCGTGACCATGATGAATCCAGAGCCTTTGTGGGGAACACTGGGCATTAGATGGGAATACACTCGGAATGGGACTCCAGTCCATTGCAGGACACACACACACACACACCGGGGCAACACCAAACAGCATGTTTTTGGAAGTGGGAGGAAACTGGAGGACCTGAAGGAAACCCACACGGACACAGGATTGAACTGGGTATAAGCTGAACCACTATGTTGCCCTATAACTGTAAATTTTAGAACACAGAACATTAGAAATAATTACATACCTGTGATAACATGGATTGTATATGGAAGGTAAACAACTGCAACTTGCCACAGATGGTTTAGTAATCACCTAGATCCACTATTTAAACCAAATCAACTCTCACATTTTTAAGATAAGAAAGCTTTAATATAAAATATATCACAATGTCACAAATTTTCTTTCAAATCCAGTGTTCCTGTCTAGCCTTCTCCTGCTCCAGCCTGTGCTCATAACATGCACGTGTACTGTGCTGTTACAATTGACAAAAATAACATCACACTTTGCATGGTCTCTGTTAGAAAAGCTAAATAAATGTAAAACCATTGTGCTACATATTTGCATGGAGAAATGTGATTATATCACTACAGTAGAATTCGAAGACTATTCCTTTTATTCCTTGATGTTTACCTTCTCACTACACTACATACATCATAACAAGCAGCACTGCAGTTGAAAGCTCATGCTGCCTTAGTCACACACATGAGAGTCAAACAGATGTCTCGCTCAAAATGTCTCTGTTGTTCTGTGCCAAACAAATCAGTTGCTGATGTGATTCATTGGAGACATTTTGGTCACGATTGCACTGTATGTGATTAACATCATTACAGAATCAAACACTACACAGAACAAAACTCAGCTAAACATCTATTACTCTTACTCTTACTACTGCTCAGACATGCAAGTCGGCTCCGAATAAAAAAGACCTGACTCAAATACTCAACTCATTCGCGAATGACACATCAGTATGTTAAACCCAAAACTTTACTTTGGGTAAAGTTTGTTTTCAGTGATCCTACAACTGCTGGCCGTGCTCCTCATACTGACAGAACAGCATTTCTTTTATGGCAGGTGAGTACACTGATTTATCTTATGCATTCATGCCATCATAAAATATGACTGCTTAAATTGTTATCTCTGACTGGCTGTGTCTGGATCTGTTCCATCCACTCTTTACAAAGTCTCACTATTTATTTCAGACATTTCATTGATCAAATGCAAATGAAATAACCATGGAATCAGAGGAACGTAACCAATTTCGCATCAGTGAGGCAAGCATTTTGCTGGTGGGAGGAGCAGATATTTCAAACTGAGCAGGATTTTACCCCTCTCAGCTATGCACTGTTGGATACAACATGATAATCAGAACCAATCAGACTCCACTCAACACCGCAGTGAAATTGAAAGGGATCCTGATCAATTTTCAGTTTCTCTAACTGATAGAACTGATTCCAAGGAGCAAGTCAGTGATGAGCTGAGTCAGAATAGAAACTTGGTACATGGCACTATACCAGCAATGTCTTCAGCGATTTGGTTCTGTCAGCATGTCTATCAGTCCTCAACACAGCAGCACTCTGAAATGACCCTTCATCTATAGTACATGTTTCTGTAAAGTGGTAGCACTGGCTGGTTATGGCATGACCGCTGGGACTTATTTTTTTTACTGGATGTCCAAAGAGAAAGACAGACAAACAGAGAGCTTACTCAAGAGACAGCAAGTCAAACTTACACTCTTGGGTACGAAACAGGCTCCTAGGAACTGAATTCTGGCCTGCAAACTGGATCATGAAAGCTTACAATACTATTAAAGGAAGAAAAATAGCTGGAGGATGGAGTTGTGGGATCCATCAATGTCTGAATCTTTCACGCAAGATCAAGCAGACACAGGTCCTTGGAGGTCCAATCCCAGCCCACTGAACAGATCGATGCATGACTTGCTAACAACAAAATAAACAATCATGCTGTCACCAGACACATCTACAGCTTTAGATACAAATCTGTCCCATTTTTTTATGAATATCGAATTGTTACACTCATATTATGAGGGTTGTCAAAAAATGTGCACATTGGTATTTAGACCTTGGATGAAAATACAGAATTGTATGCAGAGGCATGTGTGTTTTCTCTCCCCTTTTATACAACAGCTACCACCTGGGGAGGGTTACATCTAACATGTGCATCCTCCAAGATGTGTGAAGACAGCCAATCACTTTTTTTTTTAAACACTGCTCATGCTGTATCACTAGGCAGTGTAACACACTTGAAGGAAAGTGCTACAGTATCTGTCCACTTACTGCATAGAGCTCATGAGCTCACAGACCCACATGATTGGCTAGGGCATACAGTACTAAATCAATCAATTAAGTACTGTGCTTCACTCTTGTTCATGACAGAACATGAAAAGTAGGACACAGCACCGTAATCAGATACATTGCTTATAACAACATTTTTTTTTAATGAAGTGGTTTCAAGTTGCATGCTGATATAAATTATCCAGAACCTACAACTGTTGCTCTAACAGTTCTTTTCTCTTTAATGAATGTAATGTGCATGATGCAAAATCCACCATAACAGAGTCAGTATGCACTTCCACACAACTTCAAAACCCACTTTACTAAATGTTTTTCTTTGAGTAGCTTCCCACACCGTGTATTTCCACTTGTGTTTGGTTGTGACCTTTAGACTATATATCATATGAACTCTGAATACTATACACTGATAAGCTTGTCTTGCTTGGATACTGTCTTTAGTCAAATATATGCACATACATATAGTTTGTGTCATTTCTGACACTTGCTTAGTGTTGACCTTCAAAGAGATCTGAAAAAGAAAGAGAGCCTATACTTCCACGAAGATCTGCAATCTGTACATTTATCTGTACAATTATGAGCTGAATATCTTCACAATACATCTATTGTGAATCACAGATCGTGGAATGCGTGAAGAGCTAAAAGATACTGTTCAATGTTCAAATATTCACAACACAACAGTGCAGGAAAGAAATTTTCAAAACGTTAATGGAGAAAAAAATGCAATCTTTTCCTTTTCACATGATGTTCCTATTCCTCACTGTTTCATTGTATGACAGGATGTGGGCCAATCATTTTCACGGAAGAAGGCAAAATGAGAAAGGGAAGACTGTCCATGTTGCCTCTCCTCCTCTACTTCCTACACATTTGGCATCTTTTCTCTTGCATACCTCTGAGATAGTATCTCTCTACACTGAAAGCAATACCTCCTTGCAATTAGCTTTAGATAAATATTTTCTCAGAGAAGAATGTCAAGTATTTCAATCTAATTGAAACTATAAAGCAAATGAATTCTTGGACATTAATAGATCATTATTCACATGGGATTTCTAGGGAAAGCCTTATCTTAAAGTTGTAATGTAATTTTTAACATCCTATGATTATTTAAATAGCAGCTCTGTTTTTTTGTTTGTTTGTTAGTGTTTTTGTTGTTTGCCAGTGGTAACTGTTCATCCGCAAGCTAATGTCTGATGCACTTTATTTCTTATTAATATGAGGGAAAAAAACACACCCTAAGAGTTCAATTCTATTGGCAGAATTACAACTGACGTAAGTTTTGTACACAGGGCCATACATGTATTCTAAAAAAAATTGAAGCATTTATAAGTAGTGTTAAGAAAGAGAAAGATCATTATAATTCTTATAGTCTTGAAACAATGTTATGCTAACTATCAGTTTGTTATAATGGTTTTGTAGGCTGGTTGCCACAAATGATAAAACGTGAAAACATAATTTATTATATTTCTTGCAGAAGTTTGCTAGGTGTAATATTAAGTAATATGCTTATGGAGATTGTATTCAGGCGTTGCTGTAAGCACATCCTCTAATTTTCACTAAAGTTGAGTTAGACGCTCATTAAACTGCTAAATGCTAAGATCTAACTACATGGAGAAAACATATTTGGCACTGTAAAACAGTATAAAATGCCTTATATACACCATGCTGATATATATATATATATATATATATATATATATATATATATATATATATATATATATATATATATATATATATATATATATATATATATATATAGTATATATATATAGATAGATAGATAGATAGATAGATAGATAGATAGATAGATAGATAGATAGATAGATAGATAGATAGATAGATAGACAGATAGATATATTTTTTAAAAAGGAGACTTCCTGTTCACATCTCTCATGCAAAAAAAAGAGACAAACGCACAGAATAACAGAAATCAATACACAGCAGTGTGTAAAGAAATATCAATGTTCTCAGTCCTGAGGTGTGAGTCTGCACCTTGGCCAGCCTTGAAACCACTCTATTTTCACCACTGAAGGTACAGCCAATACAGCAGTGTTCTGCATGGCTGCCTGGCTTCAGCAAACTGACAGCCCTAAAAATGAGAGTTTACTGCTCCAGGGTGAGGCAGGTTGAGTCTAGAGAAAGGTCTTTCTAGTTCAATAGGTCGAGATTGTCTTAAAAGAAGCCAGGGGAATAAACAAGACAAAAAATAGTTCGGTATACAGTAAAGATATAAACAAAGAAAGCAAGTGGTGCAATTAAATAGGACAATGCAATGGTGCAAAAGATGTCCCACTGTGAATTATCTTCATAGTCAACAACACTGGAATGGAAAAACAAAACGCAACTGTCTTGGCCTGAGTAGAGACACAGACATAGAGCCATGTTATTGTTAAAGGAGGCATGTGTGGAATCTCTGTGTCGAGCAACATGGGCGTTGAGAGTTTTTAGAGCACTGTCAGCTGTGCTGGCAGAGAGACTGGTCAGTTCCATGTCCCCAATCTTTTAATAAAAACAAAAAGAAAGGTTTTGGATAAGTTTTTCAAGCTTGAATTTTGTTTATCTTTGTTAACATTGTTGGACATGGAGACAATCCACATAAGCATAAACACTCAATAACCAAATGAAGAGCACACTGTGTTTGGCAAGCAGTCAATCTGAAGTAAAAAATAAACTAATAAATAAAATAAATTGAGCACAGAATATAAATTACTTAAAATCGATTAAATATTGACTGTGAATTTTAAATTATAATTCAGCAATGAAAACAAATAGGAAATTATGGACAGAAGTAGTACATAAAGGTTTCACGTATTCATCCATTCATCCATCGATTCATTCATTCATTCATTCATTCATTCATTCATCAGTAACCACTTTAACCTGGTGAGTGTTACGGTAGATCAGAGAAACTATGCACACAAATATTCACACCTAGGGCAATGTAAAGTAGCCGATCCATTTATCAGAATGATTTTTAGGATTAAACGCCCCAAAGGAAACCCACATGGACATGGGGGAAACATGCCAAACTCCACATAGATTGTAAGGTTCAGGATTGAACTCAGGATCGAACCGGAGACCCAGGAGCTGTGAGGCAGAAATGCTTTCCATGGTAAAGATCATGTCCTTAGAAACTGATTACTGCAGTGCTTTCTGCATGACCCTGCCTGGCTCTTAGTCATCTGTGTAGGCAAAGTACTTTACATCTACAGAACACAACACTTATCTCTACAGAACACCATTAGCCAGTGCTTATAAAAATAAAGAGCCTGTAAGTATGAGACTATATTTGTCATTTAATAAAACAAGACAATGTTGTTTGGAGATAACTGGTGCAAAGATTTCATAATTGAGTCACTGGCTGTCTTCAAATGAAGACTAAAGATCTAGCTCTTCACCAAGCACTCGAATTAGCATTTTCATGATCTATTTATTAATTTTTTTCCTTACGATGTGTTTTATTTTCATACTGTACTATCTTTCCCAACAGGGTTTTAGACTGATGTTACTCATAGCCCCTGACTTAGTGAACTCGCATGATGGTTCAAAGTATTTCTCTAAGTCACTCTGGAAAGTGGCATCTGCTAAATATTGTAAATGTAAATGTTCGACAGATGTGTCCTCATCGTCTGTGCTCGAGCAGCCATAGGTCTAAGTCACTGAACTGACAGGAAGCCATCTATGTGACGATCAGCCAGAACATAAGTGCTGTCCTGTGGCAGGAAGTGCTGGCTTATCTGACACGCCGTCACAGAGGACGAGTGACACCTGCACAGAGACAAGCCCTGCTCGCAAAGAACACTGAGATAACCAAGACATGTTTGGGCCTGATTCAATCACCGATTCCCACCCAAATGCCATTCTGAAAAAAAAATCACAACCCAAACAGGTTCCAACAAATGTCAGAGATCTGAAGGTGACAAAACTCCAGCTGTGGAATAACCCTCTGAATGGTACTGGAAGGAAGGCAGATACATATACACTATACAGGTAAACAAGAGGTGATACAACAACTGAAGAGAAGCAGCACTTCCTAATAAAAGAGTCTTGATTAACACTGTTCCATATTGGACATTATACTTCAACACTGTTGAAATCTCAAATCTGATCGGTCAGAAGGTGTTGAATAATTTTCTATAAGAGCACTTCTGACAGTGCTGACTGTAATTCAAATGACTGGTTTATATTATTGCACTCATTCTGATATGTTACTGTTTCTATAGTAACAGGTCATTCACAGGGTCTTGTAAGGCAGACGTTTACTTAACATTTAACATTTATGGAAGAGATAATACTGTCTTGGGTGACAGTATTTTGTAACGGATAGTAAGGTTTCTGCTATGTGAGACAGTTTTTTTGTCTTATTAAGGCAGGACAGGGGACGAGATGTCAGGTAGGCAACATGCAGTATACAGTGGGGTCCAAAAGTCTGAGACCACTAATGAAAATGCTTCTGTTTGACATTCTTTTTCACTTTAACACAAAGGTTTTCATTACAAATTATATTATCTGCAATCAGTGATAAATAGAATCTTAAATATTTACATGGATTTCAGAATTTCATAGTATTTGGTATGTGTGCTTTTTGCTTTAATGAAAGCATGCATCGAGCCGGCCTAGAGGCCACAAGTTTGTGCACAACCCGATGATCCATTTTAGATAAAATCCATATTGGCATGTCGTCTGAACACGTCCCTCAGTGGAAGGGAATCATGGAAATTCTGACCTTTTGTACAAAGGAGTTAACATGGTCAAGATCAAATTAAATTTGCTTACATTTCAATTGTGACTTAGAAATAGTGCAACATCTTGAATATTGGATATTTGTTTTAGAATTGTTAAAAATATTTATTTTTTTTTTAATCCAGATTTTCAATGTGGTCTCAGACTTTTAGACCTCTCAGTATATTCATTATTTGGAGAATAATCAACTCTGTGGTGGTAAAAGCTGTTGTTGGCTGTATGTTTCACTTTAAATAGCACTTTAAATAGAACTGTTTATCTTATATTTTTAAATTCTAAAAAATAATTGTCTTGTTTTTTGTTGGAGTTTTTTTTTTCATACAGTTCTAACCTTGCCAACAGTGTTTTTAGTCTGATGGTACTCTTAGTCCCTGACCTAGTGAACTAGCATGAGAATGTTTTTTTGATAGAAACCATAAAGCACATTTCAGATAGAGACTATCAGTATGTTTACATGGACAACAGTAATTCACTCTTAACCCGATTAAGACCATGCTCTAATTAAGACACTACCATGTAAACAGCAATTTTTAATTACCTTAATCTAATTGAGTTCATACTCAAAGTAAACAGTAATCAAATTAAGACATGTGGAGTACTCCTGTTTATGACGTGTGCTGTTAATCTAATTATGTTCTAAAAAATGTAAAACGGGAACATGACAGGAGTATTCTAAAAGCGACTCATGTAAAAACCTTAAACACATTATTATCTTACTCAGAGTAAGGTCAATAATTAGATTACTACTGTCCATGTAAACGAAGTCTATGAGTTGACCTGGATAAGGGCATCTATTAAATGCTATACATGTAAATGTAAAAGTATCTCTGCTTCATTCCATCATTTATTACAATTATTATTATTCTATAACAGCATATCCTGTCGTGTTTTATTTATGACACACCCTTGACACACCCTGTCATGTTTTATTTATGACACACCCTGTCATGTTTGTTTGTTTGTGTGCTTGTTTTAAAAAGGTATCTACCCCCTTTGCCTTAATATTCTGTACAGTATACAATTGGAGGAACAGTGGAGGTAAATTTGAAACATTATGGCAATAAGCCTTAATAAAAAATAATAAACCTCTCAAAGCTGAAGTGTGTCATGTGTCGATCAAGCATTCCTTGTGCCATCTTCCTTTAGCTAGAGTCACAGACACAGCCATGTGGACTAAAGAAAAAGCCCATGTATTATACAGGATTTTTTTTTCTCCTCATATGTTTCAAGAAAGCTAGCAGAAAGTTTCTTACTGTCATGAGATTCCCCAGCACCAGATTAACATGGTCAGTGAAATCAGGGTCTACCTGAATATACTGCATTCTTACAGTAATCTTCAGAAGGTTCAACAGTTCAATATTAACCTTAAACAAACTGCTATCTTTCTCCACAACTACTTTGGCAGATGGCCATTTGCACTATAGATTTTCTTCTGTGATGCTGTTAATTCAACGTAAATGAAACTCCAGGACAATTTCTTAAATAAGTTAGTTGCTAAAGTAATGCCTGAAGTGACATTTACTAAAGAGCATCTCTTGAAAGGAATCCAAAGGCCAATCTAACGCAATCGATGACTGCAGCATACAAAGTGATAAAACCCAATGTTTGTAGTTACTCTTGTTTAACAACTAATGGCCAAGTGGAATCCAATTTTATTATTTTGATTCTGGAAAATGTTTTATTTAATACTGTAGTAGCTTTAATACTGTAATCTGTAGTAGCTCGAAATATTTTCACATAAGCAATGCACCTAGCAAACCTTCAGATTAAATGCTGATTAAAGAAATCAAATTCTAGTTATTAAACTGACTCGGGAGACAGAGACGGGAGTCAGAAATCAACTAAAAACAAACAGGTGCAATAGTTTAATCATTTGTTGTCAGTAACACAGTGCATGCTGTGTAGTTTTTGCTTGTTTTAAAGGCGTCAAATAAATAATTTTGCATACTATGTACAGTTCACATGAAATTTTTGTCATTCTAAATATCCAATTATTGCCTAGAAATTATTTTATAAAACCTTAGCTCCCGTTTGTTAATAACTCATTTATTTACCATTCAAATCCACTAGGACAGATCCATATCACAGGTTTAGCCAGTGGCTAAGTAATAGTGGGAATTAAGTGATGAAGTTAAATGATGGTGATGGGAACCAAAAGGCTGCAGATTACCGGAGCACAAACGGGTTCTTTGCTACAGACAGTGATGCAGCCCAGGCCCATTTCTCAGGAAAGATTACACATCGCCTTCTGTTTGTGCCTGTGCCCTCAGCCTTGGCCTCAATTAAAAGTGACAGAGGGGAAACTGGAAGGGATTGGTCCAAACATACATGAGTGGAATTGAGGAACAGAAAGGAGGATGGTGAGGTAAAGAAGACGACGGCAGGGTGTTGAGGTCTGCAGAACTGACAGTAAGTGATGTGTGGTTTACTTTTCTGAAGCAGCTAGGAGCTGAATTCACTTCCTCACAAAATAATAAACGTGATCTGCGGACCCCGTGCCACCACTGTGACTCCTCTTCCCGCTTCCCTGATAGAAATGTCAAGACGTCCGAGCCGGGGAGGCTATTCCACAAGCATCAGAGCGCGTCCTCACCTCCACACCTCATTACTGCCTCCGCACTTAACTGTTAGACTGGTGTGGGCAGTTACATATACCAGTCAACACTGGTAAAATCTGGAACACCCTCAATATATATATATACAGTGGTGTGAAAAAGTGTTTGCCCCCTTCCTCATTTCCTGTTCCTTTGCATGTTTGTCACACTTAAGTGTTTGGCGAACATCAAACCAATTTAAACAATAGTCAAGGACAACACAAGTAAACACAAAATGCAATTTGTAAATGAAGGTGTTTATTATTAAAGGTGAAAAAAATCCAAACCATCATGGCCCTGTGTAAAAAAAGTGATTGCCCCTAAACCTAATAACTGGTTGGGCCAACCTTATCAGCAACAACTGCAACCTGCCGCTTATGCGATAACGTGCAATGAGGCTTTTACAGCGTCCTGGAGGAATTTTGGCCCACTTATCTTTGCAGAATTGTCCTAATTCAGTTACATTAGAGGGTTTTCGAGCATGAACGGCCTTTTTAAGGTCATACCACAACATCTCAATAGGATTCAGGTCAGGACTTTGGCTAGGCCACTCCAAAGTCTTCATTTTTGTTTTCTTCAGCCATTCGGTTTGGTGGACTTGCTGGTGTGTTTAGGATCATTGTCCTGCTGCAGAACCCAAGTTCGTTTCAGCTTGAGTACACGAACAGATGGTCGGACATTCTCCTTCAGGATCTCTTGGTAGACAGCAGAATTCATAGTTCCTTTTATCACGGCAAGTCTTCCAGGTCCTGAAGCAGCAAAACAGCCCCAGACCATCACACTACCACCACCATATTTTACTGTTGGTATAATGTTCTTTTTATGAAATGCAGTGTTCCTTCTACGCCAGATATACTTGGACACACGCCTTCCAAAGAGTTCCACTTTTGTCTCATCGGTCCACAGAATGTTGTCCCAAAAGTCTTGGGGATCATCAAGATGTGTTGTGGAGAAATTGAGACGAGCTTTGATGTTCTTTTTGCTCAGCAGTGGTTTTCTCCTTGGAACTCTGCCATGCAGGCCATTTTTGCCCAGTCTTTTCCTGATGGTGGAGGCATGAACGCTGACCTTAACTGAGGCAAGTGAGGCCTGCAGTTCTTTGGACGTTGTTGTGGGGTCTTTTGTGACCTCTTGGATGAGTCGTCGCTGCGCTCTTGGGGTAATTTTGGGCGGCCGGCCACTCCTGGGAAGGTTCACCACTGTTCCATGTCTTCACCATTTGTGGATAATGGCTCTCAGTGTGGTTCGCTGGATTCCCAAAGCTTTGGAAATGGCTTTATAACCCTTTCCAGAATGATAGATCTCAATTACTTTCTTTCTCAATTGTTCCTGAATTTCTTTGGGTCTCGGCATGATGTGTAGCTTTTAAGGATCTTCTGGTGGACCTTACTGTGTCAAGCAGCTCCTATTTAAGTGATGCCTTGATTGTGAACAGGTGTGGCAATAATCAGGCCTGGGTGTGGCTAGAGAAATTGAACTCAGGTGTGGACAACCACAGTTATAGTATGTTTTAACAAAGGAGGGGGGCAATCACTCTTTTCACACAGGGCCATGATGGTTTGGATTTTTTTCACCTTTAATAATAAACACCTTCATTTACAAATTGCATTTTGTGTTTACTTGTGTTGTCCTTGACTATTGTTTAAATTGGTTTGATGTTCCGAAACACTTAAGTGTGACAAACATGCAAAGGAACAGGAAATGAGGAAGGGGGCAAACACTTTTTCACACCACTGTATATATATATATTGAGGGTGTTCCAGATTTTACCAGTGTTGACTGGTATATGTAACTGCCCACACCAGTCTAACAGTTAAGTGCGGAGGCAGTAATGAGGTGTGGAGGTGAGGACTGCGCTCTGATGCTTGTGGAATAGCCTCCCCCGGCTCGGACGTCTTGACATTTCTATCAGGAAGCGGCAGAGGGAAGTCACAGTGGTGGCACGGGGTCCGCAGATCACGTTTATTATTTTGTGAGGAAGTGAATTCAGCTCCTAGCTGCTTCAGAAAAGTAAACCACACATCACTTACTGTCAGTTCTGCAGACCTCAACACCCTGCCGTCGTCTTCTTTACCTCACCATCCTCCTTTCTGTTCCTCAATTCCACTCATGTATGTTTGGACCAATCCCTTCCAGTTTCCCCTCTGTCACTTTTAATTGAGGCCAAGGCTGAGGGCACAGGCACAAACAGAAGGCGATGTGTAATCTTTCCTGAGAAATGGGCCTGGGCTGCATCACTGTCTGTAGCAAAGAACCCGTTTGTGCTCCGGTAATCTGCAGCCTTTTGGTTCCCATCACCATCATTTAACTTCATCACTTAATTCCCACTATTACTTAGCCACTGGCTAAACCTGTGATATGGATCTGTCCTAGTGGATTTGAATGGTAAATAAATGAGTTATTAACAAACGGGAGCTAAGGTTTTATAAAATAATTTCTAGGCAATAATTGGATATTTAGAATGACAAAAATTTCATGTGAACTGTGCATAGTATGCAAAATTATTTATTTGACGCCTTTAAAACAAGCAAAAACTACACAGCATGCACTGTGTTACTGACAACAAATGATTAAACTATTGCACCTGTTTGTTTTTAGTTGATTTCTGACTCCCGTCTCTGTCTCCCGAGTCAGTTTAATAACTAGAATTTGATTTCTTTAATCAGCATTTAATCTGAAGGTTTGCTAGGTGCATTGCTTATGTGAAAATATTTCGAGCTACTACAGATTACAGTATTAAAGCTACTACAGTATTAAATAAAACATTTTCCAGAATCAAAATAATAAAATTGGATTCCACTTGGCCATTAGTTGTTAAACAAGAGTAACTACAAACATTGGGTTTTATCACTTTGTATGCTGCAGTCATCGATTGCGTTAGATTGGCCTTTGGATTCCTTTCAAGAGATGCTCTTTAGTAAATGTCACTTCAGGCATTACTTTAGCAACTAACTTATTTAAGAAATTGTCCTGGAGTTTCATTTACGTTGAATTAACAGCATCACAGAAGAAAATCTATAGTGCAAATGGCCATCTGCCATATATATATGCTGCAAATAACATTGCTGGTGTGTTGAAATGATTACTTTAACAATTCATTATTTTTAATTATACATTACTAATCAAAAGAACCCCATTAGATTCTTAAGGTATTATTACAGTTGTATCACTTTTATTACCTCTCACCAAACTAAATTATAAAGAATAGCAATTAAATAAGGAAACCTAACAGGAAATGTTTAACTGATCAGTCTCAGATCCTAATGGGACTCTAAATGAGGCCTTTATTAAAGGCAGGAGCACTTGGATGGTAATGCTGTTAAACCTATACATAGAAAAAAACTTATAGGCAGTGAAGGTTTTAACTCCAAAACATAAATAAGTGGTGCGCTTTAAGTGCTTAATTAAAGTAATAAAGATTTTGCCTTTTCCATTTTTCATTAAATTGCTGCCATTAAAAAAAAACAATTTCTATAAGCAAATAATAAGTATTTCTTGATTCAATTGTACATATTCCTTGGATTGATTTATATTTCAAATTAACTAATTTAAACAAGAAAACTTTAAATATTACTTATATATTTATTCAAATATTATTTATTTACTTTACATTATCTATTTTTCTGACCATGACTGATAGTAGTCTATAACCTAATAATTGTATATTGTTCTGCAATAGTGCTTTTAAGCTGTTATGGTGTTGTAAAGTTATGGAAAATTGTCGTAAATGGTGACCTAAAATGTCCATCTTATTCTAACCAGGTTATTTGTTCAGAATGAAAACAATACCCATACACCCGTACACTAGGAAATCAGCACACATTTCTGTTTAAATCCTGGCTCGAAAAAACAATCTGTTTATTATGTCACTTTGATTAATTTTGATTCCTAATTGCATGTGGCATATACTTCAGCAGCATTGAAGAAATTTTAAATATTGGAAGCTGTTAAACTTAGCTTTTTTCTTCTCACTGTTCAAAGTGACATTGGCACATGCAGCACCTTTCATCAAAGTCAGATGAACAAAATTTTAATCAGAAGCAAAAGGGATTGGTCAAGGACAGAAAAGATCAGGATCAGGAACCTCTTTGTGTTACTCCGAGCACCCAGGCAGGGGACACCCAGGATGGGGTGCCAACCCATTGCAGGGTACAATTATATATACATTCACACACTACAGGCAATTTGGAAATGCCAATCAGCCTACAGCATATGTCTTTGGATTGGGAGAGGAAACTGGAGTACCCGGAGGAAACCCCCAAAGCACAGGGAGAACATGCGAACTCCATAAACACAGGGTAGAGGAGAGATTCAAACCCCCACTTTGGAGGTTCAAGGCAAGCATGCTAACCACTAAACCACCATGCCTCTCAAGTTCAAATATGGCAGACAAATGTATTAGTATCTAACACATACATGTGCCATCAATGGGTGTGGCAGTTGGCAAGGCATTTATATTTTAAGATAAGTAATTTCAGGAGTGACGAGGTTTCAGGGCCATATGGTGAATCATTGATTAGCTCTGCTCTTGTGACATACAGCATACAATGTTGTATGCACTATGATTGTACATACACTCACAGCCACTTTAATAGATACACCTGTACCTCTGCTCATTAATGGAATTAACCAACCAGTCAGTCAGTAGTAGATCAGTTAATAAAATCATGCAAATACAGGTCAAGAGCTTCAAGAGAATAGATAACATAAGCAATCATAGAAAACCATAGTGAAATGATGAATAACTCAGGCAGCACTTAACCAGACTAGCTAAAGTTCTCAAATGTTCTGTCAGGAACACACATATATTTCATATATCACTTCAGTGACAGTCAGAACACCTCTCCTCAGCCAGGAATGAAGGGAAGGTAGTTTAAAACGTTAGATAAAGATGATGTGCCAGATGAGAGCAGTGTGGGTGTGATAAGAAACCCATCACGCAGGAAGATCAAACATGAACCTGAGAAAGTGCACACACCATCAGTTTGAAGTAAATAAAAGTAGGTGAACTGATAAGATGATTGATTTGGCAGATACACAGTGACCAAGATGCCCTTGACTGATGGGATGTGAATTTACAAGTATATTGAATTTTCAAGCCATAAGGTAATCAACATTTTAGCCACAAAACAGTTTGCATTTTAATGATATTAAAGTATATTGAAGTATTAAGACTGTTTTGTTTGATTTTCAATGTTGAGGCTATTAATATACCTCAGCTAGAGCTGATCAGCTTATTGTGCCTCTCCTCTGTGGTAGACATGTCTACTGAGCACCAAAACTAAGCCATAATGACCTCCAGCTGTGTTGTTAGAAAACGCTCAGGAATTGTCATGTAACAATTCAGAAATCTGTGTTCAATAAGGACATGATTTATTCAACCAGTGATATCATTAAAAAGCTTCCAATGCTCAAGCATGTCCAGTGATTTAGGTGACAGCGGTCATCCTCTACGACACAAGAGTAGCAAGGCATGCTTTTAATTTTCATGTCAAGTATTTTTTTCCTTTTTGGATGTATACCTTTTTACGGCAAAACTTGTATATCCTCAACACACTAATCCATTATTTTTTATGGTGCAGTTCTGTGAAATTGGCCTGTCCTGTCTGTAATATTCAGAGGGGCCCATCGCTATCACAGCTTATCTCTGAGAACCTCACTGACTGACAGATACAGCAGACACACCTTCAACATTGCACTGACTGCCGCTGAACTCCAGCCTAGTGTTTAAGAGCTCAAAGAGAGTGAGAGTCAACCAAGGAACACACCAGGTTTCAATTTATTTATTAGTTAATAAATCTCAAGTTAAAGTAGGTTTTATTTTCCCAAAAACAGATCAAAAACAGAATTTGTCATCATGACTACTTTATACTGGGTTAGTTAGAAGGGTAGAAAATATGAACATATCAGTCATGGACTGAAACGAAATAACAGCTTCTAATGCTTTTGCTGTGAACTCTTTTCTCAAAATGAAAAAAAAAATTATAAAAAAATCAGTAAAGGGCTAAATCGTTTGAAAAATGCCTCTCAAGTACTGATTATTTCCCCCTTTAATGCATTTTCACTGCAAATAATGATGTATTTATGTATAAATATGAACAGGAATAAAGGCCATTCTCTGTCTTATGAATTATGTTCAAACCAGACATCTAGGTTTTACATTCATAACATTCTAGATATTGTATATTTGATGTGATATTGCAAATGTATAACTGATTAAACTATATGTCAATTATTAATGTGCAAAGTATAAGCAACCAGTAATATAAACCCTGAAAATAATCTACCTCAATTTGTCTCCTCTGAAATTATTGTAAGATTATCCAACAAAGGATTTCCTGTCCTTTGCCTTTTTTTCCCCCATCGATGATTTAATATCTTCTTTCAAATAAATAGGTTCCTCCTCCTCGCCTTGAAGCAATTATCTTTCATATTAACCCAGAACCCAGTAAAGGATTAGACACAGCTGTGTGGGTCTAGAGGCAAGCAGCTGTTGCAAGGAGCAAAATTAATTAACATGTACCAACTCGGCTGTTCTGATCCACAGAGCCTTTACATCAACACTGCAAGTCATTACAGATTTGGAGGAAATGCTATTAAAACTCAGTAATCAAGAATGAGTTGCTTCATTTCTGACACTCTACTCTCCCGCATTTATTGAATAACTAATAAATAAAGATTTTTTCAGCACTCAGGAAACGCAAATGAGTTTGTAATTTGGTCAATACACTTTACTGTGTATTCCATACTGTAGATAGAGATTTTCTTTGACATGGGATCATGGTGTTACAACAACATAGCGTCAGTGTCCCAGGGTCAGTACTGAGCTTGGGTTACTGTCACATGTCCTCCCTGTGTCTAAATAGGTTTCCTCTGTGTTCTTCAGTGTCGTCCCACCTCCCCAAAACAGTTGGGGACTCAGAACTTGTACACAATTGTGGACAATTGACCACTCTAAATTCTCTAAAGGCATGAAAGATTGTGTGAATACGTGTTTGTATGCTTCCTGCAACAGACTGGTGTCCCATTCAGGGTGTTCAGTCTCACAACTCTGACCAGGATAAAGTGGAAGATGAACGAAGGCAATAATGTAAATTGCAATCATCCGCTAAAACACATGCGCAGGTTATTTTACTCGTAACCGAAGAAGTACGGACCAGAGTACAAGCTGCATTCACATTCATGGGAATGAAGTGCAGATGAACTCAGACCACCTCCTACAGGTAGTCTTGGGTTTGGTGACAGCTTTCACATTACCAAATTTTCATGCAAACTGTGCTCTGTTTCAGATTAAACTGCCAGTGTGAAAGCCCCCTAAGTGAAGCATAACCGAGTACATCATCTTTGTCATTACATCCAGCATCAGATCCCTGTGGAACATAAAGCCATCTGAAACGGTGAGTGAAAGGAGCAGTCGCCCATGCCTTAATTATTGCAAGAGAGTGCATGTTAAATGGGTATTGAGAAAAAACTGTGCAATCCGCATGAAATATGCAATGCAAGTGCTATAGATTTTTAAAATTTTTTAGTCAGTGTAGATCAAGCTTTAATGTTACTCAAATTGCGCTTTGCCACACGGCAAATAAGAAGTGTTCCTTTTGCTTGAACCTGAGAGAGGCTATGACAAGCGGTGAGGGAGGCGTTTATATTTAAAGGGAAGAAAAATATTTTTCCTGCCATCAGAAAGCAGTAACTATAAACAAAAACATGGCAGATCTACCAGAGCACTTACAAGAAATTGTCTTTTATTGACCATAAAGATAGAACAGTCAGAAACAAAAACAATATCTGTAATCACTGGCTGGTTGCTCTGTGGAATTTGACATATTTTTTATTAGTATTTTCTAATTTTAGGACTTTTAGGATCACAATTACAAAATGAATGTGCAATTAATAGCAGATACCCCAACTTCATTTACCATTTAAGCCTACAGTCCAGATCTACACTTACTCAGTGTGTGTATTTTAATTTGCCATGTGTCCAATGTTATTTATCTATGCAGAATATCTGAAAAGCAGCCGGATAAGATAGTTTACGAATGGTGTATAGACTCAGTCTATCCAACACAATGCAGGCATACACTCTCGCAAGCGTGAAGTGTGTCTACTGCCTCAATCTGTGGGATTCTGTGGGACTTTATTTGGGGGTATATTTGACATCAACACATTTGAGATAATATTCCCTGGTAAACAGCTATTCCAATTCAACTCTTTAACTATTTAAGAAAAGCTTCAGTTGCTATGCTCTTGTTCGAACACTTATTATGTTCGGTTTTATAGCTTATCTCAATGTACACACCCTATCCAATCTACACTCCTGCAACAAAATATCACCCTGGGCCCTCCACACCACTTGAGATGATCGTGGTGGAACATCAACCTTTATAAAGTCATGGGGAAAAGAATGCCCTCAAACATCAATCAACTGAAGCAATGTTGTAAAGAAGAGCGGGTCCGAATTTACTCCAGAAAAGAGGCCAATAAATTCTTCCAGAAAATGTTTACTTCAAGTGATTACGTGTAACTAAATTATAGGGTATACTTATTTATTCCCATCTGATTTCTGAATGTTGATTTACTTTTTTTTGGGGGGGATGATTATATGTTGAATTCTGTTGTCGTTTTTGTTGTCACCAGAGGTTATTTGTTAGTTTATTGAAGTTGGTGAGGACCACACAACTGTTATTATGATTGTACAAGCTTTCCTAGAACTGTGTAGATCTGTATCCATTCAAATTGCTCCTAATTCCACAAGGCCAGATCAGTACACAGAGGTTAATTTGTGTTTATTAAGCTTCAGTGACGTGGGCTGGAGGGAGGCTTGAGACTGCTCACCTGTCTCTAGAGAGCCTCGCTGACCTGCTTACCCCGCATGTGAAGAAGATTATTGTACTCTGGCAGATGTCAGAATGGAGACAAATAAAAGTGTCTGAGCTGCATGTAGCTGGAACCAATGTGCAGGATTACAGGATCAGAGAGAAACCTGACGTAAATAAAGGAATAAAGTGCCCCAAGCCAACCATAACATAGTCTGATTTGCTTCAGAATAGTTTGACTTTATGCTTCGATTTGCTGACAAATGTATGGGTTTGGATTACTTTCTGAAGAGGAAAAATACTCAACAGTTTGCAAGACAAAAATAAAGTATTTGATGCACAAAGATTCCAAACATTCAACATCGAATGATGTGGCTCTATTTCTACAATATTTCTAACCTTTCAAACAGCAGAGACAAGGACACATACAGTGTGAGTGCAAATACAGTTGGGAAATGAACCTTTTCAGTATTATAAGTCCTTATTTACAGTATAGTCTTGGTGAGGTTATTCTTGGTATGTGATTTATTCGACAAATAATTCACTTACTAAGACCTCAAAGACATCACTTTCTGAGAGTAAAGCAGAAGCCTGAGCAGCATCAAGCTTCTTTCCTGAAAAACCCTCATCATCTGCCAAACAAACACAACCTGCATTTAAGACAATACAATGGCATGAAATGGCTGCAGATAGCATAGCTGCCTCACTGCTCCAGATCCTGAGCTTGCTGTCAATGTCTCTGGTCTCTTATGGG
Organism: Ameiurus melas; assembly: GCA_012411365.1. Classification (NCBI taxonomy): domain Eukaryota; kingdom Metazoa; phylum Chordata; class Actinopteri; order Siluriformes; family Ictaluridae; genus Ameiurus; species Ameiurus melas. Next base: position 18,328,592 of record CM022759.1, on the reverse strand, counting down.
TTTTCTGGTGTCCTCCCTAAAACATGCTGTTAAGTGGATTGGCTACTGGTGTCCCATTCACAGTGTATTCCCAATTAGCACCCAGTGATCCCTTGATCCCCAACAGGCACCCATTGCTGACTTTCCATCCCAAATCCATCCATCCATTTCCTGTACTGCTTATGCTACACATGGTCATGGGGAGCCTGGAACCTATCCCAGGGGACTTGGAGGACAAGGCAGGGCACACCCTGGATGGGGTGCCAACCCGTCACGGGGCACACTCGCACTCACACTCTCATTCACACACTATCGGCAATTTAGAGATGCCAGTCAGCCTACAGTGCATATCAGAATGGAAACTTGAGTGCCTGGAGGAAACGCCTGAAGCACAGGTAAAATATGCAAGCTCCGTGCACACAGGCAGAGACGTGAATCGAACCCCCAACCCCCCATCCTCAATCAAGCCTTGATATTTGATGGTTATCATATAATGAAAGTCACTCTATGGTCTATTTTGTTTTCTCAAAGCGTTCACCCATAAAATTTACTAAAAAATGATTTGTTCATCATTCCTTTAATATATTCCACTACAACAGACAGACCAGGATCACAGCAGAGGTCAAGACTGTCCTCCCTGGAAGTGAAGAACATAAAATAAGTCTATATGTTGTGGCAAGCCACAAAAAAGATCTTTTGTCACATATTGTCTGAGATCTGGGAGAACATTGATGTGTCTGAATTCAAACAAGATTGTCCACAATGTATGCAACATGGAGAAAAGTCTACAATAATGCTGTTATGAATCTGTCAAAAAAATATGCACAGATTTCCCTCAATAAAATCCAGCACATTATTAAGGTACTCATTTAGCCTGTGTCTGAAAAAACAACACATCTATTGAATGTATTGTTCTGTTTACATTGTTATAAGAAGTGTGTAAAACCAAATAGCAGAAAGACTTTGTAAAGATGTATAGGAATAGTTTTATCCAGAGGAGTGACAAGGATTAGTGATGTTGGGCATGATAATGTATAAAGTCACTCTGTGATCGATGACTGCATGCTAATCTTCCTATCAGATAACAAGAGCACCTAGAGAACACAGCCATTATCTCACCTTACTGGCTTACTTTGAATTATATTCATAAATTCATTGATACACTCATTCATTTTTAGTAGACCCTTTATCCTGGTCAGGAATACATCCTGGATTGGACTGAATTATAATAATTTTGTGAATGATCTTCTCTTTTTCTGGGTTGTTTTTTTTTTTTTAACTTTCCAAAGTTTTGAAGGAGGACAGGACACAGCTCAGGCCTCACCGTAACTTCTTCAGAGACTTAAAATGCAGGGACACAGAGTCATTAGAGTGCTGACTTTAATTATCCATGTCCGCTTTCCCCAAAGAGCCTCTGACTTTGTCCTGTCCAATCTCTTCCACACACCCTCCTTTTAAGCATTGTTGGGTTTTTTGTGTGTCTGGCTTTTTCTGTCCCAAGCTGTAGTGCCTGTTATTGATGTCCCTGAGCATCAATAAGGAAAGTGAAAAATCATGGCACACACACAGTAAATTTTTGTTTTCAGTAAAATTCTTCTGTACAACACTTTTCAACATTTTTATTTTTAGTTTCTTTTTTTTATTTTGCAAAATAGTTTCAAATTAGAGCTTTATTCCTTTTGGCTCATGCTTAGCGAAAAGATCAGAGAAAGCAAAAGTTAAACTATTTGCTGCACCCAGACAAACAGAATGAAAGATTCTATTTCATCACATCAGAGAAAACACTAAGTACACGAACTTACTAAAGCACTTGACCTGTATACTAACATATATTAAATTGGGTTTGAGATCAAAAGATGAATATGGGACGAGAGTTTAGGATTTCAGCTTTTATGTCCTGATATATACATATAGATGTGTTAAACAACATAAAACATAGAACCATTTGTATCAGACCACCCAATTTTTAGGTGAGCAAAAGTATAGGAATAGATCAGTCTTGAAGTAAACAAAAGTAAATAACACTTAATATTTAGTTGCATATCCCTCGTGTCCCACTGGTGTCTGCTGCTTATTACACCAGTGGTTTCTTTCTTTTTCAGGACATTACAAATTTTTGTACTGACTATGCCCAATGTTTGTGCAATGCCTCTGAGTGAATCGACCTCTTTTCTCAGCTTGAAAATGCTTTGCTTTTCTCGCATAGATAGCTCTCTGATCTTCATGTTGGATTACCTTATTTAACAACCAGGAATAGATTTTCAGAGCTTTTTATTGTTTAAACAATCAATATAACAGGACACACCTGCATAATGCCTGTCAGTCACAGATATTTTTACTCACCTACAAATCATGTGTTCTGATACAAAATGTGCTATGTTGTTTGTCATTTAACACAACTACATATAAACAGCAGGAAATAAAAGCTGAAATTCTACACTCTCTTCTAATATTCATCTTTTGATCTCAAACCCAAATGTCTTCAGTCTACTGCAAAAACAGAATTGACCATGATGTTCCAATAGTCTCAGAGGAGAATATATATTGAAACACAGTTCCATTTACATTTTTGTGCAAAAGTTTTAGGCACACTATTTTTTTGTACAAACTTTGTTATGGATTTTTTTATTTTATGACTTCTACATTATCGATTCTGTACAAAAACATATTAGTTTTCCAGCACAAAATTATAGAGAAATGTTTGAATATCAGTAAAGAGTGGTAAGTATATCAGTAAATATCAGTAAAGAATGGTTGCTGCATTTTGCTGAAAAAATAAGAAGCAAGTGCGACAGTCAAAGCCTCCAGAAAAACCGTGGCTGGTTCTGCAAGACGCTCAGTAAAACTTACCAGCCAAGTTCCTTAAAAAACTTCCTTTATAACACTTTTGCACAGTACTGTATGTTGAAACTGATGAGTGGATTGTTATTTTGCTTTACTTAAATATTAGTGTCTAAACATTTTATGGTGTAAAATTCTTCTGAGAAAGGTCGATCATGTTAGCTAGCTGATTCATTCTCAATAGCATGACTGTTGGACACCTTCTTCAGCACTGTTGGATATCTGGTCTGACTGTCTGTCACCTCAGTAACAGATACAACACATTGTAATAGGTGGCAGGCTGGAATGTGAAGTCTTGCAGCTCCTTTTTCACATACACTAACACATTCACTCCAGTGCAAGGTCAGAGAAGACTGACACACACACACATACACAAACGCCAAGCCTTATGTATTGGGCATCAGGCTATCCTGTCTTGGAAAATAGTAACACTGGCAAACATCCACAAGGGGTTATTGAATTGAAAACTATATTTCTGCATTATTTAATCTGTGAGAAATGATCAATTGTGGTTCAATTTTTCAAACTGATGTATATGTCTGGTCAATAAATATCCCCTGACTTCAGCATGATTTTCATCCTGCTTATCCTACACGGGGTAACAGGGGAGCCTGAAGCTTATCCCAGGGAACTCAGGACACCCTGGACAGAGTGCCAATCCATTGCAGGGCGCAACTGCACATGCATTCACACACTACGAACAATTTGGAAATGTGAATCAGCCTACAAAATATGTCTTTGGACTGGTGGAGGAAACTCCTGACGCACATAAACATGCATACTCCATGGCGGGATTTGAACTTCCAACCCTGGAGTTGCAACGCTCGTGCAATCTACTAAGCCACCATGCCCCCATTCAGCATCAATTTCTAATTAGTTCGTTAATATTAGGTCAGTATATAATTCCTATCATTTGATTGGGATTGCTTTGTAATCTGTTTTGAACAAATAATAAATATTAAGATGTCTGGTTCTTTCTTGGACAATCTATGTAAAACATGTTTAGTGCTTGCTGTGACAAGGACCTGCAGTTTTCATTTTCATTTGAAATGAATCTGACAGCTGGGAATATTAGTGTAATGTTAGCTTGCATGATTTGAAACCGCAAAGCATCTGCAAATATGAAAATCAATCAAGAGAATTTATATGGTGTTGCAGGCTCAGTGGAAGCATGAGGAAAATTGTAACTAGTTGCAAAATTATTAATCTATACATAAGAATGCTTGTTTTCTACCAACTGCTATTTAGTCCAGTGGAAATGGAAATTCTCTAGCCATTTATTCAAACCTTGAAAAGCCAACATTAGAAACCAAACGATGTTAAGTCTTTGATGCAAAATCCAAGAAGTGGCTTATTTATCCAATAGAATTTACACTAAGAAGGTTTTTTTCTACTTTAATGAATATGAATGAATGTTGAAAATAGCCATAATATACTTAATCATATGTCTGATACTGAGCACATGGTTCATCTAACAGTATTAGTAGCACCGTTACATATTTTATAATGTCTTGCTTCAATTATATGTTAGGTTTATGTTTAGGGTGCTTGACGCCTTTTCTTAAACCCATAAGCAAGTCATTTATACTTAATGAAGTCATTGATTTGGGGCGGCGTTGGTTCAGGTGGTAGAGCGGGTTGTCCACTAAACCTAGGGAGGTTCGATTCCTGGCCCATGTGCCGAAGTGTCCTTGGGCAAGTCACTGAACCCCAATTTGCTTCCGATAGCACGCTAGCACCTTGCATGGCATTGGTGTGAGCATGTGTGTGTGTGTATGTGTATGTGTGTGTGTGAGTGTGTGTGTGAATGAGAACCAGTGTAAAGCTGGTTTTTAAAACTGCTAAAGTTAAAAAAGTGCTATATAAATGCGTGTATATATATATAAGTATAAAATTACCATTTAAGTCATAGTAATCTTTGCATGAACAGCCGAATGACTTACTGACATAATTTCACAGTGGATAAAAGACACTTCTCTGTGAGGATGATTGGTGCAATTAGTTTAATTAGAGCAGGTTCACCAAAGACACTGACTCTCTGACCTCAAGACCTGAGCTAAGACAAGAAGTAATCAAGGTTCATAAGAGTGTATGCCATAATAGCAGACAGGAGTATAAAATAAATAATATATATATTTTTTTAGAATCTGAACAGTTTAGAAATTCAGCATCTCCATTCACTCTCACCATTCTAGCCTCTCTGGCTAGATTAACCTCTCGGCAGCTAATCTAGGCTGCTGTAGGATTTATGTCCAAAATTGATGTGGACACAAAACTATCAGCATGAGAGGAAACAGGCAGGGGAAGCAGGAGGGAAGCGCTGAGCTGCTGTATGATTCAGTTAAGCCTCAGATGCAGACTATTTATTGCTCCCACTGCAGTCTTTATTTTCAGAACATTATCAGAATCTGCAATCCCCCGTCCCCCAGCTCACCTCTTATCTTTATTACTGTACCAAGCAGTCAGACTTTAGTAAAACAGTTAGCGGCAAATCCACACCATATCTGCTGGTGAAGAGCGTTTCACATGCAGCCGCTGACAGGATGTTTGTATCAAATCCAACCTCCCTTCCCCATTAATTGGTCCACATTTACGAAACACTGAAAGGTTAAGGTCAAGAACCAGGCAATTTAATTTCCCTTTACTGTAATGAGGTCTGTAGTGTATTACAGAGGAACACTGACATACTTAGGTGAAACAAATTCAGTTCATTACAGCGACACCCAGGCGACATAGTCCTTGCCCTCTTGAACTGAATTTCAATGTAACAACTGTAGCTTTTGCACTCATTGCAATCTTTTATGACCATACACGCTAAAAAGGCCAAGAGTAATGCGAGCAAATTTATAATTGAGACAGTTAGAGTAAAAAAAATATCGAGGCATTGGTGCCATTTTTTTTTAAGTACATGTTTACTGATACCCATTGATAACAAAATAACCTAATTAAGCAAATAAGTAATAAGAATTACCAAGAAAATCAAGGAAACATAAAATGTTTATTTAGCTGTGTTTGTTTTTCTTTGGTTCAAATAACCATAAAAGTGTTCATCATATCATCAGGTTAGTTATCTGTGGACAGGAGCCAAACAATTATTTCCTTGTTTTGAGTTTTATGTTTTTAAGAAGTTTTATCAGGTTACTTGTATTGTAGGAAGATGCTGTAGCTCCTCCTCATGTTAAGTTTCACTGAGCACAGTTTGCAGTCTGCTTTACTTGAATTACATGGTGAAACGTGCCATGACTGCTGTTGTTCTGTCTCATTTGTTCATTACGTAGAATGTCACAATGCACTAGGCTTGCAGTACAGCACATAGCATCACCTGGTTTCGAATGTTGGTTTCTAAGCTTATTTGGTAAATAAACATGGTATCAGAGTGAACTAAAAAGATGTGCACAATGCGAGCATGTTAATGGTCAGATAAAGGAATAACTGTTAGTTTTAAAGTTAGTTTTGTCTGAGAATTATAGCAGGTTTAATGTTTTCTTATGCTCGTCCTCCTGAATCTGATCTCTTCCACCATCCTTGTGGTCAGACTTGAATGATAATGATCAGCCCGAGTTGAGACACTCATTGCATGTCAATTCGTGTGCCAGATGACAGACCACAAGCCCAAATCACACACACACACACACACACGCACACACATTTACTGAGTCTGGGAACTTCAACAAGTCCAGTTTACCTGTTTATTGTCAGGGGACTTTGTCCAAGAGAGACAAAGTTAGCAAAAATCAGTCAGTGAGTGTAGCAGAAAGAAAACATCACATTTTCAAGCACTTCTTTCTGCTCATCAAGGGGTCAGCACGGCCGTTCATTAAATATGCTCTCTTCATCATGCTCATCATGCCAAAACAACATAATTTTCACGTGCCTACAAGTAATAGCACAACCAATATGCAACAGGCCTGAGACATGATAGGAATCTTCTCCTCTCTGTGCTTCACTGAACAGTGACTTGTTGAACATTTCTGCCTGGTTATGTTAATTATGGCATGACTTCAGACTGTGTGCCAGTGAAGTGTCATCTCATATTATGCAGAGCGCCGCAGGGCTTCTCTCCCACTGCGCTCGGTGTGTTCGCCTTGCATGCATGAAAAGGAGCAGTGCTCTCTCAGCCTTAAATTCCCAGTGTCACAATTCTAAAGCCAATGCATTTGTATTGGGGTTGACTTGGGCACATCTGCGATCATGATGAACTTGAGGCAGGACACTTTCCTTGCTGTAGTTACACAGTTTGTATTCAGACACCGAACATTTTGTCTCCGCTGGGATTACAGAGAGGATCTCCATACTGGCCTGGTCTTTTCCTCAGCAGCTTAATCCTGCTGACATTTCACAGAGCTGCTCCCCGTGCCATCGCCGGGTGCTTTGGCCCTCTGTCACAAAATTATTTATCCTTAAGTCCTGGCCTGAGCCTGTGTGGGATTGGGGCTGGGGACTCTCATTCATCTTCCACTTGCTCTTTTAATGCCCTTCCACTCCGTTTTGCAAAGGTGGCCTCAGTCATTATTCAGAGTTAGTGCAACAGGGAGACAGATCAAAAACATGGTTGCTCAGAGAGGTGCTGCAAATTGTGGCTGATTTCTCAATCGGCTCTGCTGGCTGAAGGAGTAAAATATTATCTAATCTCAGTCTAATAGTCTAATGCCTGTGTGTGTGTGTGTGTGTGTGTGTGTGTGTGTGTGTGTGTGTGTGTGTGTATACATGGTATGCACAGTGGCCACTGTATTCATTTGTTTTCATCTCCTCATTTATGCCTAAATGTCTTTTATTTCTGCAAAGGGACCAATGATTGGTTCTCATAGCTTAGTTTCTCTGAGCTTGAGGTCAATTAAAGGACCTGGAGCAGAATTCATCAGGCCTATCTAGCTCAGTTCCCTGTTAAGTAAAGCCTTCCTGATCACTGGGTTGGGCAATGATTTTCCTTAATTAAACAACCTCATGAGCGTTCTGCTGCTCTCTGGGGGAGCCTTGACTCAGCCGGCTCAAACAGAGGCATACGGTACAGACATAAGAGAGCTATTAAGATTTACCTCTACTTATATCCCTGAACAGTCACATCCAAGCACAGCCTAATCTGTCCGTAAAACCTCCTGCAGCAAAACTGAATACAAATTAGAAACGCAGGGGCAAAATGATGCATGTGCGTGTGTGTGCGCGTGTTTGTGTTTACAATACCCATGGTAAACTGTAGTACTGTGTGGTGTAACTTACTAAGAATAGGTGCTAGTAAAGATATGAATAAAACTGTATGTAACATCACATCATTAATTCACCAATCGGTATGGTTCAGTTTACTTGTGGTCACATGAAGTTTTTTTTAAAAAATACCTCATGTTTCAGGTGCTGTTTATGTTACTGTAATCCAGCCTGCACATATCTTGTACAACACTGTAGTGCTTCAACAACTTTCAGCATTTTAGGACTGAACATAATCTAATGCACTCAATACAGCAGTCAAAACACACAATAGCTGTATTTAAATATACAAGCATAATGATTCAACATTCTCAACATGCTGCACACTGACAGGACACATGTGCTTCTTGTAGATATGGTAACACTGGCACTAAACAACGCTTCTCACATGCGCATAACTCTGGATCAAATTACATGTAACCCAAATGTAAACAGAGATCAGATTACATGTAATATATATATAAAGAGTGATCGGTTTATACTTATGTTACCTATATATACAGTGATCAGATTATATTTAACCAATATACTGTATAACCCTGTCCAGGGTGTACCCCACCTTGTGCCCGATGCTCCCTGGGATAGGCTCCAGGTTCCCCTGCGACCCTGAAGAAGGACTAAGCGGTAGAAGATGGATGGATAGATATACTGTATAAACAGAGATTACAGATTAAATGCATCCTGTATGTAAACAGAGATCAGATTACATGTAGCCTAGAAGTAAACAGAGAGTGGATTATATGTAATCTGTATGTAAACAGAAATATGATAATACAGTCCGAACAGGAGTTTGTGGAGTTTTTTATGATTGTTGTGGCCAAAATGCTTGATTTTTCTGTGGCTTTTTTGAAAATTTGTGTTGCAATTTGCGGAGTTTTTTGTGCTTTTTTGTTTTTCTCAAAACAGTTTGAATCAGCAAAACTGCAATTGTGTAAAATTGTTTTGCACGGTATTTCGCAGTGATGTTTGTTGGTAAATGTGATCCTTTAGCTGTAGTCATGTTCGATGCACATGAAGCGAGGAGGGCTTTAGCTGAAAGCGAGTTGTGATGATGTCAACTGGGCCAATTTTTTTCTATTTTGCGATCACAAAAATGAACGCAAACTCAAGGAAATGCCACAATATTAGGAGGTGCTTGCAAATTTTCAAAATGAGTGCAGATTTTCTGCAGATTTGGTCCAAGACACAACGTATATTGTGGCATTTCCTTGATTTTGTGTTCATATCTGCGATCGAAAAATCCTGGAGGGACTGATTATATGTAATATGTAAAAATATAGGTACTAAAGTCTTTTTAAAGTCTTTTTTTTAGTACAAACTTTATTATGTATTTTTATTTTATGATTTCTACATTATCGAGCCAGTACAAAAACATTTTAGATTCCCAAACAGTTTTTCAGCAAAATGTGTGTATATCAGGACAGAAAGCAGCATATTACGTAAAAGAACACTTTTCAGACAAAAAACATAATGAAGTCTGCTGGGTTTTGCTGCAAAAATAAGAAGCAAGTGCAGCAATCAAAGTCTCCAGAAGAAGTGTGTCTGGTTCTGCAAGATGCTCAATAAAACTTACAGAAAGTGTACCTGAGACTAAAGCAAAGGGTCATCAAACTAAATATTGACTTATTATTTATTTCTGTTTATTTATTGCACTTTATATATTTTTTCTAAATGTACAACCACTTAATTTCTTTATTTTTGAAGGAATCTTTGCTGTACAGCATTTCTTTGCATGAGCCTAAGACACAGTGCCTTTGCATAGTAATGTAAGTAAAGAGAAACATGATTAAACTCTTTGTAACTCTATGTAAACACATATCGGAATATATACTGTATAAACTGTATGTAGAAATCAGATTTTTGCATCGTAAATTAAGGTGAAAGAAATCTTTGCATGTGAACAGCCAATGTGACATGAAATTCCTCAAATTAATACAGATACAGTAACACATACATAAGTGCTCTAATATGAAATAAAATAAAGTCAGAATATTATTGCAATAAGTTTTATATGTCACTGAGTTAAGTCCATGCTGTTACAGTAACAGTTACAGTACACAGCCATGCATACAGATATAACGGCGTTGTCAAATTCATATTTTATAGGTTAAATCGTTCCATAGTGAGACAGGCAGTGAGAGCAAAAGAATCAAGGAAATGCTTGGTTGTGCTTAGTTACTTACAACCTACAGATGCATGCGATTGGTGATCAGTCTCTCATGAATCACACTCTCAAAACACGACAGGAATCAATGTACTAAAAAACATATGGCAAAAATATTGCAAGCAAAATAATTAAGTACATTTCATTTGTGAAGTTTATTTGAGCGATATTGATGTGGGTAAAATGTAACAATTGATTTATATTACATTACATATCATCTTATATCATATCATTATATATCATCTTTATAAATCTTAATAAATTGTCAAACCAATAGTATACCACAAATCTGTGGACCCCCTGCAGTTCAAAACAGACACACACACAATACACCTTCTTAATAATATTGAGATTAAGTCTAAGGGTTCTTTTTTTTCAGTAAAATAAGCATATATTTGAATTGCAGTGTAAATTTTCATCAACAGCCACTTTGGATTTAACCCAACAGAAAATAATTCAACTCGTGCATTCAATATTTCAATCGTTCTCACTAAGGTTGCTGGGGAAAAAACACTCCGGTGATCTGAGGTATTAATATGAACTGATAAAGAGAATTGTCTAGATTCCTTGTACTTTGAAATTGCATAAAATCACATTTTTATAATACAGTTTAAGTCATCCATCCATCTTCTATACCACTTATCCTTTTCAGGGTCGCAGGGGAACCTGGAGCCCAGGGAGCATCGGACAGGGTGCCAATCCTCATTCATATACCCATTACAGACACTTTAGACACACCATTCAGTATTCCATGCATGTCTTTGGACTGGGGAGGAAACCGGAGTACCCGGGGGAAACCCCCGCAGCACAGGGAGAACATGCAAACTCCGCACACGCATGGTGCCCACGGGATTCAAACCTCCAACCCTGTGAGGCAAACGTGCTAACCACTAAGCCACCGTAATTCTTATGTATTAATCTCTAATTATAAGTATACCTCTAAGTATAAGTGTATAACTGCAGGAGAAAAAACACTCTCTGGTATAATAATGTTGTTTCAACAACTAATCGGGTCTAAAAACGTGGAGTGAATCCTGGAGTGTGCGCCAGGATGAAATGATCAAGTATGGCAATTTTAACACCATTATGCGAGACAGCGTAGTGAAATTAATAATTGATCATTGAGTCTGTTTTGCATGGCAACGTATTTTGTCTGCACCTACAACACTCTATTGTATTTAGTGTAACTCCATACGAACCTGTGACTGATGGCCAAAATGAAAAACATTGTGCCTGAGAATATAGCTTTAAATTATACACTGTGTGTGTTAGGATCCACATTTTCTCTGCTGCTTAGCACTAAGCAAAGTGCTCCATGGTTGTCATCACCGCTCACGTCTCTCCCCCTTGTAAACATGTTGTGCGACACTATCTTAAGCAGTAGGCGGACACAAATGCACTATTTTTGCTTCAAAGGCCAAATACAGTGTCAGCAATACACACACACACACACACACACACACACACACAAATCTGTGATTCAGCTACTATCCATTATGAAGGGACAAGCATTCTCATTACAAAGCCTTGTTTCACAACTGCTATGTAATTAACATGAAATATTTCTCAGTCTGAAAACGACAACAATGGAAAATGTCACTGATCACAATACCATGTTCGGCAACATTGCTGAGAGGGAACTGCAATGTAATCTCTCTTTTAATGAATTGAATTATCAAAACTGCTTTATCTTCCTCTTTCATTTCCTCAGTGCTTTTCCCATTAGAGATAAAGCAGTAGATACACGCTCAGCTGTCTGTTTGCTAAAGCCAGGCTTGACGTCCGTCAGCAGCAACCTATTAAACAACCTCCTTGATCAAAGGCTCCTTCAGTATTGTAGAAAGCTGCTTTTGGTGCACTCCTTGTCTACGAATGGATACTGAATAGTGACAGCATAAACGCACAAAAGAAAAAAAAGTCGTAGTTAAAAGCGGATCAGTAAGAAGTGATGCAGCGAGATAATACTATAATATCCGTCCGAACACACACACACACACACACACACACACACACACACACACACACACACACACACACACACACACACACACACACTAAATGGAACCAACCTATTTCAGTTATACCAGAATTAGTTTGCATAATCATCTGCTTTAACCCATCAGCAGATCCAGACTTATATTGCTCAGTCTCTTAAATAGGCTCCTCATACATATTTATGCTATTTGTGCGAATTCCAATGAATTTTCAAGCACTGCACTGTTCGGTACTAAAACAGCATCTCCTCAGTTTTAAAATCAGTACCTGAGCGTCATTCAAAGCTAAGTGGTGAAATGGGGGATTTAGGGGGTTGGGGGGTTCTTTCACAAGCACCTTCCCATTCCAGGCATCAGCAGCACTGCACATCATCATGAAATATGGTCATGCATCCACCTCTCTTTACTGCTCTCTAGGTATACAACAAATCTGACATAAAAGAAGCCGGACTGATCATGCAAACAAATGAGCTCTGTTTAGCTTGCCACATTGCCCTGGGCTATCCTCCCCCACTATCTGAAGTCCTCTTCACTCCAGATACAAACTGCACTTTTGTGCCTTTGCATAAAAAACTGATCTTTTGGGGCATGTGAACATCTTTAGTGGTAATAATACAGTCATTAAAGTCATACAGCAACACACCCCATTCATCCTATCAGAGCTTGAGAGGTTCTGCAGAGAGGAATGGTAAAAGATCCCATTGGAGTGTCTACCTGTGGCATCATACCATTTTGTATTTTATATATATATATATATATATATATATATATATATATATATATATATATATATATATATATATATATATATATATATATATATATATGTGTGTGTGTATATATATATATATATATATATATATATATATATATATATATATATATATATGTACACACACACACACAGACACACACAGAGTACAGTGCGAAAGTCTTACAAACCCTACTTTTTTACTAAAGATTGTTAAAGATGTTTATTTTATTATTTCTTCATTATTGAGTCAGTAAAAAACATTCTGACATTAGTTTTCCAACCAAAGATTTAAAATGTTACAGAAAAATGTTTGTATGTCAGTAAAGAAAGCAACATATTATGTAACAGTCCACTTTTCAGACAAAAACATAATGAAGCCTGCTGGGTTTTGCTGCAAAAATAGAAACAAGTGCGACAGTCATAGTCTCCAGAAGAACTGTGGCAGATTAAGATGCTCAGTAAAACTTGATAACTAATTTCCTTACAGAACTGCACAAACTGCACCTGAGAATATTTTTGTTTGACACAAAAATAAAGAAATTAAATGTTTCTACTTTTTAATACTATAAAGTGCAGTAATATACAGTAATAAATTAAACTTAGTCATTATTTAGTTTGATGACCCTTTGCTTTAAAAAAGAACTGCACTTTCTGCAGTTTTATAAGGAAATGATCTATAAGATTTATTGAGCATCTTGCAGAACCAGACACAGTTCTTCTGGAGACTTTGACTGCTGCACTTGCTTCTTATTTTTGCAGCAAAACCCAGCAGACTTCATTATGTTTTTTGTCTGAAAGGTGTTCTCTTAAGTAATATGCAATAGCCTTAAGTAAAAGTTTTTTTTATATTAAAAAGAAAATACCTTAAGAGAATAGAAAGTATAATCATTAGCATTGATCTCAAACATCTGTAAGCCTCTTTGTCTGTACATAACAAGAAGGCTTTACTCTTTTCCTGTACATAACAACTACACAAATATACAGTACGCTCCTCTCAAAAAAATAAATTGGGTTCATAATAGATTCAGTCTCCTTTCATGTTAAACAGTATAACAGTAAATGTAGTAATTGCATTAATTACAGCAAATGCTGTGAATTTATTCAGAATGGTTCATCGCTGGAATGGTTCATATATGATACTGTTTATGGAGAATCATTTACAATGAAGAACTGAAGACTTTATCAAGGCTAGATTTACAGTAACTACTATTAACTGTTTCTCAGTAGGATTAGCTGGCAGGTCTTTGCCAAATGTTGTAGTACTTGGCAGGATATTGATGGGCCAAGAGTATTGGAGGTTAACATTACTCAATTTGGGTTATTTAGGGCATGTAAGGCATTGGCTGTTTTCTGAAGTGACAATCTCGCTCCACACCTTTGGGACTGTCATGGATCTGTCAGCTGTCGTCTGTATCCAAGCTGATTGATTCACCTGTAAATAAATTACAGGACTCCCATAAGTGCTTCCCTGCTCAGTGGTGGATAATATAAAATCCCAAGAGTGTGAGCAAATAATAACGAATCTTTGTCTTAATTAATGTCTATATAGTATGTAGATGTTGTTTTCCATCGATGTTTGTTTTTTCTAAGGAGAGCTAAAGAGTGTATGGAACTTTATACAATAAATCACTGTGTTTAAACCGGTATTAGACTTTGCACATCTTTTACTGTAGTCTGTCTGTTTTTCCTGGAAGATGGACTATTGACCAGCACCCATATGTGGGTCTCCCCAAACTGTTACCACAAAGTTGGAAGCAAACTTTTGTCTTTGTATGTTGTAGCATTAACAATTCCCTTCACTGGAACCAAGAGGCCTAAACCTGTTCCAGCATGACAATGCCCCTGTGCACAAAGCAATGTCTATGAAGACATGTTTTGGCAAGTTTGGAGTAGAAGAACTCAAGTGGCCTGCACAGAGCCCTGACCTCAAACCCACTGAACACCTTTAGGATGAACTAGAACTCTGACAGCACCCCAGACCGCCTCACCCAACATCAGTGCTCTTGTGCAAATCTCAACAGCAGTGCTCCAAAATGTAGTCAAAGCCATCCAAGAACAGTGGAGTTTATTATAACTAAAAGGGGGGTTATGTCTGGAATGGGATGTTCAACAAGCACACGTGTGTTATGGTCAAACCTTTGGCCATATTGTGTATTTACGGTACTGGGATATTATACTGTATTAAAGCACCTTGCCACTAATGTACTGTATCACTGCTGTAACTATATTGTAATAAAGTAAACATACAGCATTGTTAATGTTACTGTAAAATAATCAACAAAAGCAATTCCTTTAAGTGGCAGAAAAGAATGCTGGCTGACTAATTCTCCAATGTTTTATTTCATACATTATTTTTCCTCACAAAAAATAAATAAATAAAAACACTGCTTTTTGCCTAGCTAGGTAGCTAACTTGTTTTATCAAGCCTGATATTTTAATTAAATAACCCATCTAACTAGTTTTTTCCTTTGGTATTCAGAACCCACTGTGACCCCATGACTCTATTAAAGTTTTTATAATAGTCACCTTTAACAGTTTTTATTGTGTAACTGGATATTTCATTACTGTATTTTTACATTACCTTTTTTTTACAGTGCATGCTGACAGGAGTGTGACAGGTATGAGCAAACATCGACATTATACTATATATGATACCCATTATTACTATTACCATTATAATATTACTATAATATTACACATTGTGTTGGTAAGTGTTGTAGGCTGAGGATGATAGCTTACCCCCAGTCGACATTTCTCCCATTGGTTCTAATGGCCAGCTTAATCCCTTCAGCATGGAGTCGTATCTTCAGGCGAAGATCAATAGCCAGAGTTTACCTTGAACGTCACTGAGCCAGTGCAACCTCAGCTTCTGACACTGAGCACTCCAATGTCAACTTACTCAGCCTCAAGCCATAAATGGGAACAATTGAAAATAATGTGCTTCTTTTTTTACAAACATGATGGTAAAGTAATATTGAAAAGGGTTTTTATTCCCTCTATGTAGTTCTCTCAATTATGCATAATGCTCAAAATGGACAAAATGACTTAATGCACAAAATGACCCCATTGAAAGAATTGAAATAAAAAAAAGATCCCTAATAACAGCAATACACAGAAAGAAAGGTCTCATTTCAGAAGATAATACAGACACTTTCTCTATAACAGGGAAAGGGTCACACATGAAAAGAAAAAGGAAGAGAGGAGACAGGCTGCATTTCTGGACAAATGACACTATAATGTGAAACTGATGGGGCTGTTTGTCCCTCGATTTGGGTGGGCCACACACCCCCAGAGTGCTCCACCTTGGCAAAAACATGGGGCCAATGTGGCATGAAATGCAGGCTAATTGCTGTTTGGATGCTAGTGTGTAAAAACAGCCATTATTCCGCTCTGTCCTCCCTTTACCACTGCGCTGAGGGTTAATTGGGCTGTCTGCCAGATGACAATAAATGTAGCATGAAATACAAAGATAACTTGGCCCTTTGTATGCACTTAGATGCAGGCATTGCATGGAAGCAGGTCTTTTATTTAAAAAAAAAAGAGTATATGTTGTTGAGATCAAATGCTGTAGAGGGAAAATATTATTTTTACTGTATTTAACTGATGATATAACAATGAGTGTGATGCAGTATACCTATATATTATGTACTGTGTGCTAGGGGTTGCATAGACTAGTCAAATAATACATTCTCTGGTTATATCTGTGGGGATGTCGACTACTCAGGATGGTGGAAGAGAAGTGAGGCAGGTGGAAAGGAGATGATAAAGACAACAGCGAAATGTACTTTGTTAGTCTGAATGTATTTCATGTATTTCAATTCTAGTCAACTGCATAAGCCCACACTGGGAAAACTTGTTAATTTCTTTTCTTTTGATTTAATGGACTGTTAACACTTTGCTATCACTTTGCATGAAGTGAAGAGGTATGAGGTATGAGAGGTTTGAGGTATGAGAGGTTTGAGGTTTGTTTTTTTTTAATCCCACTCCTGCCTGTTCCCAAAGGAATTTCCCCTGCAGTTATATTTGTTGTCCTTAACAAATTTTAAAAGAATCATTACACTGTGCTATAGTGAATTCTACTGTGACCAGCACTGTAAGCAAGAGAGCATTTGAAGCCGCAGGTTGTGCATCACTATCAAATCCCACACATCTAGTTTGGAGTCAGATCAACAGAGTCTCATGGAGGCTTCTTAGAGGCCAAACGAGACTCGATTTCAGATTCTACAAGGTGGAATAACCAGACACTGGAGTAGACATCCTCCATTCATAATTAAGCTACAGTATGTGGAGCTTCTATGCTCTCAGTTTTACAATCAGTAATTTCATATAAGCTGCCAACTCATCCACATGCACATGTGCATGAATATTAAGAATTGGTACATCCTTAAATGGTTCTATATGATTTTTTTTTATTTTGCACATTTATTGCACTGATTTACATTTGTTGACATTCTGACCTGATTTTTGTTTTGAATATAGAAAAGCAATCCGTTAACTACTTTTTGGAATTACTGGTCAATGAGGAAAAAGTAGCAGCTATGCAACCCCTACTGTGTATTGTCACTATTTTCTATCTGTAGTATAGGTCCGCAGAGCACAGCCGCTAATATATGGTATAAATCATGTTAAAAGGCTTAGCTCAATAATGACAGGCCTACACTGCTGCACATGGACGTGCTAGTCAGTCGGATACTTGTACCATGTCTACATCAGTATTTTGGTCTCACACCTGGTCAGTGTTACAATAAAGCCATGCCATAAATAAACGACAGACTTTTGTATGCAGTGTGATGATTTGCACACTGTGTCAGCACCCGCTCACTCCCAGGTCTCCTCCATGTCTAATTTGTAGATATTTCCACACTGGCTTTGACAAAATACCTGCATACTGCTTTGCATAAGGAGTGCGCTGGGGGACAAGTATTTATAGGCTAGTGGCAGGTGATATATTAACCATTGTTTCATATTCCAAATTCTGTCTTGGCACTTTTTATTGCATACTGAGGCTCCTGCTGCTTTAAGTCAACAAAAGAACCACACTGCATCTTCAGCACGTACGGTAAACGCCGTATTTTCACTCAGAGCACAAATACACTATGTGTAAAGGCATATAATAAATGTCCTTAGGAATGATTCTTCACTGAAAATGTCTATACAGTACAAAAGCAAAGCTCTACACATTGGGATGAAAGGACAAAAATTGTAGTTCACAGATTAGCCAGAATAGGCAACTTATGGAATGCATTATACATGATAGTGCATTATCATACAAATAATGTGGATAATTTCATACATTTTAAATGTGTTGGGGAATGTGCCAGATGCATAATTTTATTATTCAAATATTCAAAGTTAATAAACAGATATTTGGTTAAGCGCTAGAGGGGAAAAATCCAGATGCACATGTCTAATTTGGAAATCACAACAGAGACGCGCTCTGCGTTAAAATATTAAAAGGTGAGGCTTTTCTTTTTCATATTTTTCACATCATGTGGTGTAAAGCATAAGAAATAACCAAGAAGTGACTTCAGTAGTTCAATAACAGTAGTTCTAATAGTTCATCAGGTATTAGGATAACCTTACACAATGCTAGTTTTAACAATTTTGCAAAGCAATAATAATTGTCCATTTTCACTAAGGACCATGTGACGTGTAATTCAGCATGGAACAACATGGTGACTTGGCACGGTGGTTCAGCAGGTAATGATGTCACCTCACATCTTCAGGGTCTCAGGTCTATCCTGAGCTCTGGATACCGTCTGTGTGGATTAACTGCACATGTTCTCCCCAGGTTTCCATCAGATTCTCTGGTTTCCTTCCACATCCCAAAAACATGCTAGTGGATTGGTGGATTGGCTACTCTAAATTGCCAATATGTGTGAATGACAGAGCAAGTGTGCGTGCATGGTTCCCTAAAATGTACTGGCATCGGAATGCCAGACAGACTCGGAATCCATCACAACTCTGATCAGGATAAAGCTGAAGGTGTTGAGGAATTTTTCAGTATGTAACCTCTGTCTAGCTGTTGATGAACAGAGTTCAATCACTGTGTTGTAATCTCAGCTTTGTTTAAATGAACAGATCCTGAGAGATGAATGGAGTTTCCTAGGCCCCAGGTTTCCCCGTTCTCATCAGCCACCAGCTCCACTTTTCTCATTCAGACGGAATTTACAGCCTCTTGAATCCAACTTAAAGGTCAAACGCTGACACTCGTACTGAAATTGAAGCAGTGCTATTACACAAAGAAGCACTACAATCTCATCATAGTAAACTAAGACTTTCAAGATCCAGCTCTCAAAGGCACTATAACATTCATCAGTACAAAAATACAGTTAAACAGAACAGATTATTTGCACAGCCTTGCGAATGTTTTATTCCCTTCCAGTGGGATTGTTCCCTGGAAACAGAGAACCTGAGATCTATTAAACAGCAGAATACCCAAGATGATGCCTGATTAAGCTCTAAAAACTAACCTGAAAAAACACAATGTTTCCACATGGTATTTCTTCTTTTGTTCTTTAGCTTCAGTTGGAAGCAATTAATATAAATAGTGTCAGCAAACCAGAATAAACACAGCAAGGTATTTGTTCTCAACTTCATTTTCTGAGGACATAAAAAAAGAAAGAAATATGAAAAATACTTTATTATGTTAACACCTTTACTACAACTATTGTATGCACTGGTGGATACTTTGTAGAAGACATTAAAAGTACTGGACCACAGGGTGCCTTTTTTAAATAAGAGTACTTTAAAAAAAAAAATAATAAGGACAACCTCTTGCAATCTTCTCTACTGCTATTTTATCTCTCTTTCTGTAAAACCCTTACACCAACTGATTAAAATGGTTCAGTGGTGGCTATGACCTATTTATGATACTGTATATGGTATAACATTTGGACAAGATAATGAATCAGACTTTATGAGACCAAAGAACAAAATGGTTGTATTTATGTACAGCGAAAGTGCTTATGAAAGAGACTCATTCCCTTCTATAGCCACTCATTAGCATGGACAATGATCGTGCCTGGGACTGTCCTTCAGTATGGGCCATTCAGAACACCATTCCTGCGGCATACTGCTTTCGTCAGGAGATATGGGGTGTAAAAAATAAATAAATAAATACATACATACATACATACATACATACATACATGCATAACCTCTGCAAGGAATAGCATGAGTTAGTATATTCCACATGCAAGGTCAAGGTGGTGTAGATAACTGGACACAGAAACCACATATCACAGCTACTAATATTCTATTCATACAGAAAAACATATAAAAGTGAGAGCTGAGAAACATAAGTTATAGAATGAGCATAACAGTTGTTCTCTGCCAAACGTGAAAAACTATATTCAGAGCTGTCAATCAGAAACATTCATTCTATTATGCATTTCCACTAGCAAATGTCTGATAGCAGATATAAGAAATAGCATAGGAAGAGTTTGTTTCTGAACCATGTTAAACCACAGAGTCTTATTTTGTGTGTTTATCAGTGGAACCGAAACTCATGGATCATGAAATACAACCGTCCACTTTATTAGAAATACCTGAACACTTGCTCAGTCATGCAATTATCTGACTAGCCTATTATGTGGCACCAGCACAAATGCACAAATTCATGCAGATACAGGTCAAGAGCTTCAGTTAATGTTCACATTATACATCAGAATGGGAAAAATGTAATCTCAGTGACTGGGACTGAGGTATGGTTGTTGGTGACAAACAGACTGGTTTAAGTATTTCAAAAATCTCAAGGGATTTACATGCAAAAAAGTTTATGCAGAATGATATAAAAAACAGAAAAACATCCAGTGAGCAGTAGTTCAATAGGCAGAAACACCTCACTGATAGGAGAGGTCATAGGAGAATGGTCAGACTGGTTCGAGCTCACATAACTCAAATAACCACTCTTTACAACCACAGTAATAAGAAAAGCAACACATGACAAACATTAAGGTGGACGATCTATAACAGAATAAAACCACATCAGGTTCCACTCCAAAAACTGGAATCTGAGGCTGGGCACAGACTCACCGAAACTGAGCAGATGAAGATTGGAAAAAGACCATTTTTAGTTGTTTGTTTGTTCTTTGCTTTTTTGTTTGGTTGGAGTTTTTTTATGACCAGGTGTATAGGTGTTCATTTTAAAGTGGCCGGTGAGTGAATATGTGCTCATTATGGCTGACTGCATTATAAACATCAAGGGGCTTAAAAATTTTGTTCTGGTACATCTGTTACCTATTCAGTTGGAATTAATTTTCTGTGCAAACACACAAACATTAACATAAACATTAAATCAAAACCTTTTTAATCTTTAAAAAAAAATCTTTTTTAATCATTGGAATTATGTATTATGTATAACTGTTATTAATCATTGTTTAATTACACAATGAAACAATGTATTATCATACAAATAATCTGTACATTTTATACATTTATATTCTTTAATATTCTGTAGTTAATGTACATGTAATTTTTTTCCCAGTATTTAATGTAAGATGTTTTATTATTTTTATTTTGTCTTATTTCACAAATACATTGTTGAAATTCCAAAAGCTGCTTTTGAACCATGAGATTATGTCAATTGTTTCTGATAGATACATCACATTTTGTCTAAATATTCCTTAGTATCTGCAAAAAAAAAAAAAGGTGTTAGCAATATATTTCAATACATTTCTTTTCAGCATGCCTGTGCTTAAATAAATATAAAAACAATATAAAATTGTGTAATATTTTTTTTAAACACTTAATTAATAATAAGTAGTACGAGTCTTAATTTTTTTTTTTTTTAAGTAACTAATTACCAAAATTTCTAAAGTTGTATACACTGAGTTTTGAACTGAAACTACTGTTACTGGTCTGTCTGAAAGACAGCAAATAAGAGCAGTGGACAGGAGTGTCATAAAGACTACAGACATACAAATAAAAATCTAATCTTTGTCTCACAGTCATTCCCTCAGCACCTGAACTCAGCATACCAATATGCACTACATCGAAAACAAGGTCAAACACACATCAGAATTAAGGCTTATAAACTGTAAAAGGTTCTAGTGTGGGTTTAGTGGATTGTTCCAGAATTTCCCCCATGCTCAGCAGTAATGGTGTGCTCTGAGAGGGGTCAGCAGGGTGAAGTGACGTGTGAGAGGTGTGAGGGGAGTTTGCTGGACTTTAGGTCATTAAAAGCGGCGAGGCCAGGGTAGAGGACAGACCTCCGCTAATACCAGCCCTAAATTGTCTCCTGCTCCAGAAGCCCTCCCATCAAGTTTGGAGAGAGAGGGGTGATGAGGTCAAGAGAAGGAGGAATGGAGGAGTTAAGCTGAGTAGGAGAAAAACAAGTGGGGGAAAAATGAGAGAATCAGGGTCAGATATGGCTGTGTATGGACACGAATGCTAAAACCATTTTAGCATTTTTTCTGAAGGACAAAGTTTGGACTGTACAAAATCACCAGAATGCTTAAAATGTGTATGTGTATGTGTTTATATTAATAGTTCAAGAGAGAACAAATTCTTTAATTCTCTCACACTATACCAAATTATAACATGTAGAAGCCAAAGTACAGAGTGTATTGAATATAATAATAAGTTAAAGATATGACCAAGAAAATATATTTGTGGCACAACACATCATATAGAGATGCACTGCATTTAAAGTGAATTTAACATAATTCAACATCATTGGACATGGAGGTATTCATCTCTGAAAATGTTTATCACCATGATATACGGACACCCTGAAATAAACCCTTAATAACATCATAACTTGACATACACATACTTAACATTTATAGAAGCTTATTTCCTATTTATTTTCCAAACTAATTTAATCAAAATTAAAGTTTTGTGGCTTTTATTGTGACTATGTTAGCCTTAAGGTTAGCTATAAATGAGTACGCATTTAGAGCATATATGTATTCAAAATTTACCACCAATACGGATCAACAATTTTGATGACATCATTCTGCACTTCAGCTTCTCATCAGATTTTCTGTCCAATCGATTGCTCTCTAGAATCTGAAGTGTCCTGCATCCATCATTATAAAAATCACCTTGCCTAAAAGATTATTTTAAAAGGGTGAGGGGCCACTCTATATGTCCCGACCTGACTTCCCGTTTCAGTGGAAATTACGTCAACACATTGAATAACACTTCACGGTCATGGGGACTTTACGAATAATCTGTCATAAAGATAACATTAACATATGTCGATGTCATTGTAGTATCTAATATCAGTGTCACATGATGATGATGATGATGATGAAGAAGAAGAAGAAGAAGAAGAAGAAGATGATGATGATGATTCTCTGGCCCTAAATTAGAGTGAGGTTGGTTTTAACATTTGACATGACACATCATGATTATGTGACTCTGCCACAACACAACCTTGTGCAAAAGATCTGTCACCTGACTGTCATATACAGTAAGTACTCTGCAAAATTTTAGGCACATGCAAAGAAATGCTGTAGAGCAAAGAAGCCTTCAAAATAATGAAATGAAATGTTGCAGCCTTCATTGAGTTTTTTGTCTGAAAAATGGTCTCTTACGTAATATACTGCTTTCTTTAATGACATACAAACATTTTTGTAGCATTTAATTTTGTGCTAGAACATATGTTTTTGCACTGACTTGTTGAAGTATAAAATATTGACAATGTTGAAGTAGAAAATAAAAAATGTATAACGAAATTTGTACTAAAAAATAGGATGCCTAAAACGTTTGCACAGTACTGCATGTCATTCAAAAAACCAATTCACAAAAACAATTGTCTTTATGACAATTGAAGCGTGTTGGAATAAGCAATAAAAAAAAATATCCATGATAATAGACACACAAAATTCTGTTCAACCTTGTTTCAACACTTAATTTCACTTTGTTCCTCACAGGTCAAAATGAATCTCTGGAATTTCTGTTCATGATATTTCACAACAATGTGCAAAGAAAATCAGGTAACATCATTTCAGAGTCAAAAATGATAAGATGTTTATAACCAGGTAAAAGTCTATTAATTTACATGTTTACATAGGTTCATGTCAGTAGTAATGAGTGGCTTATTCATGTGCCATGTAGTCCTATGAATACTACCCTTCGGTAAATTGTTTGCTCTAAGAGGTTCAGATTGAACGTTGTTCAACAAGAAAACAGTTTGTGTGATAGACAGGATCGGCTTTGGATCTAAATCCTAGAGAGTACAGAAAGAGGAAGTGAAGCTCTTAGACATCTTTTCATTTACTCCAGCTGTCAAGACCACAGCCCTGAGTCATACTGAGGAGATTTGTACTTCCTGAGCGTGGAAAAAGCTCCAGGAGATAGAGAGATAGTTCAGAGGCTGCTCAGGCCAATGTTGTATCTTGCATGCACACTCCTCAGCCTCCTACACAAAAACACATTGTCAAGACTGTGAAGGTAGCTCACACTTCATAGCCTTCTTAAAGTTCCCTTATAAACACTCATACGCTTAAATAAAACATTTTCTCACTTTGTTTCTATGTGGATTTTTTCTATGGCAACTCCATAAGCATTCTAAGCATCTCACACAACTTTGCTAAACAAAGACTTGCCATGTGTCGATATAATTGTGAAATGGACTAGTAAGAATTTGAGATGTGAGAAGCGTAGGAGGCTGTTAATTAAGTGTGAATGAGTGAAGTAGACTCCTCAGTATCTCTGAAATATGCCAAGGAAAAAACACATATGTCCGGCTTACTGAACAATAGAACGGGAAAGAAAAATGTACATCTGTGAAGGAAGACACAGACAGTAGTGTTCAGCAAGTGTTACCCTTTCTTTCTCTCAGTGATGGTCAGCTGTTGCTGTTCTAAATAAGGCATCAAACACAGCGGAGTGGTCTGTTATAGGAAAATACCAGCTTGAAGTTAGTTATCACCTTGAAGTTAATCACTCCCTGAAGTGTATTATTCCCCTTAAATAATGTGATTTGCCAATAATCCCAATTTATTTTAAACGTTTTTTAATAGTCTTATGTGGAGGCTTGTTCGTGTGAACAAACTGTTACTACAGAAATGATAACATATTAGAACAAGCACACTGTGAACCTACCATTTGAATTACAGCCAGCAATGAAAGTAAAAGTGCAAGATTTGGATATAATAATAATAATAGAATATTAATAATAATAATAATAATAATAATAATAATAATAATAATAATAATAATAATAACTAAAAGACAAAATATATTAATCCAAATCTAACTTACAATTATATTTCTTCAAATGCTTTTTAAAAATGTGAATATTTGTTAATTGTCTAATTTCAGTAGGTAAAAGGTTCTAGATTTTTGGGGCATAATGGCTAAAATCTGCTTCTCCTGATCTCTTAAGGTTTACATTAAAATATATGAAAAATTCAGCATCGGAAGACTTCAAATTGGAACATATTTTAATAAACAAACAGAAAGATAGCCATCCATCTTCTACAGCTTACTCCTTTTCAGGGTCAAGGGGGAACCTGGAACCTATCCCAGGGAGTATCGGGCACAAGGCGGGGTACACCCTGAACAGGGTGCCAGTCCATCGCAAGGCAACAGAAAGATATGAAGGTGCTAAATCATTCAGTACTAATCAACACCATCTGACCAATCAGATTCAAGAATTCAACAGCACTGTGGTATAAATTTAAACTTTGTACCGATCACAGTCTTAACTGCAGCAGAAATTCTGTCAAACTGAAATATTCCATCATTAAATTTTTTTCACTTTCTGTTGACCTTCCTTTAAGAAGCAATGGTCTCTTTTTTTGTATGATTGCTAGTGGCCTTTCACTAATTGATTAAAATCTGCTCACTCAAGGAAGGCCAGGTGGCAATTTCCTGTGTGCAGAAGTTGAAGAGCAAGTCTCATTACAGCCATTCACCAATTTCATTATCACTATTTCCCCTCAAACTATACTGCTTGAAAAATGACATAGTGCACTTCAAAATATACTGTATAATTGAATAGTACTGATGGTACTCAAAGAGAATAGGCTTTTTTTAATGCCGCAACATGGATTTGCTACTGTTTAGTACACGCAACGGTAATAGACATTCTGGTTGACTACCTAATATATATACGGGGCAGTGGTGGCTTGATGGTTAAGGCTCTGAGTTACTGATCGGAAGGTTGGGGGTTCAAGCCCCAGCACTGTCAAGTTGGGCCCTTGAGCAATTCCCTCAACCCTCTCTGCTCCAGGGGTGCTGCATCATGGCTGGGTATGCTGTGCGTATATACATGTGATCAATAAAGACTCATTATATGTTGGAAATATGTGGCACACATCAAATTGAAGTTTCACCTCATTTAAAAAATATACAGTAGTACATGTTAGTATTCGTATAGTACAGTGTGAATTGGTGCCATGCACAATAAGGGCTACAGTGCAAGCTGAACCTTTTTTTCTGGCTTGATCGTATCTGGCTCTATGCTTACAGAGTAAGGCTTCAAAGAAAGCAGTATTTTGTCACAGCATGTCATTGCCATATCAACCTGCAGTTCTCGCTTGGTGTCCCACTGATGCTAAGCAGGGTTGAGTCTGGCTAGTACTGGGATGGGAGAGCTCCTGGGGAAAACTAAGGTTACTGCTGGAAGTGGTATTAGTGAGGCCAGCAGGGGGTGCTCTCCCTGTGGTCTGTGTGGAGCCTAATGCCCCAGTATAGGGAGGGGTACAGTATACTGTACAAATCTTTCGGTTGAGATGTTAAGCCTCTTGATACTCTGTGGTCATTAAAAATCCCAGGACACTTAACGTAAAAGAGTAGGGGTATAATCCTGGTGTCCTGGCAAAACTCCCCCTTTGCCCTTATCTATAATGGCTCCTAATAATCTTCATCTCTGAATTGGCTACACTCTCTCCACTAATAGCTGGAGTGTGGAGGGTGTTCTGGTGCACTAAGGCTGCCAACGCATCATCCACGTGGATGATACATACTGGTGGTGGTTGAGGAGATTCCCCCATTACAATGTAAAGTGTTTTGAGTGTCTAGAAAATCTCTATATAAATGTAACTGTAGATGAGCCTATTTTTTTACATTATCTAAGGTTCTATTCAATGCTGCAGGTTTTGGAATGATGGTCATGCACTTCAAAGGCTAAGGTCACCTCATTTCCCTATGCTCATTCTCTTCCACTCAAAGCCCTAGCTAAAGAAAAACGCTCACAAATGAGGTCCTTTTTTTCAATCAAGGGATCCTTTCAGCAATACTGTAAGTGACAGAGAATTCTTTGTTTCATCCTCCCAGGTTTACAAGGACACGGCTTATAAGGAGAACCTCTATACAACCGAGTACAAAGGGGAATTACATAATTTATTTAAGCATTCCCCATTCTAGTGCTCAGCTTTGTCAATGCAGTGCCACAGACAGACTCAGAGAACTCTGAGATGGTCAGAGAGAAACAAAATCAGAAGAAAGAGAACAGGTATGAAACATTAAAAAAGCAGTGAGTAAGTCCTGCAAATGCAGATAGAGATGTGCAAGCCTATTCTCTGGATAGATTTATTCTATTTATTTATTCAGAGGCTCTTTCTTTTCACATATATGAAAATCACTAAATGTTAAGAAATTTGTCCTTTACAATTCACCAAAGCTGAATTCATGAAGCTGATCCTTCACTGATCCTGTGTGTGTGTGTGTGTGTGTGTGTGTGTGTGTGTGTGAGGCATGTATGTGAGAACTCCTTCCAATTAATTCTGAAATCCAGCAGAGAGTAGACAACACTGCTCTATTCCACTTCTGCTGCATGCCAGTTGGACCAGAGGGCTTTATCCAGATTTATCCAGGCTCAAAACCAACAACTGTCCCAAATACAATTTATGGATAATTAATTGGAGTTCTATCTTGGGACTATATGAAGGAATGATAATGAGTACTAATAATTTTGGCAGCTGAAATTCAAAATCTGTCCTATAGTGGTTGTTATGGTATGTTCATGGCACTTATGACTGTTATATGATGGCCCTTGTGATCAGTAGCTCAAAGCGTTAAGCACAAAGCCATCACTACCCTCAATAAAGTGAGCCTTCCATGCACTTTAAGATGAACAGTAAGAGCTCTACACGAATAAAATGTCTTTAACATCTGTTTGATTGCTTGATTAACATTTAACATGTATTGTTAACGGTTAAATGACTTATCATAGCCTGTGTTATTAGTAGACCATTACTTGAGCTGCTAATAACTAATAAGAAGGGCTTCCTAAGATGTCACTATACATTGCTCTGTCAATTTCCTGCCTCAGCTCTCCTGTAGCTATACTTTTTTTGTTAAAAAATAAATATAATTAAAGGTGCAATAGTTGATTTTTTTCTCACTAATAATAATATGAAAATGTGTAGAATGTGATAAACAAATTATTTAAGCAGGTTTAAGCATGAGGTTTAAGCAGTCACCTCAGGAGAAAAGTATTACGTGTCTGAAAAAACACTCTTTGGAAAACACTCTTACGGTCCAGAAAGTTTGTTTTTATGTTTACATGCCATCCTGTCAGTCATTTTAAAGCCACTCCTTCACATGCCTTCACTCTGCACCCTGCTAATATATTTATGCCACAGCGTACTGTAGCACTCACAGCTTATTACAAAGAAGTATTTGGTTAAGAAATTTGTTGTACTGCAACACACACACACACACACACACACACGTGAAACACTCACTTCTTACTATTCATTGGGGGAAACACAATCTTCAGATAGCACAGTCTCTGGTTAGTCGTTGATTGAGGGGTCACAAAAATGCATCCAAGGCACCACACCACATTAAATTTCAAAGTCTTGACCACTATAGAACAATGACCAGGTCTTCCAAAGAAAAAAGTCCCCAGTCTTCAATGACCATCCTCTGTGCTTTCCACTTGAGAGAGCATAAGCCATACAGCAGCACTCACTTCTGTCTGCAGATGTTTAACTGACTGAGCAGATTGTGTGATGCACTGCAGTAGATTGGGCTTAGCCAGGGTCACAGTGCAGAAATGGCTGCTGGTTGACGACAGACACATTGTTTAATGGAAGTTTCTGTATGGCAGGCTGGGAGGGACAGGCGAAAGTTGCCAATTTCCCCACGGGCTGAACTGCTGAGCCTTTGCACTTCCTCAGCACTTAAGACTCTAAAACATTCAGCCTACAGACTTGATCACACCCCATGTAAAACCACCCCAATACCGAACAACCTCAAATCAGTCTCTCAGAACAGCACTGCAAGAGTTCCACTCTGGCAAACTGAATTCTACTCAAACTTATATGCAAAAAAACGATGTCCAACTGTAATAGGATGAAATAAAGATTCTGACAAGTATGAATGGCTCTCTTGCATCGCAAATCATGAAGCAGGACTCTCATCGTGCATGAAATATCCTGCTCACATCATTAATGGTAATAGGACAGCAAGGAACCTATCTCATTCAAAGCTATAATGTGGAAGAGAGGTATCTCACAGTTAAGTACAAAAGGACTACAGCAACATTGATTGTTTTTAGTACTACTTGAAACATTTTGTACATGGAGCAATCAAGCAAAATCACAATGGGTTTGGCTGGTGGGTTACACTTTACAATTATAGTACATGAATAATCATGCGCTAATATCTGAATTAATACTTACTTAAATATGAACTATGGAAATTGGATGGAGAATGATGCAAAACATGTACTAATGTATTTCAGGTGGTCCTTACGTACAAATGAATTCATAAGACTCATGTCGTAGCTCCTCATTATTTCATGATTAGTAAAAGCCTTAACCCAACCTTAGTTCATATGCAAGTAAGTATTAATTCAGGTATTAGTGCTTGATTATTCATGTATTGTTATTGTAAAGTGTTGCCAGCTGGTGTAACCTATAGTTCTATGTTAATTCTGGTTATATATAATATAGCAATACACCTGACAATATGGGTATTATCAATATTTTTACCATAAATATGGAGCTGGACAGTCATCTTTAAAAAGTTAAAAAGATTCACTGTTACACTGTTACGTTGTTAGATTCAATAATATTGCTGTATTAGCCCATACACATAGATGTGAAGAAAAAAAAAACAGAATGAGATGTATAACACTTAAATTTGCTTTTATTTATATTAGCTTTGATCACTTTTAAGACCATTATTTCCTTGTTAACCGCATGCAGCAAAAAAAATGGAAATTTCAAACAAAACTGCACTTTAACACTTCAGAACAAGAGTACTGAAGCAGTCATTATGTGTGAACAGTAATGTGAGTCACTGTCTGCATGTACAGGATGCTGATAAGAGGGCATATGAGATTTGTCAACTGCGCTGCAAGAACATGAGTGGAACATGAATGGGGTAATGGACTTTTTGTCACACGGTTATTTCCACTGGAAATAAATATAGCACTTCAGAATCTGAATATATATTTTCAAAAGAGACTAATTATAGACAGCATAAAGTAACTCAACGCTTAAACACGCACTGACAGTACATAAAACCCTGCCTATCACACACGGCACAATACACACACACACACACACACACACACACATTTGACTCTCCTTTTGCACTTTTATTTTTTTAATTGAAAGTCGCAGTTTGTGTACATATAATAAAATAAATAAATAAATAAATAAATAAATAAATAAATAATAATAAATAATAATAATAATAATAATAATAATAATAATAATTATTATTATTATTATTATTATTATTATTATCCATTCATTTTCTATAATGCTTATTCTTCAGGGTCACGGGGAACCTGGAGCCTATGCCAGGAGGCATGAGACACAAGGCGGGGTACACACTGGACAAGGTGCCAAGCCATCGTAGGGCACATTCACTCACTATGGACACTCTGGACATGTCAGTCAGCCTACCATGCATGTCTTTGGACCAGGGGAGGAAACCGGAGTACCCAAATGAAAACCCTGCAACACAGGGAGAACATGCAAACTCCACACACACACGGGTCTGTGGCGGGAATCAAACCCCCAACCCTGGAGGTGTGAGGCAAACGTGATAATAATAATAATAATAATAATAATAATAATAAAACAACAACAACAACAATAATAATAATAACCTGTTTCCTTGCGGAGGCCCACCAAACATCCCCATAAGGTCCAAACGGTCAGATGTTCCATCGTGGACATCAAAACACACACACACACACACACACACACACACACACACACACACAGTGGCCTCCACTGATACTACTGATACTACCGGATGTGGAAGAACTGCACATTCACAGCATGAGCGTGCAGATGAAAAATCTGCAGCAATTATGTGATGCAGTCCTGTCAACATGGACCAGAACCTTAAAGCAATGCTTTGTTACTTGGTACAGAAATATTTGCAAATTAGGCTGCAGAGATACTTGGTATTGTTGGAAGAAAAAAGCAAGCATGTATGTATGCAAAGATTTTGACTGTTCATTAAATGCATTTTGTTTTAAAACAATTTAAAAAAGAAATGTGTTTACAGTTCCACACAGAGAGGCTATTTGCTGTTCAGAGACATAAAAAGTGAACCTGACAGTGATTAGTGGATTTTTTTTCTTTAAATGTAATGGCTCATAAAAATAGGAACCCCATAGAAATCATACTGTAGTGGGTAATCAATAACAATTCAATAGGATTGTGAGAAAGCATAATGTACTACAATCTCTAATTGAAATCCCATGTTCAATAGCAATAACACATCAATACACATCTGGGACTGTTTGGAGGACTAAGCATCAGAAGCATCAAAGGAATAGAACCCCTTCTTACAGAGTAATTACTGGCACCACATAGCTATAATGCATTTGATTATGCAACTGGATTTCAAACACTAGTAAGAAAGCTTGGTGTGCAGCTGCTCCCTGTAGGTGGACAGTGTCTGGCAAACCTTCAAACTTCAAGTCATTACATGAGTGATCAAAGTGCTGAGCAGCTGGCCTCTAACACAAAGAGAAGTGAACAGCGTGGGCTGACAAAGCTAATCAATGTGACTGCTCCACACTGCATCATTAAAAGCCTATAAGGAAGAGCACAGGGTGTACTGCATTGCCTGATCAACACTCTTTTTGCAAAATTGCAAGTGCAATTTCACCAATTCAAGTTGTTTTCTGCGGGAAAAAAAAGCACAAAAACTCTACAAGTTCCATTACCAATTTGATGAAAAAAGCTGCAGAATAATCAAGCATTTTTGGCTGCAACAATCACAAACAACTCTGCGAAATCCTGACGGCTAATACAGATTGCTAACTAGATATACACATAGATAATGTTCACAGTAATATTAGATATAGGGAATGTTCCTGGAATTTATGTACTGTGTTTATCTTTTGAATCAGGAGTGCAGCTTCAAAAGCGCTTTAGACAATTCCACTCTTTAAAATGCTTTATTGGTCTAATACAGGATTCTCTCCAATGCACCATTCAGTGAAAATTTCCAAAGAAAAAGATACAGTTGTTGATATGGTGAAGCTTTCTCTACAGAGACTTTTATTTAAAATGTATGTAAGGAGTCTCCAGAGCCAGCACTTTTTAACCATCAGTATGTTTTCTGCAAGGGCAGAGGAGTTGGTACCACTTTACAATAATAGTACATGATTAGCCATGTGCTAATTACTTACATATGAAATAATGATGAGTTAAGGCATGTACTAATCACAAACTAATGAAGCGCTAACCTTAACTATAACGTGAGTCTTATGAATTCATGCGTGAATAACGACTACTTTCAGTACATGTTAGGGGTAAACTAAATCAAACATGCTCTAGAAGAAAAAATATAAACGAAAATTGCATAATATCTAATTGTTTATATAATCTGCAATACATGGCTGCGTACACAAACATGAATGGACGGCGCTGGAGAATCCTTATTAGTACGTCTTTCTACAGACGATAAGGAGGATCAATGTAAATAATTATGTAAGTAATCCAGCGCCAAGAATATGTAGTAGTCATGTCATTGGTTTGTGATTAGTACATGCCTTAACAAAGCATTAGTTCATATTTATGTAAGTAATAATACAGGGAACAGTGCATGATTGGTATTGTTTAGTGCTACAGAAGAGTTTGTATATTATGGTTTGTCAGAAACATGACAAGCTGGTCTGGTTTGTTTGTTTGCCTCGCTAACTTCAAGAAAGACAAAAAATAGAGACTCTTAAGGGAACTGATGTAAGTGATAACAGGAACGAGCTTGCCTCATGGACGTTCTACTACGCTATATGTAACTACAAATGGTTAAAAAATACTTGTGTTGTTCAAATTGTTAAAATTCTAGTCACTGGCAAATCACTGTGGTATAAGAGAAATAACATATTTTAGGAAGCAACTATAAGGTGGCAACGTATCACACCACCCTGGTATGGATTATTTTTCTATAATAATGCAAAGTGTGTTATTCTGTACACGATATTAGTTCCAGCAATAAATCACAGGTTTATATTAATGCGCTCATTATGATACAATTTCGTTTCTGTAGTAAAAGCGCATTTGCACTGATTTGTACGATGGAAGCGCCATGTCATTTAAGACTAAGAAAACATTTTTAAAAACGTTACTTAACAGAGAAAAATTTATAATTGTTGATAAGGTGAAGGTTTCTCTAAGGCAAGGTTTATTTAACATTAGGGAAAAAGTCTCAGGTGTCAGCACTTTGTAACAGTAAGTTTTCTGGCACGGGAAAGTCTTCAAGACAGAGGAGTTTGTACTTTCCAGTTTCTCAGTAACATGACAAGCTGTGTTTCTGTTGGGTTTTATTTGGAATTATCTTCTAACCTCAAGGGGTAAAAAAAAAGGGAGAGGCTTGTGAGGGAACTATTGTTTATAGCTGCTCTAACATAAGTGATAACAGGAACTAACATGTTTTGATCAGATCTTCCAGAACATTAAATCTAACTATTAATAGTTAATGTTTATTAATAAATTCTAAATTGTAATTGTTGCCAAATTACTGTGGTGTCAGAGGAATAAAACACTTCAGGACATGGTGTTATAGGACAATAATCAACATTAGAGGGGTAACAATGCAAACGTCATAGAATAGAATGATTTAAATGATTCACATTTACAGTTTTATTACTATGTATGATTCAGTACCTTGTAATCATATGCTAGAAAGCTCTGCCTGTGAAATGGTATTTACAGTGCTGGTAATGTAACTGATCATTAGCTTCATGTACACCTGTGGTTACAACTATCAGCTGTGTCTCAGTGAGAAAAGCAGCCTACGGAAGCCCCAAAAGCAGCTCTGCTGCAGGTGGTCAAACAGTGCAAGCGTGTTTTTAAGCTCCTCATCTGCTCTTTCATAGACCTCTGCCTGCAAAGATAATGTGTCCTTAGTAAGAGGCAATTAACCACCATTGAGTCAACTCCAACTAGAGAAAAGCGTTGCTATGCTGAATGAAATCTGCTATTTACTGCTCAAAGATGTAACGCTTCCTGTAATCATCTTTTTCCAAGGACATGTAATTGGCTGGTGAAATACAATAGCTGGTATTATAAAAGAAATAATATTCGACGAGTCAGAACATTTTAGTGATTCAATACTATAGCTTACATCAGTGCGAAACAGCTATGGCCTTCTGTAGTGTTCATTACTCCAGCCTTCTCACCTTGTCGTTGATCTATTTTTGAAGAAAGGTAATAGCTTTATTGTGATTAATGCAGAAAACTTATAGGCACATTTGTCTTATTTTACCGTCTCTGGGTTTTCTGGTTCATCTATTTGCTGCTGAGTGCTGCATGCCATCCCCCTTGACAACTGTGTAAAGGTAAATAACGAGCAGGTCGACTCTTGCTGAAGGTACCTCATGCCAGCACCCCGGATTTGCATTATTCATCTTTATTACAGTGCTGTCTGTGGCGCATAGGGAACTGACAACACCCGCCTCGCACTCACACGCTTGGTTCATTAGCAACAACTCCGGCAAAGCCACAGCTCACCTTTAAGCAAATCGTTTACAGCTCCAATGTCACCGTGGGCCTCATAAAGGCAGCATTCATCTGCATGAAGATGTAAGTCTTACAGTGCCCCTAATAATATGCATTGCATCTTTTAAAAGTATGAAGATTGTACTCCGCAGCTCTGCTGAATATTGAATATGCTTATCCTAAGGCTGGAATATCAAAACCAAATAAATGGCATGGGAATTCCATATGCAGCAAAACATAAGGAATGTTTTTATGAAAGTAATATGTGCTTAGATGAATAACTCTGACAGCTTTGTGTGCCGGGTATGAGAGCCCAAGAGGATTCATAAGTGAGAGAGGACTGAATAATCATAATAGCTCAACATGCATGATATGTTGTTCCCTAGAGCATCTGTTCCCAACCCTGGACCTGTATTACCACTGCCCTGCATATTCTGCTGTTTTATTTTTCTCACTCTAAGACATCTGATCAAAGTAATTATCCAATTAGTAAGCCATGCTTAGGTCAGTGTGGATATGTTAGCACAAGGGAAACACTCAAATGTGCAGGGCGGGGGTACTCAAGCACCAGGGTGGTTAATTACTGCCCCATATTTACAACGTTGCCTCTGTAGCCAGTTCTGTGTCTTGAAAGCACAAAGGCCCAACTAGATTTCTATATCAAATCATTAACAATGATTAAACGCAAAAATTATTTGGTTTGAACATACACTTATTATATTACCAATATAAGACTTGTTCTATTCTGAAAAATAGGAAACACTCCGATTATTCAGATTATTACATTATATTTTATCCTTGCATGCCACCAGTATTCTGGCGAAATGAATCCACAGTTACCTCTGAAGAAAATGCATTGGTCATCTCGAACGAGGATCTGTTTCTGTAAACCAAATATGTTCCTGAGGTGATTACCCACTGCCTCGCTTAGAGCTGAGCCGTATCGAGCTTTTGCTTGAGATGAAGCAGCTTCTAGATGGAAGCTGGCATTCCAAACAGCGAGAAGAAAGAATGTGCTGTCTGATGCTTAATCACTGCAGAAAACCCAGGACTCTGAATACCCTACACACGCCAGGCCCAATTAGCCAGGTGTATACAACCTGCCAGTCCAGGAGAGGCAAGGGGCAGCTGATCCGCTGCACTAATGTTTGCTCTTCTCTGGCTGCCCGATCAATACAGAGCCATGCCTAGCAGATGTGCAACACACCAGGTCTGCTGCTGAGATGCGGACCGAAAAGCAGGTTGATAAAGTGATAGCAATGTCTCAAAGGTCATTAAAAGCAGCACAATGCCCCTGCCTGCAATTTACATAATGGTGTACAGTTTAATAGTTACAGCTTCTTCTACTTTGATTTCCCTTCCTCACAACAGACTCTACTGTAACCCCTGTGTGGAGAGCTCATTGGTGTCAAAATGATTGGTCACGAGTGAGAGGAGGGTGAAGTGGAGGCGTTCAGTGCATTATGTCTCCAAGTTATCATACCCAGTGAAGCAAGGCACAGGGCACCTCCACCCTTTCATTCTTTATGGATGACAGTAAGACCTGAACTCTATGCAAAATGCCTTCAGGATTTATGAGCAGTATGGATTACTGGCCCAAGCCAAAAGGAGATAGCCAGATGAATCGCGTGGTGGAGAGCAGCTGCTATCGAGGGAGATTGCCTCATTGATTTGTGATAAATACCTCCAACCACACTATTTTCGTTTTCCATCACTGCCACCTCTTCTCCATACAAGTGCGCTGAAAACTTGTATTGTATTATAAAGCCTCATGAGTCAGAGCGCTAATAGGACGCCAATAACGCCAACCTCCGCGCATGTGCCGTCCACGTCAGCATCCCCACTGAGGTGGAACTCAATTGGTACACAGCGACCTGGCTGTAATCAGCACCACCATGGTTATAAGAACAGACATCAGTGCTCAGGCCCAGCTGGATCAAGATGACCATGTGACCATCTGTCAGTTCAATAAGGCTATAACCGTGTGGCATAATCAGAAATGCCAAATAAAGTGTGGTGCTTGTCAGAGCACATAAGCTTAAAGAGCGCAGGCTCTCCGGATGTTTACTGCTTCAGATAGACTGTTGAATGAGTAAGGAGATTATAAGCATACTGAATGGTAAAATTTTTGTGACAAGCACGGACACAACAGGAGGGAAATAACATGGTGATTGACGGCCACGAGGATAAAAAAGCATCCATGACTGCACAACTGGATCCGGTTAAAATTACTACAAAATGCGGAGGAGTGCAGCCACAAGCTATTTGGCACCTTGGCAGCACCTGGGAAACGCCGAAGTGTCATTTTCATCTTAGGGCTGTGACAATAACACTCATTTCCAAATAAGCCAGTTGGAAAAGAGGCTGTTCAAAACAATTAGTAGGGTATACATGCTCTGAATAGTCCTTGATTAGCTTGCGGCAATACAGAAAAAGGCATGCATTTTCAATCACTGCAAATTATATGATAAGATATTGTGATCGCAGAGATATATTAGAAAAGATTGCCCCCATGCTTTACCATGGCTAAACTTAGCATTTTTATCAAGTTTTTACTTGTACCTGTACTCACTTACCCACCTACATTATAGGTGTACTTTGGGGGTAAACAAGCAAGCCTGTCTGTTTCTGTCTTTTCAGTAATGGACCCCCACTCACAAGATATTATTTGTATGGTGAATCATTCTCAGCTGATATTGTGCATAGCAACAGATGGGTCACATATAGTAATTATAATTTTTTTAAAAATCACCAATATGGTATGTGTACCATATAAATGGCCCAGTGAATGCAGCTACAAATAAACCAGCAAATCCTTGTATTTTTCCCCCCAGTGCTGACTGCGTGACATCATCAAGAGCAAATAGCTTTTTCTCTGCAGCAGACAGTCAGACAAAAAGAATAGAGGAACAAAAAATGGAGTGAGTGTGTCATCTTTCACGTGGCCTCTGGTGAAGAGTATTATTTGGATCTAGAGCCAATCAAAATCCATTATATATGCCCAATAAGAATACAAACTTGATGTCTGGGATAAACGCATTCACTGACTACGTTTACATGGACAGCAATAATCTAATTATTGACCTTAATCTAAGTAAGTTAATAATGTGATTAAGGTGTTTACATGTGTCGCTTTTAGAATACTCCGGGCATGTTCCCGTTTTACATGTTATAAATATTATATTAATAAAACCCAATTTTTTTTAATTTCCTCCTTTTACGTTAATTTAAAAAACCCCGCCCACACTGTTCGACGTCACTCCAGAATTTCACGTATCAACATACAGTTCGTCTTCGTTATGGTACCGTATACAGTTTTGGGTGTTTTTGTTTACTTTTTTACGAACACTTTAAGCGCATTTAATTATTTGTCATGCTGTACGTACAAATAGACGACTGCTTGAAACCGTGGGGTGCGTCTCAAATCGCATACTTACCTACTGTATAGTAGCCGAGATACATGTATTTTTCCCCACTACAGGACTATAGTAGAAAAATATGCTGTTTGGGACGCAGCCGAACTCTCTTGTTCGCCATAAAACTGCCGTGTGTGATCGTGTCCTTTCGCAAAATGCGGTGAAAACTCACACGCGACGTTCATAATGTGATTAAGGTGTTTACATGTCTGTAATGCACGTCCATAATACTATTAAAACAGGAGTACTCCACCTGTCTTAATTCGATTAGAGCTTACTTAGATTATGACCTTAAATAGATTAATGTTGGTGTTTACATGGTAGTTTCTTAATCAAAGTATGGTCTTAATTAGATTAAGAGTGGATTATTGTTGTCCATGTAAACGTACTGAATAAGATATAGAGACAAATACTTCAAAGATCTTCATACAGAACATACAATATGTACTTATCACAAAATAAAATTGAATTGACTAAATAATGTAGCTTATAAATTCTCATTAGCTTTGTATTACTAGTGCTTTTGGTTGACTTGTAAATTCTTAAATCTTCACAATCTAAACAACTATGAACTAAGACGACTTTCTTAACAACCGGTTCAATCAAACACACCTATTACCACATTTTTACATTTTTAGAGCTTTTGTCACGACCCTTAAAGATGATTATTTTCAATTATGAGCACATCACATGATGTTTCATTCCTTTATACCACAAAAATTTGCCCACTCTAATCGTTTTTTATTGATTAATGATTATCATGCCATACTTTTATCCATTTATAGTTACTTTAATGTTGTGGAACATGTGGGAAGTTAGTTCCTGTGATCATTTACGCTATAACAGCAATAAACAGTTGTTTATAAAAACATACATGTAAATGTGTCAGAGAACAGCTGTGACTGTTACATAGCGCTGACACTGGAGACTCTGTTCCTCATTAAACCACATCAACGATTACACATATTTTTTAATCCATTTATGTGAAAGGTCCATCATAGAAGAATCTGTGTGAATTATTGCTATAGAAATTATCATGTATTAGAATGAGGGCTTAGTGGTTAGCACGTGTGCCTCGCACCTCAAGGGATGGGTGTTCGAATCCCACCTCCACACTGTTCGCATGCTTGCATCTTCTCCCCTGCTTCGGTTTCTTCCAGGTACTCCGGTTTTCTCCCCCAAGCAAAAAGACATGTGTTGTCTAAATTGTCCATAGTGTGTACGTGTGTGTGTGTGCGATTGTACCCTTCAAGGGTTTGCGCCCTGAGTCCCGTGGGACAGGCTCCAGGCTCCCCCACGACCTTGTGTAGGATAAGCGGTAGAGCAAATGAATAAATTAATGTATTAGAACAAGAACATTAATTTAAAAAATAAAAAAATTAAAAAAACCTGATTAAAGAAACCTGTGGTTTGCTTTGTAGCCAGCACTATTGTCAGAGCTGCTGTTATAGAAAATGAATCAACAGATTCCAGAATTCAACAGTGCTATGTTATAAACATAGGATTTAGAGGATTGAGGATTTAAAGGATTGGGGTTGCAGATTTATAGAAGGGAAAGAGGGGTCACATAAAATAACCTTGCACCCTGACCCATGATTTCTATCACATTTCATTATAATCGTTTTATCTGTGTCTGTGTGTGTGCGTACGTGCATGCCTCTGTGTGTGTGTGTGTGTGTGTGTGTGTGTGTGTGTCTGTGTGTGTGTGTGTGTGTGTGTGTGTGTGTGTGTGTGTGTGTGTGTGTGTGTGTGTGTGTGTGTGTGTACAGCCACATGAGACTATAACATCCTAAATAATTGGAAGAAAATACAGGCTGTGGCATAACCAGGTCAAGTACAGATATGCAGGCTAGACCTAAAAAAAAAAAAAAAAAAAAAGAAAAAAAATAAAAGAAAGTACAGAGGAGCTTTTAAAGTGTGCTGTATAATTAGATGCAGTGTATCATCAAGGTTTTATCAACCCACAGCCAATATCTATTTAAAACGCAATAAAATGTTCA
Source organism: Ameiurus melas (assembly GCA_012411365.1). Lineage (NCBI taxonomy): Eukaryota > Metazoa > Chordata > Actinopteri > Siluriformes > Ictaluridae > Ameiurus > Ameiurus melas. The sequence continues at coordinate 18,288,358 of CM022759.1, read as the reverse complement.
ATCAGGCAAACAAAATGTGTCTAGCTCACCTCTCCCCTGTGAATCCATGCACCCTTTTTTCTCCTTAATGTGGTCTCCTGATATCTGGCAGAGTACTTGATCATTGAGACATCTTCAGAGATTATCCACAAGGGAACTCTGAACGGATTTGAATGCATTTAAGACATTATCATCCACAGTATCCAGGCAAAAATGGGGAAGGACATCTAGTACAGTATAATAGAGCTGAAAGTCCCCTTTAATGAAAATGCGTGATTAATGTTAATAAGCCCAACATAGAAGACCAAAATAGAGACGAGTTCTATTTATTTTTTAAGCTCTATTTGTAGAGATACGCTGTGTTTGCGGTCCACTAATGGTAGGTATTATTATCTATTGGTATCACCCTATTTATACATATTTAAATTGGTACCTTATTTATATGAAAGAAGATATTTTTGCACCATCATAACATAGATGTAGATATACAGGACAGTAGAGGATTGCAAGTGGTCAGAGTGTAAGGTCATGATGTTCAGTGCCTCACTTATTAATCTCAGCTTTAATCAAGGGCAAAAACTCGCAGGCTCTTAGCATACTGAAAAGTCCATTATGTCAGGGTGTATTGTAGGGTGGAAAGGGGCAGCTGCTCCACACCTTGAGTGTGGCATAACCTCTTGATTCAAAGGAGACAAGGGCATTCATGAACTGGTGGTGGAATGCAAAAACTGACAGGCAGGGCAGCACAGAGAGTTGATAGAGGTTGATGTGACCAGGGCACCACCTGGTGCTGGGGCTAATAGCTTAACCTCTGCAGGGCTGCTCTCAATAGGAACGGTCCGCATCAGAGGCAGTATCTGCCCAGCACCAGCGGGGAGCGATGTGTCAACCTCCTCTGACACTCCCATAATCACAACAAAACCCTGAGGAGAATTCGACTGGAACTGCTGTGGATTTCTCACTTTCAGAAGCGATAAGAGCCTCTGATAGTCAGGTACTCAGTGTATGTTACATACTCCATAGTCCAAAACTGTGTCACTTCTTGCACCATATGTACATTGGATCCGAGAAAATCACCCTATGGACCTTTCCCTGTTGTTTTAGATGTTCTGTGATGTTATCCCCAGTGTCATCCTTATGTGTTAGGTGTGACCTGCTTTTAGATGCCTCTCACTGTAAGGTAAGGTTTTATGGTTCATTAGTTGGAGTGCTTTTCAAGGTAAGATGGAGATAGAGTGCCTGTGCACCACAATGAAGGTGACTGATCAGTGGGAAATATTATAGATTAGTTATCCAGCTACTTTTGCTTCACTTCACACATATGCCAGTGTCACGACTGATCATGTTTAGGCAACCTTAAGTCGTAAGGTTGCTCTGTGCAAGTTAACTTAGCCCAAGTGAACAAGCTATATCCCTTAACAAAAAGAAAACCTTCCCAAAGAAATGTCTCTTATGAATCATAATTATGTTTAAAAAAATAAATAAAAACCTTTATCATAACTTATGATAAAGGTTTGTATATTTTTCTTTTAAACATAACTGGATGCAATTTTTTGCTAATTATGAAAGATGCTGTAGAATGTGCATATATTCAATATACGCAGGAATGAAGACAGTGTGCATTTTCACAGCAGAAACATTTTCCCTCCAAGTCTATGTGTAAATTATTGTTCCATTCACAATAAAACATCATTCAGATTGAGAACTATTGTGTTAAATACTGGATAGTTATGGCTCCACAAAGCTTGTGCATTCGATTAATTTATACAGGGTGTCCCAAGTCTCCATACATAGGGGTAATTAAAAAATTTTTGTATAATGCCTGACAAAGGTTTTCATACTTAGTGTTATATATTAAATATATTAATATATATATATATTTATATTAAGAATGCCTTTGACAAAAGAAGACAGTATTGAAATCATTCTCATGGCTGGATCAGGACGCTGTCGCACTGTTGCTATGGACTTTACCAGGAAATGATGACGAGTACGTCACACACGACACTGTTGCCAAAATTATGAACAAATTCAATAAGATTGAAAGTGTTGCAGACCAACCGAGAAGTGGACGTCCACGAACATCCAGTGACGAAGGCACAACCGACATGCTGCTGGCAAACTGTGGATAGTTCGGACACCATGTATAATCAATAATCTGTGCAAAATGAGGTGTCCTAAATGGTACACACTGGCTCCATGTAACAACAAAGAAACCAAGGAGAAATAGGTACAGAGATGCAAGAAAAAATAAATAAATAAATAAATATATATATATATATATATATATATATATATATATATATATATATATATATATATATATATATATATATATATATATATATATATATATAAATAATCAATACTTAAATAGCATATAATAGTTATATTGCATAATCATATATATATATATACAATCATTTCAGTGTGCTTGTGTGTAATTATGCACACAAATATTTTAAATATGTATAATGATTTTAATACAGTCAGTTAAATATCACTGTTAAATATTTCAATACAATCACTACTGAGATCAGAATGATCTATAGGCTGAAACGTAATAAAATGTGATTAAGTTCAAGCATGATCTATCTTACATCCTTGAAACTGCCAAAGTTCTGTTGAATCTCAGTCGCCTCACATCATCATTTCCACAAAAAAAGATGCTGGCAAAAACTTTTGGGACTAGAACACAGCAGTGTTCACAAGAACCTGTTACAACTACCACTCATAAGCTATGAAGATACAGTACAGCAAACATGATAAACATGAACTCAGCACTATTAAGAAACCATAACGACATGACTATGAAAACCTACAGCCTATAGGTTGTTTATGTGTCTGATCCTTTCTTTATCATATACATACATAAATACATACACATATAAATATATACACATACATACACATACATACATATATATATATATATATATATATATATATATATATATATATATATATATATATATATATATATATATATATATATACATACATACATACATACATACTGAATGTGTTACAACCCACTCGGTCTGTCTTGGCATGTCATTAAAAACCATCACTATCACACTGAAACCGTTCATCTGCTCCTCCGGTCCTGACAGGACAGATATCAGGTAACACCTGCGCTCCTGAATGATGGTTTTTTTATGTCTTACCTTTTCCCGGTGCGATCATCACTACCGTGATCAAGAAGAGCATCTTCGATCTGTAAAATGCTGCCGCTGGCTTCATGCTTTGGTCTCCTTTTATGGCGGAGTGATGATGCGTCCTCGTGTTAAAACACTTTGCTCAAATAAACAGGCGCTGCTCTCTCTTCCAATAAACACACACACACACACACACACACACATACGCGCGCGCGCGCGCGCCCACACACACACACACACACGCGCGCGCGCTCGCTCGCAGTGGGACCTCCGATCTCTCCGCCTGAGCTCGAATCTACTCGGATCTCTTAACTATAATAAAAGTAGAAGGAGCGGGGAATGGTTGAACGTGTGCGCGCGCTAAGCCGCTCTGGTCGCTTTGAGGCTGAGCGCCGCCGCCGTTTGGGCTCCTAGCGTTAGAAAGCGGAACGGCTTCAGCTGCGCGCGCTAACTTCGTACCGTACATAATCTAATAGTGCCCTCGTTTACGCGCCCCCAGTACTGCGCATACTGCACGCGCTCAGCTCGGAAGTCCGTCACTGCGTTCAAAACTATATCGAAGTAGCGTGTGTATACATTACTAAAGCTACAAACCCGCTGTAAGGGACTAGGCGTACCACACAGACCGTCTGAGAGGAACCTGGACATTTGAAAATATGATTTAGCGTCCTGTGCGACTTGAGAGACAGGAATTTTCCCATCATGTTTACAATATTATGCTATGCCATTACAGAGGTGGCAACTGCGCATGCGTTCGTTTTAAACCAAGCTGCGCGTGGTTTAGTTCAGCAGGCTAGTTCTTACAGTTTTGCATCAAAGGGAGCTCTTTATATGTAACTCTATATCTAGTAAATTCCATGGATGCCATCAGGACATATTTATAAAATATTAGTCAATATTTAAATATCTTTATCCTTAAAATGACTTTTAAAAACATGTAGGCCTCAATAATGTTAGTTTGTACTTAATGACAGTGGAACGTACAGGAATAAACAGCTGTATGACTCTAATAAATAACCATCCATATATTTCAATACTGTTTATCTTACACTGGGAGCATGGGGCACAAGGGACAGGATCAATCCATCAGGGCACAACCACATACACATTCACACACCCATTCATACACTATGGACACTTTGTACATGCATATCTTTGGACTGGGGGAGGAGACTGGAGTACCCAGAGGAAACACGGCATAGGGAGAACGTGTAAACTCCATACACACAGGGCTGCGGTGGGAATCAAACCAACCAACCCTGAAGGTGCAGCCACTGTGAGCTCTATTTAAATATGTATGTAAAATAAAAAGTCTCCTGTGTGTAAAGTTTGAATGTTCTCCCCGTGCTTCAGGGGTTTCCTCTGGGTACTCCAGTTTCCTCCCCTAGTCCAAAGATGCTACATGCACTGTAGGCTGATTGGCATTTCTAAATTGCCCATGGTTTGTGAATGTGAGCATGAATGTGAGAGCAGTTGTTCCCTACCATGGATTGGCACCTGTCCAGAGTGTCCCCCGCCTTGTTCCCCGAGTTCCCTGGGATAGGCTCCAGGGTCCCCGCAACCCTGTGTGAGATAAGCAGTATGGAAATAGATGGATTGTTATTATTATTAATTATTATAATTATTATAAGTACTATAATTATTCTTTAGGCCTAGATGTTTTTTTTAAGTCATTCAGGTTTGGATTACACACATTCAATTCAAGTGACCAGTCAAATTGGTTAACTATTCTAAGAACGCAACAATAAATATAATAATAGCATCAGGTTGTGAGTTGCACCTCGGTAAAAAAAAAGAAAAAAGAAAAAGAAAATAAAAGAAAAAAATATTAATAACTCAAAATCACACACCCCGACTGTGGTTCATGGTCCCTAGACAGCACTTTGACAACTGCTGGCTATTTTATTATAGCATATTTAAATCCATATTTAACTGTTATGTTCTGTTCCAGTCAAAATGACCCATTTTCACTTTTTCCTTACAAGTGGAATGATAATAAAAATGCATTTTGTCAACATAAATCTTCACATGCTTGGCTCATTTTCTCTACTGAAGGTGAAAAAGGACAAATTTACTTTTTGATGCATTTGATACAATGACACAATAACAGATATCTGATTTGCAAAATAAATGACCAAATAAAGTCATTATATGCCCTCATAGTAACTCCCTACTCAGAGGATTTTATTAAAATACCAAGCTTTAAAACTAATTTAAATCAATAATAAGTTAAATGTGATTAACTCTGCAAGTATAGAAGCAATAGAGCTCTTAGACAGCATTTGGTGGTCTGAGTTGAGGTGGCAAGGCTTATTTCAGGGGCAGCTATCAGCTATTTGGGTGTCAGCTATCACCCTGTGCCACATCTCTGCTATTGTCCCATTGCTAATGAATTTAGATTACAATTGATTAAATTAAATTGCAATCAAATGGCCTACAGAGCACAATGTGAGAGGACACATTGCCTCAGTCTGAATGGGTATGACACGCCTGCTCTATTCATCTCAGCCAGCATCACATCAAGAAGGAATAATCTATTGAATCGGTTTGTCACAAATCAAATGAAATGTCATGTTTGGCATTTTTCTGAGCCTTGGATCAGTCAGTATTTGCACTCTGCATACAGCTATAGGGTATGACAGAGCAAGCCTCATGCACTATACATGGGACTAGATGGAAATATTTGAAGAAATAATGTACAAACGGATATTTATGAATGTTAGCACGTATCGGTAAAAATATGCTAAACATGCTACCGTCCTTTATGTGCACCTACACACTACCATCATATTTCTCTTTAAACGTGTATGTTTATGAGGAAATAATATCAAATTCAATTATTATATAAAATTACTATTCACAGCTCACTAACCTTAAACCTACTCATACCCGCTTTGGTTCAGCTCAATAAAGAGCACACATTTTTGGGTATTTGTGCACGATCAGAGTGAGTGAGAGTGAGTGTGTGTATGTGTGTGTGTGTACATGTTTGCAGGTGAAGCCTGGCTTACTTCGCTGTAGGGCAGACTGAACTTTCTGCTCATAGAGGCGGTAATACCGAATGTACCTCCGGGACTGCATCAGCTCAGTAAAATAAGTAGGCTACACTGGTATCAAAATCCTAAATTACTCAGACCCAGATAAAGAAGAGAAAAAGGTAGATTAGAAAACTGAATTGTAGTAATAAAGCCTGATCTTTAAAATGTGATTTTCCTGTTTAATTGTCTTGAAGAGATTTAAAGGTTATAATGAAATCAGTCTTTGGGTAGACACAAACAAATGTTGTGAATGAAAGGAATTTAATTTGCATACACAGTAATGGTTCCTCTTAACAGTGCAAAACTGAAGAATGGTACCTGGATACAGTTTACAGGATACACGACCATTACAGAATGTCCCAAAAGTCTCCATACAGTAGGGGACTATGTTTGCCAGCATTACGTCGGTTGTGCCTTCATCACTGGATGTTCGTGGACGTTCACTTCTTGATTGGTCCATAACACTGCCAGTCTTTTTGAATTTGTTCATATGTTTAGGAGTCGTGTCGTGTGTGATGTGCTTGCCATGTTTCCAGTTAAAGTCCATCGCAACCATGTGACAGCTTCTTTATCCAGCCATGAGAATGATTTCATTCATTCGTCTTTTGTCTTTTGTGATCTGAATCCGTACACAGACTCAATGCCCTATTTATACAGTCTTATCTTTTGCTAAAAAGTGTTACATTTTTCTATGTATGGAGACATTTGAGACACCATGTAGTTTTGATTCAATTCTAAAACTACCATGTGAGTTGAAGGTGATTTAGTAAAAGTAATATTTCAGCATTTTAGCTTGTGAGCTGGTTACATTATTGATTCTGCTGCTGCTCTTTTTTGTCATTTAGATTGGAGCAAACACCTTAAACATTCTAGTTTAAAACTTGAGACTTAAGAAAGGTAAGCAACCGAATGAATTAGCATGATTTCCCATGGTTACTCTCAATGCCTCTTAAGCAAACAGCTATGTGCATGTTTATTCCAAATGCGTTTTTATCCAAAAAAGCATCCTAGTTCTACTGGAAGCTATGATTTACTGCAATGCACACAAAACATGCACACAAAACAAGTCATAGCATAAAACAATATAGCACCGATTCCTTCACACTTTCATTATCTAGAGAGAGCGAGTGAGTAATGCACTCACCAGTCAGCTGTAATGAAATCTATATTTTAGATCTTGCCATTACACTCTTGCACATTACATAAAATAGCCAAGGCACTGCCTCTCTCTCAGCTATATTAAACATATTCTCGACTGTCATCAGGTCTAGGCATATTCAATCAAGTCTCATCAAGGCAAGGCACCAGTTCTTGTTCGGCTAGACATGCACTCCATGATCAAGTGCTCGTTAAACAAATTCAAAGTGCGAGTTAAAAAATGAAAGACATTAAATGTACAAGTTTCACCTCACTCTCTTTACTCCCTATCACCTTATTTCAAAAGAGTGCTCTTTCAGAGCTTGACCATATATTTCCAATACTGCCCTGCTTATTTGTCTTAATAAAAGTCAGAGCCTTTGTTGAGCTGCTTAAAGACCTGCAACCCAGAATGTATCTCTTCATTGCACCCAGAGTAGTTCACCACCAATGCACAATCAGGTACTTCTTCCTGCCTGGTCATGTGGCAAAGCAATGAAAAGGAATACCATGAAAACTCTGTTGCAATATACTGTACTGTAAGTTAGGTCATGTTTTACAGAGCATAGCAATATATATTATGGGTGAAGCTGTTTCCTCTGGGTTATGGCAAGTAGAGCTGATTGCTCCAGCTATTCATAATCTAATAGAATACTTGAGGACTGGTTATATAATCACAAATTTTCCCCATGAAAGGGGTCAGTTAGTATTTCTCACGGCACATATCTATTTCACTATGTTTAGTATTTCAGGCATTTCCATATGAAATTGATACGGAATGATATGATGTTCTGCATGCAGAACAGACAGTACTATATTGTGCTACATTTACTGAATCTCATTTAACAAGGCTGCTGACACTAAAGTCAATCGTGTTCCACAGAACGTGAAACATGACATTTATTTCTGAAATGCAGTTTTACCCAAAAGGTTATATGCTTTCCATTACTTTATAAAACCACCACCAACTTTACTTAGCAGCTCATTTATTTCTGTGTCATATCCATAAGACATTCCAATACACCCAAATCTGCAGTGTTTGGTCCAGTGTAGAAGGTCTGTCTTGTTTCCCCCTCATCTCTCTATTCCACTAAATCTGCACAGTGACCAGATGTGACCACAGCCCCATGGGCCTTTTCTCCCACACTAGTTAGAGATTTGCAAGGTCGTCTCTCCAGGTGCTCGGCTACAGATAAATGCAAAGGCAAGCAAAAATCATTTAACTCGGGAACAACAGAAAGCAGTGCACCATGCCGACATCTGTCCCAAAGAATAATTGTCTCATGGCATTCCTATGGTTGTTTTTTTTTGTTTTTGTTTTTTTTTTTTTTACTGGGCTTATGCGGGGGGGTGGCGGGGGGATGGCGGGGGGGTGAAACACAGAAATAATGGGAGAAATCACTGAACTTGCCATTTTTGTGCACAAAACCCATTTGTTTCACACAAACACTGTAATTTCTAAACTTGCTTTGCCAAGCAGGAATAAATCATGAAAGTGTAAAATCTCAAGTATTCCCAAAAGCTGCCCATGATGCAACCCTGACAGCAAGCATGATTGGTTGATGGGAGTCATGTAATAGTCCTGACAGTTGCATTCTCTGTGTGGATTTGCACACCCAGTGTGGGCCAAGCATCTGGTAATGGCCCTGAACCCTCTGTCAGTTAGCAGACTCTCAATGAATGGGGGCCTCATCTGTAAAATAACATGCAGAATTGTATTAGAAGTAATAGAGAAAGAGAATGTTATTTACAACATATACAGTACATAATATATTAGTGAAAATGCTTCTATTTTGCATTCTTTTCTAATTGCATCAAACAATTTTCATTACAATTTATATTATTGACAACAACTTGAGTAGAATATAAAATCGTTGAAATGTTTATATGAATATCAGACTTTCTTAGTATTGTCTCTGCTTTGCTTTAATGACAATGTGACCTGATGAACTTATGATCCATTTTAGGTCAAATCCATCGGAGTGCAATCTGAACACATGCTTCACTAGAAGAGATTAGGCATGAGGAAAATCTGACCTTTTGTGCAAAGCCATTAACATGGTCAGTATCACAAATTTGCATATATTTAAATATGTATGACCTAGAAATAGTGTAGAATCTTGGATATTAAATAGATTTAAGATATTGAATTCAATGCAATCTCAGATTTTTGGACCCCAAAAAGTGTATATTCATAAATTAAAGCTTTTATTCACCATTATTGCCAATGTTTTTATTTACTGCTACTTAAAATGATCAGGCTAATGCCATTGCCTCCATTGAATGGATACATGTACAACATTCTGATTAGGTCCATAGAGGCTGTTTACAAGAGCTCATTTGCCTTCCAAGCTACCAATAAACACAACAACAAACATGTCATGAGAAGGTTTAAAATGACATCAGACTGGGGAGGTATAGTGGTAAAGACTGCCTACCATCACCAAGCTCATAAACATTACCATTTCAGTTAATGACCTTCATCAAATGAGCATTCAGCTAACAGCTACAACAGTGATGAAGAGTAGGAATACACTTTGCTCCTAAATACTGCACTAAACATATAATTCCACTTTACACACCAGCATTTGGTATGAATGTTTACACACTAAAGAACACTGGGTAAAAAACAACCCAAACTGGGTTATTTTTAGCCCAACGGCTGGGTAAATAGAGGACAGAACACATTTTGGGTTAAACTAACCCATCAAGTTGTGTTGTTCATTTTAACCCAGCAAATGGGTCGATTGTCAACCCAAAGGATAGTTTCATTTATACAAAAGCTGAGTTAATTTTATTTCATAAATAGGTTATGGGTGGTGTTCATATATACACTCTGAAATAAATGACTCAAATAAGTCATATATTTAAGATGAAAACATCAGATTTTGATCAAAGGAGACATTTAAAACATACAAAAACTTACATACAAAAACTTACGATCCAGTGGGCATTACAAACAAGTAAGCCAAAGCGAATGAAGACAACTGTGTATTTAATGTCATGTAAACTGGACTGTTATTAAACATTTTAGCTTTTTGTAGTGTACAGTAATGGTTTATGGAGAGATACAGTGCCTTGCGAAAGTATTCGGCCCCCTTGAACTTTTCAACCTTTTGCCACATTTCAGGCTTCAAATATAAAGATATAAAAAAATTATTTTTTGTGAAGAATCACCAACAAGTGGGACACAATTGTGAAGTGGAACGAAATCTATTGGATTTTTTAAACTTTTTTAACTAATAAAAATTTTAAAGTGGGTAAGGGGGTGCTAAAATTATTCGGCCCCCTTCGCATTACTTTGTAGAGCCACCTTTTGCTGCCGCATTATAGCTGCAAGTCGCTTGGGGTATGTCTCTATCAGTTTTGCACATCGGAGACTGAAATTCTTGCCCATTCTTCCTTGCAAAACAGCTCGAGCTCAGTGAGGTTGGATGGAGAGCGTTTGTGAACAGCAGTTTTCAGCTCTTTCCACAGATTCTCGATTGGATTCAGGTCTGGACTTTGACTTGGCCATTCTAACACCTGGATACGTTTGTTTGTGAACCATTCCTTTGTAGATTTTGCTGTATGTTTGGGATCATTGTCTTGTTGGAAGATAAATCTCCGTCCAGTTTCATCCAGAATGGTCCTGTATTTGGTTGCATCCATCTTCCCCTCAATTTTAACCATCTTCCCTTTCCCTGCTGAAGAAAAGCAGGCCCAAACCATGATGCTGCCACCACCATGTTTGACAGTGGGCATGGTGTGTTGAGGGTGATGAGCTGTGTTGCTTTTACGCCAAACATATCGTTTTGCATTGTGGGCAAAATTTTGAAAAAGTTTGATTTTGGTTTAATCTGACCAGAGCACCTTCTTCCACATGTTTGGTGTGTCTCCCAGGTGGCTTGTGGCAAACTTTAGACGAGACTTTTTATGGATATCTTTGAGAAATGGCTTTCTTCTTGCCACTCTTCCATAAAGGCCAGATTTGTGCAGTGTACGACTGATTGTTGTCCTATGGACAGACTCTCCCACCTCAGCTGTAGTTCTCTGCAGTTCATCCAGAGTGATCATGGGCCTCTTGGCTGCATCTCTGATCAGTCTTCTCCTTGTCTGAGCTGAAAGTTTAGAGGGACGGCCAGGTCTTGGTAGATTTGCAGTGGTCTGATACGCCTTTCCATTTAAAAATATTCACTTGCACAGTGCTCCTTGGGATGTTTAAAGCTTGGGAAATCTTTTTGTATCCAAACCGGCTTTAAACTTCTCCACAACAGTATTACGGACCTGCCTGGTGTGTTCCTTGGTCTTCATGATGCTCTCTGCGCTTTCAACAGAACCCTGAGACTATCACAGAGCAGGTGCATTTATACAGAGACTTGATTACACACAGGTGGATTCTATTTATCACCATCAGTCATTTAGGACAACATTGGATCATTCAGAGATCCTCGCTGAACTTCTGGAGTGAGTTTGCTGCACTGAAAGTAAAGGAGCTGAATAATTTTGCACGCACCACTTTTCAGTTTTTTATTTGCTAAAAAAGTTTAAAATATCCAATAGATTTCGTTCCACTTCACAATTGTGTCCCACTTGTTGGTGATTCTTCACAAAAAATTGAAATTTTATATCTTTATGTTTGAAGCCTGAAATGTGGCAAAAGGTTGAAAAGTTCAAGGGGGCCGAATACTTTCGCAAGGCACTGTATATTGATACAAAACTTCACTTCACTCTTCAGGCATGTGTTAAAAGTTAACACACCTGTCTAGTTAATGACATCACATTTTTTTTATTGCTGTTAGCACAGTCAGTGTGTTAATACATTTAACACTTGCTGTGTGTTAAACATTTTCATACAAAGATGTGTTAAAAAAATAACACAAATAACACAGATGTGATGTCCCTAATATTATCCAAAATGCATTTTTTTGTATGCTAAAATTCTATTAAAATGCTCACAAAATAAGCAAACAAGAAATTTAGGTGACATTAAAATCATTTAAACATTTGACAGGTGCATTTTCTTACAAATCTCCCTGCCATTTTGGAAGACAAGAGTCTCACTCCCTTCCATTTGAAAAGTTGTAAAAGAGCAAAAAGAATGTTGGTTAGTTGTTAGCTACAAAATATAGACAAATGCCTTTGGGCTTTAACTGAGAAATTGCGTTACAAAATCCCAAATTGTGTAATTTTGGAAATGTGACCGCCATTCTCTTAATGAACAAAATGCCGCTGTAGCTTCACCATGAAAATCTAGCTGACTTTTGAATATTTATTTTCCAACCTTTAGCACCTCACTGCAAATTTGTTTGCACAACCTAATTAATTAAACCAACATTACAGAGATAGTGGATAGCATTAAAATCTACTGTAACCCCCAAAGTCTGTTTTTGTCATGCTAACCTTGTGAAGAACTTTTTCGCCTCAACATTACTAAGCTAGCTAAATTCCGTTAGCTACTGATTTTCTGCACCTGTTATCCAGAATACATGAAGAACCACAGCCCTAACCCATCCTTCTAATGCTAATTACTACAGCTGGTCTTGTCCAGAACACGTGTTAAATGTAGTTAACGTTAACTCACTCTCTGTATTACATCATGGTGAACAGCTGTAATGCTAGGTTATCGTTAACTTCCAAAAACGGAATTGGAATGTCTTACATTATATTATAACGTTCTATATAGCTATATGCCAAATTAATTTTATTAACTCAGTTGAGGGTCTAGGTTAGCATCACTCATCCCTATTGGTGACAGCATCCAGCCAGCTAACCCTCACTCAGAGCCTCAGATAAGATGCAGACCCAGAGAATTATAGAGTAACCTCAGTCCATATTTCACAGCCAACATAAACACATGACACTAGTAGTGTAACACCAACACTGAGGAAGCAGTACACAATATTCACTTTTAAAGTTGTCATGGTAAGTAAAGTTAAGGGGTGTTGATGGGTGCATTGATTCAACTGTCCGTGAAAATAACCCAGTTGGGTTAAACAAAACTAACCAAGACAGAAAATAACCCAATTAAATGACCCAAAAGGTTCAACCCAATGTTTGGGTAGAAAACAAGAGTGTAGTAATTAAAAATGACTTTTTGCAAACATTCTGAAAATGTTCATAATTATATTTAATACATAAAATTTTTTTAGGTCTAAACCACTTTTGAATTATATGAAAAGTTTCATTTGGATCTGCCCCAGCCTAGGAATGAAGTAGTGGGATTACAATAAGGATAGTCTAAGTGAAAAAGGGGTCAGTCTGAGACCCTGGTTATAGACACCTCATGGCTGCATTATCAGCTCGTAGCTGCTTTTTATAACAGTGTTATATGCTCATGCATCAACTTCAGACTAATAAAAAAGAAAACATTCTTGCTCAGGCTACATACTGATGTCCTCTAGTCTCTTAACATTCACACATACACACCTTCACTGTGCAGGAGAAAACAGCATTGTTGCTTCCTAGATCTAAATAAATCATTAAAATGCTAAAACTGAAACAACAAGCTCAGCAAGGTTCACATTAGCTTTAACATTCTGATAGAGCAAATACAAAAAAAAAGCCATATTCCACCCTGGAGTTGTCAAAGTATATTAAAGGGCAGCTCTGAAAACCATTACTAGAATAATAAAATAAAATAACTGATAAAATAACTCAATTTTATCTTATTTTTTTTATCTTTCCACAAAACTCAGAGATGCTTCTTTCATTAGGGAGACTGACATCTTTGGCAAGAGAAGACATTAAGATTTTTACAGCGTAGTTTGTCTGGTGCTTCTCTTATAAGATGGTAATACTGAATGGTTTTGTTTTTTCTCTCCAAACATATTGCACCGGATAAGACCAAGGCATATGACTGCAAATAAAAAGAGAAAGCCCAGACTTCATTATAAAAACTCGTCTTCAACGAAGGATTTTTTAAACCATCAATCTATTTCTAAATATTTCCTCTCCAAAATAATTCAAACGTTCAGAATATCATGAACAGACTGGGCTGCATAACTTATATGCAATATGAGAAAATGAGAATGTCTTTTTGAATTTCAGTCTGTTGTCCTTACTGAGAACATTAAACCATACCAGTTTTGCAGATTCTGAGACTGGTTATAATTGGGATATTCAGTTTTCTTTGCTATATCACACTCAGTAAATATGTACAATTCCCTTTGTGAAGGAAATCATTTTCCCCAGAGTGATAAACAACAAGCTATTCTTTCTTTTAATGTGTTTTTGTTTTTTTTAAACTAACAGACATACATTTTTACACAGTGAAGAATCACGTGGCAGACTAACAGCTGGGTAGAACAATTACTTAGGGCTGTAAGAGCAGCCTTCTGGACCGAGTTTGTTAAACAATACAGTTCAAATGTTTCTCTTTTCTGTAATTCCGCCCTGAAGAGCAATCACCTGTAAATCCCTATCATTATTTACAGAGGATAAGTTATTCATCAGACTGGGTTGGACACCATTGTGTACATTTGGTATGGAGATTATGAATATTGACAAGGAAGAAATTATAAGGTATAAAGTGTTTAAAATAAATGCAGAGTGAGTAAAGAGCCACTTGCTTTGCACCGAAGACTTCTGACTGCCTGCTGTTATTTTGAAGCATGACCTTTCCAATGGAAAGCTGTTCTTCCACTTATAATGTTTCAGCTATTTAAATCTCAACCATTAAGAACACTTGGGTGTCTGGTTGTAATATTTTGCGCAGTTGTTTAGAGGGGAGGACTAGTACCACAAGCAAAAAATCCCTTTGCTGTATTAGAGGATATGGATTTTGTGATTTACGTCAACCTTGTAGCCGATGATCCAGGTGGGGGTACTGGTTTCTGGACAGTACAAAGATGTAGAAACACTCGAAGTAGAATTTAACCTCAAATTTGTGATGGTTCAAGAACAAGTATTTCCACTGACAGTAAATTAGAGTAAGGATTGTGCAATAAGGTTGGTAACATACTGGACAGTCGCTTATCTGCTTATCTGCATCCCATCCTCAGTCTTCATCTAGTATTTGAAAGTTTGTTCACAAGGCTGGGGTCATATTAGGACAAGGACATACTTGAACTGACTAAATAAAAATGGCTACACATGAAGAACAGAATAAATTATTCATAAACAGTATATTTGGACCATTAAGTCTGCTTTTTCAAAGCTAGTGAAATATTGAAGTTAAAATATTGACTTTATGGCTTACTTGCACCATTTGGTCCAGATGGTATTTTTTGTTTGTTTGTTTGTTTGTTTGTTTTTTGCATCCTATAGAGTATAGAAGTAGAAACATTTTATTTTTCATGTCACCGCAATTCCCAGATGAGAGCTCACATCGCGTATACAGCAGCACAGGAAGACATTAACGGAGTGGTGTGACAGCATTTTTATCCCATTGCCTCTAAAATTGTTACAGCATCATTTTCCTCTCCCAAAAGCTTATTGATGTCATTCCAAAGCAGCATTCATGCGAACGCCTGACACTGCAGTTTATACTTGGTTTAACAGTGTAGCGGTGCTCCTTTAAAAAGCCTAAGAGATGTGCAATACATCATGTCACCTTTGTACAGTGCCTTGCGAAAGTATTCGGCCCTCTTGAACTTTTCAACCTTTTGCCACATTTCAGGCTTCAAACATAAAGATATAAAATTTTAATTTTTTGTGAAGAATCACCAACAAGAGGGACAGAATTGTGAAGTGGAACGAAATCTATTGGATATTTTAAACTTTTTTAGCAAATAAAAAACTGAAAAGTGGTGCGTGCAAAATTATTCGGCTCCTTTACTTTCAGTGCAGCAAACTCACTCCAGAAGTTTAGCGAGGATCTCTGAATGATCCAATGTTGTCCTAAATGACTGATGGTGATAAATAGAATCCACCTGTGTGTAATCAAGTCTCTGTATAAATGCACCTGCTCTGTGATAGTCTCAGGGTTCTGTTGAAAGCGCAGAGAGCATCATGAAGACCAAGGAACACACCAGGCAGGTCCGTAATACTGTTGTGGAGAAGTTTAAAGCCGGATTTGGATACAAAAAGATTTCCTAAGCTTTAAACATCCCAAGGAGCACTGTGCAAGCGATCATTTTGAAATGGAAGGAGTATCAGACCACTGCAAATCTACCAAGGCCTGGCCATCCCTCTAAACTTTCAGCTCAGACATGGAGAAGACTGATTAGAGATGCAGCCAAGAGGCCCATGATCACTCTGGATGAACTGCAGAGAACTACAGCTGAGGTGGGAGAGTCTGTCCATAGGACAACAATCAGTCGTACACTGCACAAATCTGGCCTTTATGGAAGAGTGGCAAGAAGAAAGCCATTTCTCAACATTTGGTGTGTCTCCCAGGTGGCTTGTGGCAAACTTTAGACAAGACTTTTTATGGATGTCTTTGAGAAATGGCTTTCTTCTTATCCAATATCCAATAGATTTCGTTCCACTTCCCAATTGTGTCCCACTTGTTGGTGATTCTTCACAAAAAATAAAAATTTTATATCTTTATGTTTGAAGCCTGAAATGTGGCAAAAGGTTGAAAAGTTCAAGGGGGGCGAATACTTTCGAAGGCACTGTATGTGAGGAGGTTCAGTGTTTTAAAGGAAAACATTTTCACATGCTGCAGATGTTAAACCTCATACATGAACACCATCTTATTTTATTTGCTATGTTCTGGGGCAGCACTGGGTCTTATCAGCACCTTTATGTTCAAGGGTATCATTATAACATTTAAATCGATTAAAAAGCCTGTTTTCAATTAAACGCCCACTCTTTAGTTATAAAATAATATGCCACAATTGGCCAACTATCAGAAAACTCAAAAAACTGCCATATCTCTGAGAGGTCAAAGGTATGAAGCTGAAGAGATTCATCCTAGCGAGAGGATGTGGGCGATCAAGTCTAATTGGAAAGTGAATTCAACAGGATTGCTTGAGAGACTTCATGTAGAGGCTGAAGCGTGTGAACTATAGCTTTAGCAGCAAGAAAAATAATGGCATCCTACAGAGATGATTTTATACCTGCAGACTGTAGCTGAAAATATTCCTAAAGAACCGAAAGCTATTTGTCCAGCACTGGGAAAATGTGTTAGAAAGAGATGTTTGAATATTATTTAAATAATTAAACCATGCTATAAATCATTATCCAAAAGACAACAGAACACACAAAAAAGACCCAACATGACATTTAATCATGGAGTTCAAATTACAGATATAATTATTCTATACATTCAGGTGTGTTTGACATCGTTCATCATATTGTCTATCAGCTGCAAGATTGTGTTTGAAGATATGATGGTGTTGTTTTTGTAGAAGTGTGCCAATAGGGAGGATCACACTTTATCTGTCTATGACAGGCCTGGACAGCAGGGAGCATGACCAACTGACCGTCTCTACACCATCCTATCACTGGGAACCATCTGTTTAGCCAAATGGCCTGAAACTCCACAGTACACACAGAGAAGCCTGGGTTTTAGCCTTTATAAAGATGCCTGCCAGACACAGCCCTCACTCCTATTCTCACAATCCCCTCTTCTCTTGCTTTATCCTCTATAAATCCCTCCATCAATGTTCCAATATAAACCAAAGAAAAACAGGGATGAAAACATCAGAAATTGTCCAAGTAGCGACAGCAGCCTTCACAATGACTAGAATCATAATCTGTAAAACATAGTGAAGCTTTCATTGTAAAACAGCACAGGACCTAGAATCTTCTGGGGTTAAAGATGAAACAGGGGCAATGGGAAAGTAAGTAAAATGCTGAAAGACCATTTAGATCTGCTAGGTTAAAAGAGCAATGTCTCCTGGTGATATTTCTTTAAATCCACAAATAATTGTCGGCATGGAAATTAACCAGACAAAAGCTGTGATTTTTTATCTTGTAGTTTTATAGTTTCAATGGTATAATATGTGCTTGTGAACAAAATAGAACAGTATATAATATTTATGCTCTATGATTATAAATGATGCTATTACCAGACCCTCAGGATTAACGAGTTTCTGCTGGTAATCGCCTGAAAAAATGCCTCAATGAGTAATGAGTGACATACTCCAAAACCACATACTATAGATTATATATTGCCACAAAAACTAAACTACCAGTTAAAAGTTTAGACACACTCATTCTTCATTTAAAAACTCCCCCAAAACTCTGGAGTGAGACATAGAACTATGGGAATTATGTTGTGATAAAAAAATCCAAACTAAATCAAAAATAATTGAATATTATAGAATGTTCAAAGTAGACACCCTTTGGCCTAGAATTTCAGAATGTATTCTTGGCATTTTCTCGACCAATTTCTTGAGGAATTTCCCTAAGATGCTTTTTAAACAGTGCTAAAGGAGTTCACACCTACACTGGACTCTTATTGGCTGCTTTTCGGAATATTTCACACCAAGTCGTCTGGTTAAAAAATATTATTTTGTAAATAAAATGTTAGTTTTCTAATGAAAGAAATGAATATGTAGGCACCACTATATTTTAGTCTAAAACACCGATTTCAAACATTTAATCACAAGATCAAAAGATTTTTAACATTTCAGCCGAGTGTCTCCAAACTTTTAGTGTGCATCACCATTTTTACATAAGTACATAATGTTTGAGCAAATAAACAATTTGGTCATCGTTGCATGCTACATTTATCAATGCTGGTTCATTTTTACTGTATTCAGATATTCTGTACTACTGTACATATGATACATACAATTGGCAGCCTGGCAGCATGTTTTGACATATATCTGGAGATCTGGGAAACCTGTCAGAAGTTTTCACCAAATTAAAATTGTATTGCTAATAATATGTAAAAAAGCATAATGAACTTTCTTTTAATTTCCCACTATCCATTGTTACCCAGATGACGACAGGTTCCCTTCTGAGTCTGGTTCCTCTCAAGGTTTCTTCCTCATATCATCTTAGGGAGTTTTTTGTCGCCAGCAGATTGCTCAATGGGGATTAATCCACATACTTAAAATCTGTATACCATGTTTATATGTTTCTGAAAAGCTGCTTTGGGACAATGTCCACTGTAAAAAGCACAATACAAATAAAATTGCATTGAATTGAATAATTATGAATAATATACTTTCAATTAAAAATCCAGTAAATATACACTCACTGAGCACTTTATTAGGAACACCTGTACACCTACACATTCATGCAATTATCAAATCAGCCAATCATGTGACAGCAGCGCAACACATAAAATCATGCCAATACGGTCCAACGGCTTCGGGTAATGTTTACATCAACCATCAGAATGGGGAAAAAATGTGATTTTGACCGTGACTTGATTGTTGGTTCCAGACTGGGTTGGTTTGTGTATTTCTATGAGTGCTGATTTCCTGGGATTTTCACACACGACTGTCTCTAGAGCTTGCTCAGAATGGTGCAAGAAACAAAAAACATCCAGTGAGCGGAATTTCTGCGGTCGGAAATGCCTTGTTGATGGGAGAGGTAAAAAGAGATTGACCAGCTTGGTTGAAGCTCAGAAAGGTTCCAGTAAGTCAGATAACCACTCTGAACAATTGTAGTATACTGAGAAGCTTTTCCGAATGCACAGCTTGTCAAACCTTGAGTCGGCTGTCAACATGGAACAGAATCTCGAAGGAATGTTTCCAAAGTCTTGTAGAATTCATGCCATGAAGAATTGAAGCTGTTTTGAGAACAAGGATTAGTATAGTGTTCCTAATAAAGTGTTTGGTGAGTTTATATTTACTAAAGCTATATTTTTATGTCTGCGATGCTCCTGCACCATCAACACCAAATGAGAGAAGAGTGCTTATACACACTGTACACATGACGACAACAGACAAAAACTTCTATTTTTAATTCAGTGACCTAATAAAAGTTAGAGAATATTTCCCTGATGTTTGTACGATGATGATGATTCAGATAATAAACATGACCACTCATATCCTTTTGTAAACCTATAATTCTTTACAATATGGTACATTTATTCATTTACATTTATATTTATTCATTTAGAAGATGCTTTTATCCAAAGCGACTTACAAATGAGAAAAATACAAGCAAAGAGATATATCAAGCAGAGAACAATACAAGTAGTCCTACCATACAAGATCCATTAATTGAGTTCCAGAAGAAGTAAAGTGCACAGAGTAGAGGTGTAAGTGCAAAAAAAAAAATGTTATTAAAAAAAAATGTATGAGTTGGTTAGGTGTTCATGGAAGAGGTGGGTCTTTAGCTGTTTTTTGAAGATGGTGAGAGATTCTGTGGTGCGGAGTGAGGTTGGAAGTTCATTCCACCACTGAGAAACAGTTCGTTTGAATGCTCTTTAAAGGGATCTTGATCCATGTTGAGTAGGTACTACTAAGCGTCGGTCGCTTCAGGACGCTTCAAGCCTTCAGGAGAGAGTCGAGATAGGAGGGTGCTGTTCCAGACAAGGTCTTGTAGGTGAGCATTAAGGCCTTGAATTTGATACGAGCAGCTACAGGAAGCCAGTGGAGGGAGAGAAGGTTATAAATGTTGAGGTATGAGGGACGTCATTCAGTAGATCTTTCCGTCATTTTTGGGGGTAAGCTGATGTTAACTTGATGTAACTTTACTTCCTTGTGAGATACAGTATGTGCAAAAGGAACACATATGGCCTGCAGGTATTATGGTCAATCACGAAAGTCAACTTTGCACAACCACAAGTTGAATTATGTGCAAAACTCACTTTCATAGGATTTTGACTGGACAAGAGATAGAAACCTTCTTTATTCCGACCCCCACCCCCCAAAATTGTAATTCACTCCCTGGACCCAGTCTCCAGTGCCTTCCACCCCCACCCCCCATTTCCAGCACGGTACATCATGCGTATAGTACAGCAATGTGCCATTTCAGAAATTGTTCCTGTGTTATAGCACATTAAGTAAGTCAGTAAAAAGAATTACAGCCACAACTTTCTAGAACTGGTTACACAAGAGTTACAACACGCATACACAAAACAATTTGCACTATAGAGAATGAAAAAGAATTCATTATTTTGGACATTGTATAATCTCTATATGCACTTTACAACTCTGTATATCTGCTTTCACAAATCATATTCTATTATATTTTTTTCACATCATATTCCCTACAGTCTATTATATTTAGATTTTTATTCTACAGTCTATTTTATTTCATTACGTCTACTGTATTTTATTTTACTAAATCCTTATTTTATCATGTGTGTATATCCTTAGTCATTGTTGGTCTGTTGGTTATTGCACCGTGGGATGAGGAACTAAGGAAAAACATTTCACTACATTACATCACATTTATGTAATATGTATGTGACAAACAAAGAACCTTGAGCAAGTTCTCCCCCTTGTGCATTGAAAATGGCTTGGGAAGATGGCGTTTTTTTTATAGTGCCTATCTCCTTAAGCAAAGTCCAGCATACATTTATAAGCATTTATCAGCATACACACCAATCTTAAACAGATGTAGGATCCGGATGTATAGGATTTACCAAATGCAAACATTTGTTTAGATTTGTGTATATATTTACACACAGCTTTCACTGAGCATGCGCAAAGAACTTAGTGGGGAAAAGCAACGAGTCTGCCGATGGCCTTGCTAAATCACTCTGCATACATTTCTCACAGTGTAACTCATTTATACAGCGAGTCCCCTTTAAACAGTGCTGAGTGGGTGTGTCACACCATGCCAGCAGTGGTTATATAAGTGTAAAGTGAGAACTTTGGTCCGTACTGGAAGTACACTGCAGCACATTTTAAACAGAATTTCTTTTTCAACATGGCATATGAGTGTATGGTTATAGGAGCAGGGATTCAGGGCTCGTTGACCGCCTACCACCTCGCCAAAAATAACAAGAAAACTCTATTGCTGGAGCAAGTTGGTGATATTTGTAGAAAAAGATAGAAGCATACTGTATCTGTAGCAGCTGAGCTCAGTCTTTTACAGACTTATTTGCATTTTAAGATTTGTTATTATGCTGTAGATGTTTCACTCATTGTACTTGGTGCACTGCATTTGTGCTCCAGTATTATAGAATCAGTGTGTTGAATACGTGTGCCCTCTGTGTGTGTGTGTGTGTGTGTGTGTGTGTGTGTGTGTGTGTGTGTGTGTGTGTGTGTGTGTGTGTGTGTGTGTGTGTGTGTGTGTGTGTGTGTGTCCTCAGTTTGTCCTGCCACATTCCCGGGGGAGCTCTCATGGCCAGACACGCATCATCCGGAAAGCTTATGAAGAAGATTTCTATACACACATGATGGAGGAGAGCTTTGAGCTGTGGACCCAGCTGGAGAAGGAGGCAGGACTGAAACTTTACAGGTGTGTGTGTGCCAGTGTATTAGGTACTTTATTTTTTTTGGAAAGTTTCATTTTTATTGAACATTTCTGCTGAACACTTCTGATGAACATTTCTACAGAACATTTCTACATTTCTAATAACCATTTCTGCTGAACATTTCTGCTAACATTTCTGCTAACATTTCTGCTAACATTTCTGCTGAAGTTATTTATTTTTCACAAATACACAACAGCTTAGTGAAATTCATTTTTTTTTTAAAGCATATCCCAGCTCGTGAGGAAGCTGGGGTCAGAGCACAGGGTCAGCAATGATACAATTAAAGAGTGGGTAGTTAATATCTTGGATGTTAATAGTGATTCATTTACAGGCCTAACTGAAAAAGTTAACTACACAGTGCCATATGTTGTAGGCGTACTGGCCTGCTGCTGATGGGTCCAGAGAACGGAAAGGACTTCCAGCTCATTAAGAGCTCAATGCAGAGGAACAAGGTTCCCACTGTGGTGTTGGAGAGACACGAATTCAGCCAACACATCCCCAATGTGAACCTGACGAGTGGAGATGCTGCGATTGTAGAAACCACTGCCGGAGTTTTGTACGCAGACCGAGCACTCAAAGCAGCCCAGGTCAGCCACTTCTAAACCTCTTTCTGTAGGTCAATATGATTATGGATATGTTTTTAAAGTAGTTATTAAAACTAGTATACTTTTAGAAGCTAGGAGGTCATTGTTTCTAAGTTCAGACTTGAACCATTGGGTTCATCAGTTGATGTAGAACACGTCGTTTATGTTTAACATATTCATTGCACTTTCTGAATTTTGAATTCGAACTTCAAGTTTGAATTTCTCAGCGTTTGCCTGTGTTATAGAAAGAGTGTTAAGTTTGCCTTGTCATTATAGCCTGTTCTTCTAAAATGTGAAGAAAAAAAAAGATAAAGAGCACTTGTCATTTCATTTCATTAGAGTATGACAGATCAGCACAATGCTTCACAGGGAACTAAGCTTCGAGGAGAAAAGTTCTTCTAAGTGCACCATCAAGCACAAAGCAATTAGTCACTTTTATTTCAATAGCCAGACAGCTATTTTCTCCTCTGTGCATTTATTTGAAAAGATTTATCTTCTTTATAGGGTGCACATAAGGCACCAGACACCATTATTAACCTTGAATAAAATGACGTACATTTGCCATCGTATTATAAGCCAGTGTCATTATTTTTTTTTTTTAAATGATCTGAGGTGTATTTTTATGGCTGTGACCTCCCAGCATGTAACTGTACCACAGTCCTAAGCATGCACTATAGTTTTAAAGATAAGACAGCCATCATTAGTCAATGTAGCTTGTTCTGGCTTTTCTGCTATAGCACTCTGACCTTGCACACAGAAAATGTTCTCCAAGTCTCAGGCTGGTCTGACCTACACTGGATCATCTGACCGCACTGGTAGGCTCCCTGATGGTACTGTCTAAAAGCAGTTCTTGCTTCTTGCTCATTAGTTGGCCTACGCTTTCTAGTCCACCCAGCTGTCTCATCATCATTCTGGTCTGCTTTCAGATCAAAGTACATCTAACACAAAATACAACTTGTCCACACAAAAATTTTCTACTGATAGAAAAGCTTTACATACATGGAAAATATTTTTTTTGCTACCAGAATTATTGGTATCAATCATGAAAACAAACAAAAATGACCATATAAAATGAATAACACATACACAGTGATATTTCAACTTTAAACATATGAGTGGTGCTTGTTATGTTTTAACAAAATGTTTTCTCAAACACTTCATGTTTTATTAAGTTATACTTTTTTTCCCCCACAAAATAAAATTTGTGCTTTTAAATGATCAGCATTTCAATGGTTAATATTCTGTGAGGTCTCCACTGGAGAGAATAATAGCACTGAGTCTCTTTCTCTAATGCCAAACAACCTTCAGAACACTTGAGTGATCTTCATCCAGAACACTTCAAGCTCTGGTATACACTGGGGGAAATAAGTATTGAACATTTTTTTCAGTAAATATGTTTACAATGAGGCTATTCACATGACATTTTCACCAGGCATCAGTATTAACTCAATAAATCCACAAATATAAAGAATTCACAACATTCAAGTCCATAAATAAAGTTATATGTAATAAAGTGGAATGACACAGGAAAAAATTATTGAACACGTTAAGATAAAGCGGTTCTCCAAGGCAAGGTAATGCAAGGAACCAGCTGAAATCCATATGTAAATATACCCCCTATTTGTTCAAATTAATGTCAGATGGGTTAGTAAATTGATGGTCTATAAAAAGGCTTTTCATTACCAAGGTGTAATTCCATTTTATTACACATAACTTCATTTATGGACATGAATATTTGGATTTGTTTATATATTTGGATTTCTTAAGTTAATACCAAAGTCTGGTGAAAATTTTATTTCACTAGCCTCATTGGAAATATATTTACTGAAATAAATGTTGATGCGCGTGTCCAATACTTATTTCCTCCATTGTATTCTTAGGTTTGTAATGCAGGTTCAATTGGCCATTCAATTCAGATCCCACCCAGTTCAAACATGGAGACTGAAGTGGTCTTTGCAACATTGATTTTGTGTTTCTGCAATTATTTCTGTGTTGATTTGAATACAAGATTTGGGTCACTGTGTTGCTGAATGCTCTATGTGTAAATCTAAACCATTGGGAAAGCAGACACTTTAGAGAAAGATTTCATGATATCAACTATCACAACAGTCACACCATCGACCAGCACCAGTGTTGTGGTTAAAAATATACATAAAATAAACACGAGGGAGACAAGTATGATTGATATGTCATTTTTATTGGAAACTAACGGGACTGGTGGGTGCGTAATCCTGAGGAAAGAAACAAGGGGATGAAAATGGTGTACGGCCAGAGGACAGGGTATAACAAGGATCAGCATATGTGTAATAAGACGAATACTGAGAGGGGGGGGGCTGGCAGGTGAATAGAGAGAGAAAGAGGAATCGTCAGAGCCCAGATCAGAGAAGGCGACATCATCCTCAGAGTGGATGGAGGGAAGGTCAGGCAGAGGATCTGTCTGTGTAGAGGCGTCGACGCACACATTCGCAGGGAGGATCCGGTAGCGGAGAGCTGGGGGGAATCCCGCATGTCCATTAGGAGTAGGGGTGTGGAAAATGTCAAGTAACACAGTGATGTCAGCTGTGAGATGCGCTACCTGATAGCGAGTTTTCAAATCCAAATCCACTCCCTCCAATAGAGGGAAGAGGGAAAAAGGGCGGGCACCTAGACGCACACATAGGAGGTATTAGGTGGATATTGATAAACAGGATTCACATTTTGGGATTGACACACTATGGTTTAATAGTCATATATATATCATAGTTAATATAATAGTTAAATAGAAATATAAAACGGATATAGAAATAAATTATAAACCAGCAAATAGGAGTAAAAGATAAATGGAACTTACTCATAATGCTGAAGAGAAAAGAGTCTTGTCTCTCTGGAAGGGTGGGTTGTGCTGTAGACAGGGGGCTTTAGATGTTTAAAAGAACCATAAGAACCATGAGGAGCTATTTATACGAATAGCTGCGTCACACTGCACCTGTGTGACCAAGGTCGTTCTCCAAATTGTTTACGTTTTCTCTCGGCGTCAAAATTATGTTTTCTCGCTCTCGGGAAATCAAACCTAATGGTAAATCTGGCGGGGCTGGTAAACAAACATAATGGTTATCGCAAGTGGATTGTTTTCTGTTCTAATGGTAACTGTTGGGGAGGGTTTTTTAAACCTCATGGTAAATATAGATGAGCTCTTTTTAACCCTATTGGTAATGAGATCCCAATCTTTCTGAAATTTATTGGTAATATTCTCTGTACATAAGCTATAAATACTGGAGCTTAACCTCCAGTTATCAGATCACTTCTGGGAATTCTCAGTGGTGTGGATCTCGTGTGGTGGACCGAAATAAAAACTGGACCCTTGCCTTTCCTCACTCACGGCTAATCGTCTCTTTTTCTATCTCAATTGGGTTTACGGATGTGAGTATTTGCTTCTGATTTTAATTGTCTTTGGGTAATAGGCTAGATTAGGGCCTTCACCAGCCATAAAATAGCACCAAAGTATTAAAGATAGTATCCATATTTTACAATGAACACTGGTTCTTTTCCTTGCATAGTATCTAAACCTTTTTCCCCGCACCAATTGTATGCATTGTTTAAAAATTAACATTCCAAATGTAGTTCCAATAAAGTTTAGCAAAGTTTAGATAATGCTTTTGAATGACACTCCAGGAAGGCCTTATTTTGTGTCTAATAGGTGAATTTGTAACTTAACTATATGTATCAATTAGCTAAACTGTGCATTTCCTTTTTTTTTCTTTTTTGTGGGAACTGGAAAGGAGCTTTATTTCTTTATGTTTTTGCATACAGTTTTATTTTGTTTGTTGTAACAGTTTCATTTCATCTTACACCAGACAGTGACTTCCTTCCAGTATTTTAATACTCCTCTCAGTCTTCCTCTCCTTCACCTTCAATGGAGTCAACACCAACTTCTTTATAATCCTTCTCCAGGGCAGCCATGTCCTCTCTGGCCTTAGAGAACTCGCCCTCTTCCATACCCTCACCAACATACCAGTGCACAAAGGCATGCTTGGCGTACATCAGATCGAACTTGTGATCGAGACGAGCCCAGGCCTCAGCAACAGCTGTGGTGTGGTGGGCATGCACACAGCCCTCTGCACCTTGGCCAGGTCTCCAACAGGAACCACAGTGGGAGGCTGGTAGTTGATGCCCACCTTGAACCCAGTAGGACACCAGTCCACAAACTGGATGGTGCGCTTGGTCTTGATGGTGGCGATAGCAGCATTCACATCTTTAGGCACCATAAACTGTGCATTTCTGAAAATTTCGTATTTATTCTTTGGCACCATCAGCACTACCTACACTGTATGCCCGTGGGTCCAATTTCTAGAAAATTTGAAACTGTTGTAGACTTTTAAAACTTTTTATTATTGTATTTTTAACTGCTTGTGTATTTATTTATACCCATCACTTGACCAGATTAATAACCGCCTGTCTATTATGTCTTAGGTTCAACAGTCTTCCCCATGGTGGTGAACAAGAGCACCAATAATTGTGCCAATAATTATATTGTGATTGTATATGTCAGTTTATCTATTATTGGTTTGTTCCTTTTTAGGATTTTTTCCCCCTCTTCTTTCCAGATGGTGTTTCAGTCACATGGTGGCGTAATAAAAGATGGAGAGAAAGTGATTAATATTGAGCCGGGTGATTTAATCACAGTGACGACAGACTCTGGCACGTACCAAGCTAAGAATCTGGTGATAACAGCTGGTCCCTGGGCCAAAACACTTCTCTCCCACACTGGACTGCAGCTTCCACTGCAGGTACTGACTGAACCAGAGCTCTGCCATGACAACTTCTCACTGAACCACAGGCAGACAACATCTTATATTCACTCACCTGCTCCATCTTTATCTGCCTTTAAAAATTCATATGGCAACAATCCTGTCCTGTAGTGAATGCTAGACTCTAGGTCAGGATGCATTATCTGAAAGAAAATCATTTCCACCATAGTGCAGCAATGAAGTCAGAGGCTGAGAATTACACACAAGCCTTCAGAGCGTGACTGGCATCACCCCAGGTCAGCCTGAAAAGTCAGCCACTGCTCAGAACAAACAAGCCAGGGTATTTCTCTTTCCGTGTCCCACCCATGAGCCAGCAAGACTTACATTTAAACAATCCTCCATATGTCATACACCAAAACAGAGGTGATGGCAATTCATTCAGTGTTGTTTAAGCTTGGAATTGGTGTCTGAATTGGATTTGCATTATTGAGTAAGGCATGGACCTGAGAGGCTGCACCCAAGTATGTCGGACTATGTGTGATGTCTGGATTTGTTCTGGGCTTTTGTGAGCTCTGAATGAGGAAGCAGGATGGACAGTTCATTAAAGCGAGAACTTCTAAAATACTTATTACTTTTCTCAAGATGTGATTTATATCAGTGTACATGCATTCAATTAGAATCTTATTCCTGATGCTGCAGTAATACGAGAACAGTACTCTTGGTAATTGCTCTTGGATCAAAAACAGCTTCAACAACAAGCCTTTCTCTCTCTGTATGTCTCGGCAGGTGCTAAGGATAAATGTGTGCTACTGGAAGGAGAAGGTTCCAGGATCCTACAGCATCAGTAATCGCTTTCCCTGCTTCATCCAGATGCAGCCAAAAGAGGCAGAGCATGATATCTACGGCCTTCCATCCAATGAATATCCAGGACTGATGAAGGTGAGTGAAAAGAGCTTGGAATTTCTGCCCAGCTCATCAGCGAGCATGTACAGCCCCCTGGACGCATCTCAAATGGTGTATTATACACTACATGCTGTGCAGTATGTACACGAGTATGTAGTCATGTCTTAATTAAAACACTATCATATTGCACCATATAGAAATGAAAAATTACTCTGAGTTCTTACACATCACTGAAAGGTGTCAAATGAGGGATCATTTCTTAGACTGATCCACAAATCCATGGCACTGTTCTCTATTCATTAAAACCCGCTGGATTAAAAAGCAACAGTCGGCCCTCTCCTCTAATCCGTCTTCTCCTGGTCATGGACCTTGTTTCGCAGCAACCTCAGTGGGAGTTCTCTGGCTCGTCATGCTCAACATCCATGACACAGACAGATGAGTCATGTTAGATGTATCTTTTCTCCAGCCACCAGAGCCTGGGTTTGTCTACCTATCAGCCCCTCTGAGTAAACTAGAAATGATGTAATATGGAGCTGTACTGCTGTACTCAGGTTCCAGATGGAGCTGTTGGAGGTCTTTTTCTTGTTATAAATCTTAGGAGTCATATGTGTCATGCTCAGATTTGCTACCACATGGGATGTGAGACGGAGCCGGATGAGAGAGACAGACAGACAGATAGACGGGATGTGGATGCTTTGTCCGGTTACATCAGCCGTTGCTTACCCGGTATCGTGCCTGTGCCTGCTGTTATGGAGAGTTGTATGTACACGGTGAGTTACTGCTCTTTACATACATATACTCTACATAGTCCAGTCCACTGAGTGTTAAAGCCTTAGTAAAAGCAGACTGGCAGATGGATACACTTATTACTTTATAGCAGGACTAATGACTTGAATTTGCCAACCAGATGGTACAATAGAATATATACAAGTCTTTTAAGCTAAAGATAATGCACAGGGAAGGCTCACTAAATTGCATAGGACCCATTGTGCATGCATGTAAAGGAGAAGCTTTAAACGACACCAAGGGCTGGTTTCACAAAGCAGGATTTATTGGTTATATTTAAGCTTGGTTTGATTTTACCCTGGATTTCCTCGATCAAGCTGTGCTGACTTACAGTATACTGCACAGCTGAGATGTTCAGGATCAGAAAGTGTAAACAGCGAGACAGCTATCAGAAAAATCAAACATTTTCCCCAGATGTAGGCTACTAAGTGCACACAGTGTAAATAGTTTCACCATTCCTTAAAAATGGATTTACTGTATGAGTATAAAATGTGAAAAGGTCACTTGTAGATAGTAGGAGTCATATGGATTTCCCCGATTATTTTTTATGTCAGAGATATAGAATTTCCACTGAGGGAATATTTTACCTTTGCTGTGTTTTTGAGCATGATATTGCAAATAACACTCACCATTAGCCTCTCACTGTTCCACTATCTAAAAGGGTTTTCTGTGTGGTACAGGTATAATGTTGGTCATACAGAGAATCTCAGCAAACCTACAGCTTGCTAAGCCCATTACAAGGTGGTTGTTTTGATATAGAAATGGAGTTCTACAGAATAACATACAACATAAAATCACAAGGGTTTTTTTTGTACTTGGTTTAACTATGACAGCCATCTTTGTGTCATGTCACACAACAAATTTTGGTTATACAACTGTTTACGGACACCTCAATATCTTAGCTCAGGATGGTCCGAGCTCCTTGGAACAAAAACTGATCTCTAGAGCACATCACAGGGTACATAGAAATATATAAACATTTTGCACAGTCATTAGACTTAGAACTTAAGTCCAAATGTAATGGCCAAGATTGCTCACATTTAGGATCAATTTATAATGGGAAGGATTCAAGTTTCAGTCTTTTTTTTTTTAGGGCATACATAGGTAAGTATAGTGTGCATGGAGAATATTTCAGGTTTCTGATATCTCTCTTTTTTATGGGGGCCAGAAAATGCAAAAAAAAAAACCACTCACTTTCGGGTTGAATATCTCTGGAATTTGCACAGAAATAAGTGCTCTGTAGTAGCATTCTACTGTAAAAATTGTGAGTTTGAGGCTGGAGGTAAACTCTGCAGGACAGTGGATAATGTTGGCCAGATTTGAAGAACCAGCCTCAAGCAACCAACTTTGCAATTGTTGACCATTTAAGTGACCCCAATAATAAATTAACAGATGCTTAAAAGAGATTGATATAATGTGATGCTACTGCTATAGATTGCACTCACATTCCAGCCATCAGTCCTGAGGCTATTCATGATTTGACCATTCACATATTACAACATATTCAATTAATCTATACATAATAGGTAGGGATATTATAGTTGTTTGTTGAACATGTGTATTTCCCCCCAGTGTACCTGCAATTTACCTACCTGAAGTTACTTACTGTACACTTATGAGGGAGATCATACCAGCCACGGCCATCCAGCTGGCAAAGATAACAACCAACATTAATGCCTAATTTTTTCATGGTAAAATGGAACTTGTACCACCAACATGTTTATTGCATTTCTCTTTGCAAGACAGAGACAAAAATAATACAATACAAGACCTTATTTAGAGAGAGATAAATATGTAACTTTTTTATTATTATTTCAACATTTCTAGCTCCCCAATTAAAGTTTTTTTTTCATGTTCTTTCTAGAAAAGCTTATAAAGGAGGTCCTTTGACAGTTGCGAAAGAATGGAACTCTCTGTTCCTCCACATTATTATCTTTCCCCAACAGACAAATACAGCAGTACATTAATTACATGAAAGCTTGGATTTCTTGTACACCGCTTGCTTTGATACACCTCTCTGCTTGGGCTTTATAACCGTTTGTGCTGGTTTCAAAAAGAACATACAAATTTCATTAACTGTACAGTATATGAGAAATACACTCAGTCCTATATAATTTTATACAGCATATACACATACTTTTTTTTAAATCAAAGTATTATTAGTATTATTTAGAGCATCCCACCATGATAAACTACTCACTATTAGACATAGCCCACTGCTAGAGTTTTTTCTGGCACTGATGGTGTCATTATTAATTTATTTTTCATTTTGCTGCAAGCTGTCTCTCTTTTTTAAGGTAGACATCAAATTGAGACATAGAACAGTAAAACAGCAATTTAAACTGCTGGTGTTGCAACTACAGAATAATTATAAATAGACAGTTTAGTCTATACAAACCATGAGTTGAGCCATTGAATGCATATTGCAAGTGAATCTAAAATATCCATCCATCCATCAATCCATTTTCTATACCGCTTATCCTACACTGGGTTGCACAGAGCCCATAACAGGGAACTCCGGGCACAAGGCAGGGGACACCTTGGACAGTGTGCCAGCCCATTGCAAGGCACAATCACACAAATTCCCAGACTACAGATAATTTGGAATTGGCAATTAGCCTACAACAGATCTCTTTGGACTGGGGGAGGAAACTGGAGTACCAAAGGAAACCCTTTGGAGAATGTGCAATGTGCAAACTCACACAGGGCGGAGGCATGATTCAAACCCCCAATCCCAAATTCTGCTTTTTACTGTATGTGCTTCAACTTTATGCAGTAGGATTTCTTGTTTTGCCACAGAAAAGTCTCACGCAGTTGGCTGCACTGTGAGTAATCATTCCCCGACTGTCTAAAGCTGAATTGTAGTTGTTAACCAACACTGTGAGAGTTCACCATGATTGAATTTGTTAAGCAAGAATTTAGTCAGGAACGCAGCTATGTTAAACACGCTTCATGATACACGCCTCCTGTACCTGGGCTGTAATGGAAAATGAATATAAAGATATTTTTTTTAGTAAAATAGAAATCAGTAAATTACTAAACCTTTACAATAACAAACAAGACAGTAAACAGGTTATAGGATTATATCTGAAAAAAGGATTTCAGGAAAACTTGAAATCCATGATAGCTTTAAATATTAGTTCCATGGTAGGCTTGTGGGAACATATACAACATATGCACATTAAAATAAATGAATAGTGACTTCCCATTGTGGGCATCTCTCCCCTTTTGATCATACGTGGGTTGTCCTCATTTTGTGTAACGTTTACATAAGGCAGTAGTTTAGTGACACTCTGGTTTTCTCAACTTTTGAAAAGTGAAATTCTTTTTAAAGCTGAATTCTATTCTGATCTCTTTGGTTTGAGTCTTGCTCATTAAAAGCATTCAGTGAAGTATGTAGCGAATCTTTCTCAGTGAAGAATACTATTATTATATAGTTCTCTCTGTTTACCTGATCTCTTAGGTCACACCTGACAAGCATTTTGTCCTGGACCGCCACCCAACCTACAGCAACATTGTGATTGGAGCTGGGTTCTCAGGTCAGCAGTAATAAACCTCTTACTCCCATGTCTGGGTGCCACACAATACACACACACACACACACACACAAACTCGCTAAATGCTGGCTTAGTTTTTAATGAGGGACTGAGCTGGGGCAGCAATGAAGGACGGTGAATGGATCCCCCAGTGCACATGCCTTTTATCCTCTAATTAAAGATGCTTGCGGCTCACTGGGCCGCTGCATGCTTCCATAGCTGCCTCTCTGGGACCAAAGGGTTCTCCTGGCATTCAATCCATCTGCTCCTATTGTCTCGTCCTTTAACTAATTACGAGGCTAATTAATTCTCGCTCAGACCATCGACCGAAAGGACACTGCTAGTACAGTTTCATTTTAAAGGCTTCAGGAAAGAAGAGGCATAAAAGCGTCTTTTGGGCTATATTGGGGAAAGCTATTCATTTTGTGTTGTATTGTCTCAGATAGAGGAACCAGTATTGTGGGATTGCTTCTCCAGCACACACCCCATTAATGATTTATGGCATTTATTCTTCCTCTATCCTCAATTCAACATTAGGCCTATGATTGGAACTGAGAAATCCCTTTTATCAACCTTCCACTCCTCTTTTTTTCTCTATTGTGTACTGTAATAACTGCATTTGCCCTCTCTGCTTCTCCTACACACTGCAGTTTTCGTTGGCTGCTGTGTGTGTGTGTCGTTGGCTGAATATCTCAAAGCATGCAATGATTTGACTCCAATTCTGAGGCTATTTTGAAGGAACAACCTTCTATTGTCCACTATGCGCTTAACATAAAAGCTGCTATGCTGGAGCAGGGGCTGCGTGGTTGCCATGGCTACCCTGTCACATAATCATCACACAGGTCTGTTTGACAGAAACTCGGCCACTCAGCCATCAGAACTTCAAAAAGCCTCATTCTGAAAGAAATGCATTTCAGAACATCTATATATATATATATATATATAGTATCTCTCATTTATACATCAGTGTCTGACAATTTATGTGCATGAAGACATTCTCCTTGCAGGATGAGAATCTTGTCGAGATCCATCCATCCATTTTCTAGAACGCTTATCCTACAGGGTTGCAGGGAAACTGGAGCCTATCCCAGGGATCATTGGGCACGAGGCGGGGTACACCCTGGATAGGGTGCCAATCCATTGCAGGGCACAATCACATACACATTCACACACCCATTCATACACTACAGACACTTTGGACATGCTAATCAGCCTACCATGCATGTCTTTGGACTGGGGGAGGAAACCAGAGTACCTGGAGGAAACCCCCGCAGTACAGGAAGAATAGGCAAACTCCACACACACAGGGCAGTGGCAGGAAGCAAACCCCCAACACTGGAGGAAGGTTGTGAGGCAAGCGTGCTAACCACTAAGCCACCCCTGTCCAGATCCTTGTGTACTTCATTTTTATCTAAAGCCCCACTTACACTACACAAAATGGTTGGTATATTCTCTACAGAGTGTGTCACCTGTACAAAAATCTGATTTGTATCTCCCCAGGCCACGGCTTTAAGTTTGGTCCAATTGTAGGCAAGGTGCTGTGTGAGCTGAGCATGGGCCAGAATCCTTCCTATGACCTTTCACCTTTCAGCATCCAGCGCTTCCAGGGCAGCCCCAAATAAGATCAAAGAGATGAAACCATGATCTGTTGCAGAATATATAATAATAGATTTCTAGTAATGCAAGAAACAATGATGATTTTGTCTAACATTTCACTGAAAATGCTTGTATCTCTACAGTAGATAATTTCTATAAAATAAACATAACCAAATGATGCATCTGTAATATCCCTGGTTTGATGTCTCACTGCTTCCTAAGCTGTAATTCTGTAAAAGGAAAGTAACAGTACACGATAAGCTGCAGAAAAACCAGCATAGCATGGACAAATGTGAGTTCAAATTGACCAGACTGAACATTACCTTCATGAATATGTATACTTTTATACAAACATAATGGTCTTCCATTAAATAATTTTCAAAGCTGCTTCAGAGGGAGGAGTTCTACTCCTTGAGTCAAGTCATGGGAGCCATTAGCTTCCTCTAATTAGATGCACAATACCAATGTTTTCATCTTTCCTTCAACTTAAAGCACATATTTATTTTATGCATTATTTACTCCTCTATGCCCAAGCAATGTTCCCGACTGAATACAAATCAAATTGTTTGTTTAAAAAAAAAAGAGACATCAGCCATTGAGCAATTTGCCTCTAAGGAACCAGGCTGCATGTTGTTTTGCCGCCTGTAACTATTTCACCATATAAACATGTTAATCACTAATCAGGTGGACCGTTACTATAGCCGTTCACCACCATCAGTAGGAATGAGAAAATTATACAGCGTGACAGCAGGGGAGCCGGAGACCATTCATCCTTGTGGCTAGGAGTAAGAGCATATTGATTGTGTTAGATTATTAATGGCTGCATTAAATTGCCATCAAGCATGCGTAGGCTAATATTTACCTCAGCAGATGAGGGCTTGATGATGGTGTGAGCTTTTCAACAATGCACAAACAGAGAGAGGACGAGCGAATGTGGGCTCAGAAGCTGCTCCAGGCAGCTTTCAAAGCTCGGAGGAACCTGGCTCCATGTCAGAGTCTTAATAAATAATCTTAACAGCTGGTGTGTGTAAGACTACACTAGGATTCAGGATTTCAGCTTCAGACTGTACAGGTAAGCTATTTATATTCAGAATGCCTCTAGATGGAGGTGCTTACAGGGATACTTTGTGTCTTATAGAAAAAGAGAAAAATATCAAACTTGGTCGTGTGAGGTTTTATGCTGAGAGTATAAGTGCTTTTGTTCTCAAGGAGGATAAAGCAAAGGAGCAAAGGTGTGTTTTGTTATTGTTTAAACGCCATAGTAGGCACATCTGGAGGAAACTGGAAGAATACAAAAGCAAGCTTTAGACTGAATCACTGAATTAGTGAATTTCATTAAAGTAAAGGGGACAACTACACAGGTTGATGCCTTTGACACTGATATATATGTATGAGAGATATATAATGAATTCAAACAAATTGTCATCCTTTTAAAGTAATTGTATTTGTATTGTATCCATCCGAAAGCAGGGAACACTCTGGACAGGGCACAATCTCACACACATTCACACACTACAGACAATTTGGAAATGCCAATCAACCTATAGCGCATGTCTGTGGACTGGGGAGGAAACCCCCAAAGCATAAGGAAAACATTCAAGCTCCACGCACACACAGGGCAGAGGTTGGATTTGAAACCACGAAATGCAAGGTTCCCCCCTTACCTGTTCAGTTTCACTCAAAAATACCTTTTTGTCATCCATCTCCATGGGGAACAAACCAACACACATTCAACACAAAAGAGACAAGTGGTTGTTGACCTGCACAAGTCAGGTAATTAACTCATATACACAAATACATACATAGCAGAAAATACCATTAAATTCATTAAATCCCACCATTCCAGAGCTGCAGTCTGTCTTATTCTTGCAGTTGTTATGTTTTCGATATCAACATAGACCTTTCCTGAGAGCAACCCAACATCTTTCATGTTGGCAGTACTCTTAAGTGCACACTAATGTACTTGTAGATCCTCACCATTTCTATGGGCTCTTGATCAACAGGCAGAAGGGGCTTGATCCTGCTAAAATCCACCAGTATCCTCCTTTCTACTCATGGTGAGCTACACATTCACACCACTCCTCACAGTCCTTCTCCAAATCCCATTATTCATCCTTCTGCCCACTCTTGATCCATAACACCACCACAGGCATGGCAGGAGAGTGCTTCTGCAAATGGCATGACTCAGAAATGAACTGAAGTATACTGAGTGAACGAACTGGAAGCAAGCCTGTGGACATCCTGTGTTGCTCATTGCCCTAAAAATGTGGTTTGACTACAAATGGCCTTTTGCACATTTTGATAAGTGATTAATACATTTATTTATTTATTTTAAAAGTCATAAGTTGTCTTGGCATTAGGATATTAGGGCATAATCCAGGGATTAATACAGTTGGGTGTATTAATAATACACTAAGGTGATTAATTGAATACTCTATATTATATATATATATATATATATATGATATTAATATTCTACAGCAGATACTAATTCACTAGGTGTTTTCTCACCTCTTTTTCAATACAGAAAATAACTCCATCTGAAGCGATCTCTTTACATTCTGTAACTAAATACACATAGGCCATGGGAAACAGAGTATAAACAAAGTATGGATAATTATTATATTATCCAAACTAAACCCTTCTTGAGCCAAAGCACAGAAAGTACTGTGTAATGAAGATGTACTTTTAAAATACTGCAGTCCAGCACTGTAAAAATATTCACGAGGCTATTCTAATTATGAGCAAACTCCATATATCATATTACAGTGCATACTTGCTTAATTTCTGGGTTTTTGTCCTCTCATGTGCATGCAGTGGTATAATAGAAAGTGGAATCTGTACACCCTCAACTTTACCAAATTAATCTACCCGAGCCCATGCAGCCTCGAGGAACAGATGTTAGCAGCAGTCATCCAAGCTCACTGACTCTTCCAGATCCTCAGTGTTGGCAGCAATAAGAGCTTTGAGTGGAGTCTGCTTCTTGCCCTGATGAGGCCAGACATGGTGAGTCCTGTGGAGCTCAGAGAGAGGAGGATGATGTAGAGGGGCATTTAGGGTGAGAGCAGGGTGATTTGGTTCAGTAGTGGGACTGGAACTCATCAACCAGAACAGAGCACAGTGACAGATTCAGTGAAGGTCAGAATGTAAAGGTCATCTGTCAAAACCCTGGAGAAATTGGCATTATTGTCTAGTACTGCTGAACTTGGTGATGTGAAATAGGCCTGCCTGTGGAATTGACAGTTTATGGATTAGAAAATGTTCACAGTATCTGGGGAGGAATTTAAGGAGTAAAAGGTAAGACTATAAATAAAGCCAATCCACTAAGCTTGTTATATGAAGGAAAGCACTCAGATTCCTCAATTTAATGTGACATAAGGAACACGCAGGTCATGTCATATCTAACATTAGGCCTGGATTGCAGGGTGTATAGATTGAAGTCACACAATGCTGCTGAGCAGCATTTTCCACCTCATTTGGGAGTTCCCAGGGAAAAAAAACCCAAAACACGCAGTAGCTGCATTTAGAAGTGTAATGAGCTCTGTGGCACTGCTGCTGGGGGAACATGGAACAACATCAAATGGTTTTATGGTCTCTCTACATCAAATCCTCACCACAGCACTTTCTTTCTATCTTTTGTTAGATCTCTTGTCTCTTTGTGTTTCATAACACGTTATGGTGGAAATGATAATTTGCCCCATGAATATTGTATTTCCTTCAGAATTTACAACAATCCCAAATATGTCACAAAGATGTGTGCGGCAAAGAGAGGCAGGTACAGCATGGGGCTTAGATCACAAATATACAGTGACAGATTTCATTTACATGAGAGAAATATTCAGGTTAAAAAATTATGTTAAAATGTGCATTCTTCCTCCAACATAAGGAGCTGATAAGAAAAAAAAAATCACCAAATACTTAATTTAACAGAATTATTACAATTATTTCTAGTTATATTATATATGCCATTTCAGTAATAATAATAATAATAATAATAATAATAATGAGCCATACTCCTTTTTAAAGAATTCAAAATTAGGTTTCAAGCCCTCCAATTTTCTTTTATGATTGTTATTATTACGTATGTACATACAGCAGTGCTTGAAAGTTTGAGAACCCTGTAGAATTATTTATTTATCTGCATGAATATGACCAAAAACATCATCAGACTTTCACACGTATTAAAAGTAGACAAAGAGAACCCAGTTAAACAAATTAGACAAAATAGGGAAAAAAGGAAAATGATCCAATTTTTCAGATCTGTAAGTTATAAATATATATACACACACACACACACACACACACACACCAGGAGACTAGTTGTGAATTTAATTGTACAGATCACACAGTGATTTTATTTACTATATTTCCTCATCCTGCCTGAAAGTAATTACTAACTATGCCACTGCTTTTGAGCTTATACAGTTATATACTGTATACTTTTTTTGTACATACTGTACACATTTACAGCAGAAGTATACAACTTTTGGCAATTTGGGGATTGAGAGACTTATCTGGGGCAGTACAGTGGTGCAGCTGGTCATGTTGCTGCTTCACAGCTCCATGGTTCATGGATTGGTCCTGAGCTGAAGTTACTATCTGAGCGGAGTTTCTTATTTTATCCCTGTATTCCTGGAAGCAGAGAACAAAATACACAAGCTGAAAGCGACCAGGGGTTTTTACCCAGCCACGCCCTATAGACTGGACTCAAAAGACTAAGTACACACAATACAAACACAATTTGCAGACCAGCTGACTAATGCAAGCTACTACAACCTTTGAACTGGATGACCTCAGCTACAAATTCTACAAGTTTAAGTTGACTTGTTATTGTATTAGAACCTAGCTAGGTAACTACTGAACTAGGTAAACACTATCACCTTTCAGCCAACAGAAAGCCAACTTATTACTCTCAAATTCCATGGCACCACCTGTGTATAGACAATATCCATCCTCTATTTCCATCCACCCCCTGTTGCTTTCCCTTTTTGCATGCAAATGCACAATTTCATTATTTCTTTCATCTTTCATTGGCGTATCTTTCATGTATAATCTCCATCCTCCAGATCACTACGTCAGTGCTGGCGTCCATACTGCCATTAAGACTAGCTGAACTTTCTTTCATGGTATATCTGTCCCAGAAACTCAACACCAAGCATGACCTGACCTCTCAGACTAATAAATAATTATTATTATTATTACAGGCTTTCCATGGTGACTCACAGCAGTGTACCTACACTGTCATTGAGATCTTTCTTCTTTATTGAGCTTTAAAAAAACAAATAAACAACAACAACAACAAAAAAACAAGAAACATTACATACTGCCACTTTACCTTGATTTACAAGCTTACTTAAAGTGTGTAACTAATGACATGTATTCTAAGAAAATGCATCTATACCTGAAAATAAAACAACTACTTCAATTTCACTTACAGATTTATCTCTAATGGTCTTCTCCACCTTTGTAACCTCTCCACACCTTTATATTGGCTTTCATCAAGGTCTCAGTGTAAAAACACAGAAGGAACAAAACGCATCTAAAAGTTACCTTTAGAAAAGCCTGGGTTGTTTACCTCTCTGTAAAGGTCTAACCTGAATAAAAGAGCTACCGAAGGGCTCAGCAGTACTGAACATGAAATGCACTAAAGCACGACACATCAAACAAAGCCCCGTCACTAAAAGCTCCAAGCTATTGGTCTTTTTTGGCTCGCACAAACACAATTCACCTGGTTGCTGCTTTGAGAGATGAGAGTCCTGAAACTGGAACACAAAGAAGGTGCCCTAATGGGATAGAAGCTTTTCTCCAAAAGCACAAGCACAGTGTGAGCATATTGCATTATTTGTGGTCTGTAATGAAGTTGTGAAGAAGATAAGTTTGAAGATGTGAACGATAAAGGCTTGGGATGGCAACTTTTTCAATCTTCCATCACAGGTACAATGCCAGCAAGCTTTAAGATGTGATCTGTTTGTGTCGAACATCTGCAACATGCTATCCAGTCAGCCAATCATGTCTCAGCAGTGCAATACATAAAAGCATGCAGATACATGTCAAGAGTTTTAGAGCTTGATGTTTTTCCAATCTTCAGATGCCCAGTTTCAGTGAGCCTGTGCCCACTGTAGCCTCAGATTCCTGTTCTTGGCTGACAGGATGCATCTTCTGCCATTGTGCGCCATACAGCTCAAGATTTAACATGGAGCTTTCTAAGATGCTTTTCTGCTCACCACGATTATAAAGAGTGGTTAAACATTTGAACTACCGTAGCGCTCTTTTCAGCTAGAACAAGTCTAGCCATTCTCCTCTGACCTCTCATCAACAAGGTGTTTCTGCCCACAACATTACTGCTCACTAGATGTTTTTGCACAATTCTGTGTAAACTCTAGAGCAGGGGTGGGCAATCTTATCGGGAAAGGGCTGGTGTGGGTGCAAGTTTTCATTCCAACCAAGCAAAAGTCTATCAGCATGAGTCTATTGAAAGCCATGATCAACTGATTGAACAGGTGGAATCAGGTGTAGCTCCCACTTGATTGGGATGAAAACCTGCACCCACATTGGCCCTTTCTGGATAAGATTAAACACCCATACTGTAGAGAGGGTTGCACATGAAAATCCCAGGAAATCAACAGTTTCTAAAACACTTAAACCAACAACCATTTTTCCTCATTCTGATGTTTGATTTGAACATCATCTGAAGC
This sequence comes from Ameiurus melas, assembly GCA_012411365.1. Taxonomy (NCBI): domain Eukaryota; kingdom Metazoa; phylum Chordata; class Actinopteri; order Siluriformes; family Ictaluridae; genus Ameiurus; species Ameiurus melas. Next base: position 18,246,963 of record CM022759.1, on the reverse strand, counting down.
TCTTGACCTGTATCTGGATGATTTTATGCATTATGCTGCTGTGATTGGTTATGATTGGTTCATTTTACGATTGCAAGAATGAGCAGGTACACAGGTTTTCTGTCCAGTGAGTGTACGTCACATCAGATACAGAAAGAATCCAGTGCTTTAGATGAATATTGGTGCAACTGTGAATCAATAACTGCAAAAATGTGTGACCATGTTTAACTACTGTATTACAATAGTGCAACTTGTTCTGATCCAGCCTTTTATTTCAAAATGAGTATAAACATTGTGTGGCTGATATCTTGAGAACAAAAAAACAAAAAACAACCAAACAAAAAAACCCCATTCCTTTAAGTGGATTATGTTTGCAGTGTATGTTGTCATTTGCTTCCTGAACCAGTTTAATGTTAATACTCCAGACTCCAGCTTTTTGTTAGCAGTAAGTTGCACCATTTAGTTGCTCTGCAAGAAAAACACAATTGAAAATGAATGGAGGAATTGAGCTTAAACAATTATTTTGGAACAAAACAAATATGAATACAGTCTGAACAAGCAAATATGAAAAAAGGCATTAAATATTTTCCAAATGCTCGACAGAAATGCCTCGATTATGCAAAAAAAAAAAAAAGACTTCAACGACTCAGTATTTTTGAATACTACAGAATGTTGGCATGGATTTGAACACGTGTTCTATCAAAACCGTAATAAAGCCTGTTGCGCTTATCTTCCATTAAATAAAGAAGTCAAAATATTACCTCTTTATTTGTTATATTGAGAATGTTAAACATGCTCTAGTAACCTCATTACTCATTTCATTACTGAATTTATTATTCAGATTAAAGTTTGATTGCACATCTAATAATTACAGTCATTACCTATAATCATTATCATACCATAACCTGATGTGCACATGCAATATTGTTCAAATTATCATAATTTGTTACACCTAACAGAGCAAATCATTATCGATCTAAATGAGGCAGGGGAACAGGGGCCGACGTGCCAATATTCTGATGTTCTTTGAGCTTCTCTTAGAAAAGCATTACACTGCATGCTGATATTTGCACCGAGACTCTTATGCAATAATGCTGATGCACATCTCTTCAGCTGCCTTCCATTTGTCCACATGGCCTGCCTCTATGACAAATGGCACTTACTGTACATAATTTAGACAGTCTCTATTTCCATTTAGCAGCAAACCAAAAATACTATGCCAGGTCGGACTGGGATTGCTTTATTTATTTACTTAACATCTTTCCGTAGTGTATGAATGGGTGTGTAAGTGTGGATGCGATTGTGCCCTGCGATGGACTGGCACCCTGTCCAGGGTGTACTCCACCTTGTGCCCGATGCTCCCTGGGATAGGCTCCAGGTTCCCCGCGACCCTGAAGAAGGAGTAAGCGGTAGAAGATGGATGGATGGATCTTTAGAAGATCTGTTTCAACACGACTTCAGGTATGCATGGATTATTTTCATGATTCCTAAGGTTCCTTAGCTATTAATTTAATTCTTCAGCTATTGCTTATTGCAAATGACAAAAAAAGGCAGACATGATTACTTTTTGCAGTTAACATTGAACTGCCTGAAATATGTACACTACTGTGAATTTTAGAGAACATACATATTCTGATATACAGTAGCTGTGCAGTTTTTCTGTGGCTTGAGATGTGTAGGGCTTCATCTGACACATGGCCTGAAGCAACACAGACATTTTTTGCAATGATGATTGAAAAGAAAAAAGAAAAGAGAGCTCTACTATGGCATGTTGCTTCTCAGCTTCTCAAACCAAACAAACCCTCTGAAAACGAAAACCCATTTTGGTAGATCTGCATATTTAAGATGGCAACAAAAGAAAAGGAGGGATTTTACAAAGACAAGCTTTCATGGAAGAAACTGGAGAGAATGAAATGAGGAAATCAAGAACACTGAAGCAAGTCGAACAATCACCATCATTTATTTACAATATATTAAACCATAATGGAAAAATTATTACTTATAACAAGTGGCCATATATTCAATAAGGAAAATAAACAGGAGTTATTTTTTTTAAAGCTATAATGAATTATACAGACTTATATATTCATATTAATGTGTACAGCCAGCAGTGTTATGTATCTTTTTGCCATGTGTTTGTTTGTATGGTGACAGAAACATGATAAAACACACAGTCTTTGTAATAAAATTAATAATGACTGCATAGAAATGATGATGAAATCACTGACCTATGAGAGTCCATAAAAACCATGTGAAACAAATGCTGGCTCCCTTCAAAATAAAATAAAAGCAGCGAGTCCTCTCCATGCTTTATGTAAAACTGTGTGCATTTGGCAACTTTGCTCAGTTCATTAACGATAGTCCATAAATACTATACTGAAAGCAAAATTATAGCAACAACAGAAGTTTGTTAAGTGCAGCGCTATCTAAAATGTCAAATGTAAGGCTGACAATACTGCAGAATCCGACTTGGGACATACTTACTTATTTAAGGAACAAAGGAAGGGAGGAAATACAGAAAGAAGGTAGTAAGTAAGCAAAGATGTAAGGAAATAATGAAGGAAGTGATGAAAGAAAGATGGATTCACAGCATCAGTTCTATTCATGTGCTCATGCCACGTGTGTGTTGTTTAGCTGTATAATATCAATATAAAAGCCATTCATAGCTGTTAACGACGATGAATTTTCCAGTATTTGACCACTGTGACAATAAAGGAAATAGGTAAGGTAATCGTCACCAAACTTAGGATCAAGTACATTCCCTTTGGAAAACAAGAATGCATGCCAGGAGCAAGAAACAAAATAAGCATAAGAACAATGGAGAAAAAGGAAGCAGATGACAGCTGAGCCAAAAATTTTCAACATGAGCACAGTACTGTCAGGCGAATGATGTGTGACAACCCAAAACACATTAAATCATAGTGAGGATGGAGAGGGAGAAACAGGGGCTGCAGCCTTCTTCAGCATGAAAAAATTAATTCACTGCAAGATCGCTGAGGAAAGACAGCTCAGGGTCTCAGGATACAGTGAGAGTGTGAGAGAGAGAGAGAGAGAGAAAGAGAGAGAGAGAGAGTTTGCTCATACCTGCAGGAAGCTGATCTTAAATTGATGACACTACTTCCTCGACTCCCACTCTCCACTGATTTAAAGTAATGGAAAAAAAACCACTTCCCCTAAAATCTATGTACACACTTGCAACAAAGGCTTTTTTGGTAGAACAGTATTTCTTTCCATTTTCCTATTTTTAATGAAGTGCAAACAGGACAAATCTCCCCACTTTATCCTAGCAAGCTAATCCTGGGTTTCTTTAGGTCAGCTCAACTCGGGCCGGCAGCTAGCAGCACCACTGGCCGAGCAGGACAGAAACCAGGAGGAATGCTGCAGTACACTCTGGGGAAGTATTGGGGGTTAGGGTTAGGGCGGCAAGACAAAGCAGGTCCAACAACAACAACAACAAAAAACTTCCAGTGTAGTGCGTCTTTGATACTCAATGGCATAAGTACCCATAACACAATGCACGAAAGTAGAAGTAATCACCAAAAGTGAGAGCTCTGTGTGCGTGTGTGTGTGCGCAGTGCAGTATACAGATGGATGATGGTGCTCCAGAGTACTTCTCCTAAAAAGTGATCCTCTCATTTGCATCCAAAAAGGATGCCAATGTGAGAATGTGTGTGTGTGTATGTGTGTGTGTGAGAGAGAGAGAGAGAGAGAGAGTTTGTGTATTTGCTTATTTTGTGAGTGTATAGAAGTGTAATCTCCGGCTTGCCCCTGTAATTCAGGTAGCTGCTCCAGGTGTATTAGCAGCGGAAGGAGCTTCGGGCTGTGCGCTTTTCTTCCTTCTCCTCCTCCTCTTCTTCCTCGTCGGATCTGTTGAGGCAGAAGCGTCTTCGGCCAGAGGGGGGGCTGTGGGATTAACAGGGCTTGATTAGAATCAGAACGAAAGCATGCAGATATTGTGAAGGCTATGTGATGCCTGACATGCAATCCTTCCAAAAAAAAAATCTATTAAATAAATTAATAAATAAAATAAAACTTTTGCAGACACTTGCTGCAATAACAGGATGTATACTGTGATAGATAGATAGATAGATAGATAGATAGATAGATAGATAGATAGATAGATAGATAGATAGATAGATAGATAGATAGATGTATTATTATAATATTATTTCAGGAGCAAAATATTGGCTGTATGAACACAACCTCTTTCTTAACAGGAAACTTTGAGTGTCACTACAGCTAATATTTAACTAAACTATAAAGCCACTATGCTTTAGGTTAACCTTTGCTGTACTTTAAGATGTTGGCAAGCTGTACAGATCAATGAGCTCTTTTAATTATACCTGAATTAACATACCAGAGGGGAAATCTATAGTTACCTCTGAATTGACTTCAATTACACCACTGGCTATTTTGTTTGGAGCAATTAATCACAAGGATGTTTCAACAAATTAAGCAAAAAAAAAAAAAAAAAGAAACTCTTTCTAAACTGAAATAAGTGCAAAAGCAATTACTGAATCAGTTGAGACTCATGATTTTAAAAAAAATAACCGATATAATCATGCATACAAGAAACCTGTAACTGGGAGTGTGTTAGAAGGAACAAGAATAAAAGACATGTAAACAGAAGATGCTCATCATTATTCATGCTAAAAGATAGTGTGATGGATTAAAGGGTGAGATGTTCTGGACATAAATATTGAAGGTTAGCGTAACCATGCGTACAGCACACTTCACTCCAAACCAGGCATCACCTACTGCTATCTTCAGTCACTGTCTGGCCTGTACAGATATTTCATCATCACAGTATCCACGTTCTTCTTCCTTTTCTTCTCCTCTTTTTTGCAAAGTGTCGGAACAGCTTCGGAACCACCTCCAGGCTCTCCCTCGTCTTCAGAAGCCGATGCCTGCCTACCAGGAGCTCTCTTGATGCTGTTAGCACTTCTGTATGAGATAGTGGATGCTCCTGAGCTGGAATCTGACTCTGAGCTAGACTGAGACTCAGAGGAGGAAGAAGAGGACGATGAGGAGGACTCCTTCTTTGACTTCTTTTTTTTGCCCTTCTTCTTGGACCTCCTTCTTCTACGCTCATTCTCAGAAGAATCGGAGCTGTGGCTCCTCCTTTTCCTGCTCTTGCTCTTGCTCTTCTTCCTGCTGCGGCTACTCAGGCTGCTGCTGGAGCGATGGAAGTCCACAGCTGAAGCACAACGCCTCAAGCTGGAGGAGCTGCGGCTGCTGTCCCTACCAGACCTCACACTCTTCACCTCATTTTCTTCCTCATCCCCTGCACGCTTTCTCGGCGTGCCGGTCTCAGCTTCAGAGTCTTCCAGACTGCTCCGCTTGAACTTGACAGGCTTGAAATTCAGCACCTCATTAATGGCTGCCTCCAGAGCTGGGTCGAGGTAGTTGCGGTGGCTGACGGGCTTGAGGTCAGAGGCATCAGGCAGGTCAGAGTCAGTGGTTCTTGCTCGCGGGGGCATGGACATGCTGCGGCCACTGGAAGAGTGGTGGGGACTGTAGGAGTTGGAACGCAATTCACTGAAAGCCACACTCATGGCATCATCATCCATATCAAATTCACTGAGGCGGCAGCTGTGAGCTAAGGACATACGGGAATCGGCGCGGCTCACACTGCCAGGGCTTCTCTGGCTCACACTGCCAGGGCTTCTCCGGCTCACAATGCCTGGACTTCTACAGCTCAGGGATGGACTAACTGTTGAGCGACCCTCTCTCAGGCGCTCGTCCAGCCGAGACATGCTGCGGTGACGACTCAGCATGCTTGCAGCACTCACACTGGATTTGACATCGTCGTCGTCGTCGTCCAACCAAGAGGTTCGGCTTGGGCCCATGGATGACACAACTGATTTGTTGTCCAATGCTGTCCAGCGGCTCTCCATGCCCTTCCTGGCCATGCTGGCTGCCTCTGAGTAAGCCTGCGAGATAACCGAGCCCCTGTCATCCAGCTTATCCTTCCTCCAGGAGTTCACTGTGAAGGAGTCCCTGGCATCGGTCTGCCTGGCTTTGTTTTTGCGGAAAGATGAGAGCTCCTCAGAGTCATCCTGCTCCTTGAGGGTGCTAAAGAGTGAGCCCTCATCGCCTTTGCCACCAAGTGAATCCTTGAGGTTGGAACGTTTCCTATAACTGAGTGAACTCATCACAGACACCGGCCTACTCTGGTCTAAACCTTTACCTTCTTTGCCATTCTCTTGCCATTCCTTCCCCTCTTTGGTATCACTGTTTGCAGCATATCTAGATGAAAGGGGCAGTTGAAGGGGAGGTCAGCATAACAGACAAAAAATGGAATGAAACGGAAAAGAGGTGACAGAAATAGAAATTGAAAATGAGATACAAAAGGAAAAAAAGTTGTGACATAAAAAAAAGAAAGAAAAAAAAAAGATTTCCACACAACATTAAAAGTGCACCTTTGTAAAGTGAAGACATCAACTAAACTTAGTTACCACCACCTCACTATTGTGCCATCATGGTTTTTACAGCACGTTCTCTCTCTCTGAAAATCACAGCTGCTAATTGACCACTAGTGAATTTATTATTCTAATATGTGGGGTAAATTCTCCTTTAAACATGGTTTTGGCTGATAAAAATGACAGAAGACAGGACAGAATAGAAATGTAAGAAGGGGAACAAATTGGGGATTTTGCTTAAAAGAAGCACTGATGTTGTAAAGAGAAATGAATCCAGACAGAACTCAAACATAATTAGTTATTATTCAAATTCAACCATGTCTTCTTAAGTATAGAAATGTGATGCACAAAAATACCACTTCTAATTTTTCAGTATCATACTCTGATTGTCTTTCCGTAATTGTTTGTGATACTTATAGTTAATAAGAATCTCTGAGAAATACTGCCTCCAAACCCACTCCTAGGGCAAGTGCACAATGAGGAACATGATGAAAAAGAATTTAAAGCTCCAAAGTTTTTTAAAAGTTGTGAGGGGCTCAAGAGGGAGGTTTAAATCTTCTGGAAAAGAGACAAATGCAGGGCAATCGAAGCTGTCAGCCAGCAGGCTCAATCTATTAATCTCTGGAAGAGGGGAGCAGGTGTAGGCATGCCAGCTGGCCAACAGGCGTGTCGATAAATCTGCCAGGAAGGCCACTGCTTCTAAAGAAGCATCTGTCAGCAAACCTTGTGGCAATGAGGAGAATAAGTGAGTGGGTAAGAAAAAAAGTCTTCCTTCAAGCAAGCAAATGCACTTTCCTAGCCTGCTTTATGTGCATTGTGTACCGTGTTTGGACCGAACCATTCGATAAGCATCCAGACGGGAAAGGTGGACTCGAACTACTGACCTTGAACTCTTCAGGCTGCTGTCATCTGATATATTCTTGGCTGAGCCTTTGTTTTTGGAGAGCCAGGACTTCACACCATCAACTCGCTCCTCCACTTCAGAGCAGGAATCAGAGTCTCCTTCACTGTAAGGAAGAAAAGGAGGAAATGGAGAGCGTGAGCACCCAGCTAAAAGCAGATTCGGCATGGACTGTTAGTTTAGCAATAGGGGAGAAACAAATGCCTTTATAGCACAGACACAACAGCACTGAGACATGCGCTCAATCAGCAGAGGCCTAAAAGCCTCAATGCCATTCTTTGTGTTAGTCAGCTCTCACACTCGAGTTCTTGCAGGCACTAGACATCATAGCTGAGCAGGCTCTTCGCAGTACATAAATGAGCTTGATGAAACGTTGAAGAGACTTCTTGATTTTTTGACACAGTATAATCAAAAGAGCATTTAACCCTGGGGTAATAAAAAAAAAAATAAAAATTAACGGGTGCAATTGCTGCATTTCTAAATGACAGCAACATGGCAGCAGTGAGGCATTTAAGAGAGGAATTATGGAAGTAATGGGAGCTCTTACAAGGTTCTCTGGTCATATGTGAAAAGAAGGACTAGTTTCTAAATACTTTAAATAAGGCTAAGAACACAAGCACTTGGGGAGGTTTAATAAACTTTACTCAGTGACTAAACCGTCAGATACAAAATAGTAACAGTGGAGGATCAGTGGTGCTGTCAATAATTCAGGGGGGGGTTAAGCCACAGAAGGTCCCCCAGGAGCAGAAACATTAATGGTCTGCACATCGAGCTACTAACTGAACCCCAGGTCTATCTGCTCACTTCTCAGGCCAAGATAAAGCCCCAGGATTTATGTTTAGCCAGATCTGCAAGTTAATTTTTCCCTGTCACTTCAGATTAGTCTTATCGCTCACTTATTGTGCAGCACTGTGCATGAAATAGATTATTTTTTTAAATCATCAGAGGATTCAGAAGGTAGTAGCAGCTTCACTAAGAGTTGACATCCACAGAACAACTCCAAATGAGGTCACAGCTACCAGGTCTAGTTTTAATTGGGATTTCGATAATGTGCTTATAGCTGTCTTCTGGGGCCATCAGTCAATCCTCTCCAGAAAATATTAGAGAGAATAATGTTGCTACACAAAATAGAGTTACACCTGCTTTTCCCACAACCCCGAACTTGCTCAACGTCCATAACATTATTCATATGAGAGCACTATACATTTATCTAGCACGGACACAACAAAACCGAATCGGTTTCGCTGCAGTAGGATGAGTAGATGTACGGTAGGTTGAGTAATTTTGGAGCACGTCTCAAGCACCATCCCCTTATCAAAGAGATGACTCGGAGTGCTTCTGTACGTGCACTGACTTTGATCCGAGCTGGTCTCTGAATGTCTTGAGTAGGGACATAGGAAGGGGATACGATATGTGTATGGAAATCTGGAGCTGGGCAGGACACGAGGTATTCCGTAATCAAGGACTTGATCACACACAATTATGTCACTGTGCCACACAATTTGTTATTGACTGCACAGCATAAGGTAAACTGTACAACAATCTTAGAGGGCAAACAAACACTTCAGCATCTATGGACTTCTCTCAGGATATGAGGAATATATTGCACATGCGATAATAATACACATGAGCCTTTGATGTTTATTTCTAATGGTGGCAGGGTCACTTTTAGTATCACAGTGAACTTTCACTTTGGATTTTGCATCCTGTGAATTGTTGTGCTTGTGAATGTTCTGAATTGTAATCTGTATCGACAAAACATTTGCACAGCAATCCAAGCATGGACAATACTTGAGCAATTGTACTTTGTTACTATACTTAAGGATTATTTTGGATATTAATGAAATTGAACACTTGAGCACTCTTTTGTAGTTACATTCCTAAGAAAAAAAGCTATATTTTTATTAGGCCTCACATTTTTATTTAGACCTTCAACATACTCGTTACAAATCATGAAGGTCTCTATTTCTCACCAAGTCAATGACTGTACGCTATAAATAAACTGAATCAGCTTAGTTTAGCACCTGATTATTTCAGTTTAGTTTCTTATAGTGCATCATCTGTAAAGAATCATGCTGGTTCATTATCTGCAGTTCCACTGGTCGTACCTCAGTAATAATAAAAATAATAATAATAATAATAATAATGTTACTTTTAACATGAAAACATGACATTAACTTAATTGCATCCAATTCCCAACAGTAACTGAGTAAGATAATGACACAGTGTATATACTGTCACTCAAGTATAATTCCTCAGCACTTGGTCAATCCCTGATAGCAAATTATTATTAGTTTATTTATATGGGTTCAAGTGCATTTTCACATGAGAAAAAAAAAAGGACACAACATGTGCTAATCGGTAAAAAGACCAAGCTACTGCCATGAGAATGGAGTAGCTCTGATGCCAGAATCTGGCTCAGTGCTGGGAGCCACTGGTAGACATCATCTGGAAGGACTTTTTACCAGGTCATTTGCAGTTTATGCATTATTGAACTTGCATGGTTAAAAGATTGATGAGAAACACGCCCTCTTCTTTCTCTGTCAAAAGCAGTTGGATCCCAGGAGTAGGACCGTAAAATATTCAGCACACACTGACAGACACGCAATAGGTACAGTATATTCTATAGTAGAGTCAGAGAGGGAAAGATAAGAGATGGATCTCTGTCTTACACAACCGTGGACAAGGCTGAGGGGTCTTGAGAACACCACAAATGCAACTAACATGTTGAGCCCAGAGGCAGTAGGTACACACAAACACACACACTTACCTGTCAAAGTATAGTGATTACAGCCATACACAAGCATTTGGTTAAGAAAAATGTTCATATAGCAAAGAAAATCAAAGAGGGATCATGCTTGGCTCATATGGTCAGTGGCATGCATGGATTATAGCATGTAATCCCATGCAAAACAAAATGTGGAGATAATCATATACCAATGTGTGATGTTAACGGTCATGTCCATGGAGCGTATTGCAGTATCACTGACCTGTGGTCTAATAATCTGGACCCTCTGTACAATAACAAGCTGAACAAAAAATATATTTGCATTTGACAGATATTATTTTTACACCGTTTGCAGGGTCTTTTTCTCAAAATAACTTGGATACTGCAATATTATCCAAAGAGAAGACCAAAGTAGGTTAAAGTGAGCTCAAACAATTGCTCAGGCTCCTCACGTTCTGTTCTTTCGTTTCTGATACTTAGTCACCATGTCTTGTAAACTGGAAATGGCAGATGCATAAGAAACAAACACAAAAAGAAAAATTGAAAAGAAAAATGAGACAGGCATATATCACAAACTAAAAAATGATTGATTGATAGACAGGCAGACAGATAATCAGATCGACAGATTGATTGATTGATTGTGAAATGAGATGACCTGAACCTGTAAAGGATGGAATGAATGTGATCAAAGACCCAAATTCTAAGAAAACATTTGTTGCGGTTTGATGTTGATGTTGTTTCCTTGCTAAAGCATTTGTACTTTGTTTCTGATTATAGTCTGGTCTTGACTGGGTGCTCTACCCCCCTCACTTTCATACATGTGCTCCACTTGCTCAGGACTTTGGTACATTCTAATATTTTCCATTGTCTCTCTTTGAATGCTAGCAAGACAATCAGTGAATCAGTCAGTCAGTCATTGAATCAGTGACTCAGTCAGTAAATCAGCGAGTCAGTCAATCAGTCAGTCAATGAATCAGTGACTCAGTCAGTAAATCAGTGAGTCAGTCAATGAATCAGTGACTCAGTTAGTAAATCAGCGAGTCAGTCAATCAGTCAGTCAATGAATCAGCAGGTCAGTAATCCCTTAATTCAGTGAATGAGTCAATCAGTAAGTTACTGATTGAATCAGTGAGTAAATGAGTGAATCAGTCATTCAATGCAAAAAACAAACCAAAAAAAATGTCACTAGATAGCTTTTAATCTGATTTATGTTTGCCCCTTTCAAATCTAAGTAAATAGCTTGTTGAGATGTTGAGATAACATCATAGTGAAAACAGGAAAAAAAAATGCAATTACACAAATCCAGTGTCATGTGACTGGATTTTCAACGCATGCCTCTATTATAACAAATCCCTCTGTAGGAAAAAGGCATAGCAGTAAAATTGCACTGAAGTGGGGAAAAAAGGACTGTTTAATCCTGTAATCCTGTAAATGTATAAATAATGTAACATTTATATTTAATAGAAAACCTCATAAACGCAAGCACCTCTCAGGATTTACAGAACAATGCTGAGCTATAGGAATGATAGGAATCCAGCCGGTATTAATCAGTTGCCTGTGTGTTCAGTTCATTATGTTTGTCACCTTTATCAGTAGGCGATGGAAATGTCAGGGAAGCCAAACAAAGGAAAATGTCTACATAAATTGTGCTATATAGAAAACCAAATGAAACTAAATTGAAAACAGCTTCTTTTTTTCCATTTTAAGTTTGACAAAGCAAACTTAATGTGATGGTGGCTTTTTGCATAATTATATAAAGCGTTTTTAGCACTAAAAGTGAAACCCGTTAACATTTGCCAACATTTAATTTAACCGCTTACAAAATGTGCATAAAGTTAACTGACATCCAGTTATGCACATGACTACTAATGAATCGATTATGAAAAGAAATACTCTGAATTATGTGTGGCAATTTTTTCTACAATATTTTAGGCAGTATGAAAAAGTGATAACTGACAGCAAAAAACTTGTCTGCCCAGTGGTTTTAAAGATTTCATTCCTCCACCGAGTCTCTGCAGTCGGCAGCAGAGATTTGCTGTCCTGTACTTTAAAGAGAGAGAAAAGGAGGAGAGAGAGGGAGAGAAAGAGATGGGGCAGTTGAACAGTTTACCTGTTGATAAGATCCTCGTTGTCATCGCTCTCCATCTCATCTTCAATAGCAGCCTGCAGGTCACCGATCCTTTTAAAGGCCAGCTTGAGATCCGCCTGAAGACTCTGATTTGCAGCCTCCAAGCTCTCAATGTCCATTTCCTACAGGAACAGGATCACTTAAAGCTTAACACCTGCACCAAACAGGACAAGCATGATAAGCACTGCACTGTGCACATCACAAATACTGTGCTGGGAATAAGACTATCCATATTGTAATAAAAAAAAATTATTAATGCATCTCACCAACTCGTGCTTTTTCCGGCTGGCTTCAGCCTCTTTTTTGGCCAGTTCACCCATCTCCTCCTTGAGGTCACGGATTTGACGCTGCAGTCGTTTGTTTTGTTCCTTCTCACGGTTCTCACTGGTGCTACGGTGGTCACGTTCCTCAGTCAGTTTTTCCACATTCTCTTTCAGCCTCGACACTAGACTCTACAGAATGGTGGAATCAGCAGAACCATTAAAACATGCCAGTCAATAGGAATTGGCTTTCTTGCACTTTCAAAAAAACAAAAAAAAAACCAAAAAAAAAAAACCAACAAAAAACGAAGTTGCACTACAAAAAAAGTCATATTAGCAAGTGAAAATATCTAGTCGAATTTATCGAGTATTTCTTATAATAAGATTACAATGAACCAGATCATTAAACCTATTTCTGGACATTATTACTCATTTCAAGCTTGTAATTGTCTTATTCTATTGCCAGATAATTTTGGTCCTTTTTAGAAATGCTTAGAATGAGCAAAATTATCTGCTAATAGAACAAGACTATTTCAAGCTTGAAATGAGCACAAATAGCTTGAAATGGGTGTAATCATCTAAATTTGGTTTGCTTTAATTTTATCATAAGAAATACTAGATCAATTTGACTATATTCTAGGTATTTCCACTTGCTAAGATGTGATTTTTTGCAGTGTGCCAATAAGTATTTTATGTCTGGTCAGTAACTAACTCTATAGAAACTAAAGTATAACCCAATTTGTGGCCTAAAATTATAACGTCTTAATCCAATTTACTGAGATCTGATTTTTGATGGCTTCTGATCTGACGGTGAAATCTGATTATGATTATTTGGAATATGGTTAGGTAAATAAATTTAGTGTGTTATGTAATCATATATTGACACGTTGATATATGTATTCCACAGCTAAATGAAATACAACTGAAATGTTGAGTTTTGCAGCTGAGACATTTCAGAAGTGTCTGAAATGTGTCTTCTGATGTGTCCAATACATCATCCAGCATACACAGCTGACTGCTTGCTGCTAATATGAATAAAGTAACGAAGACTATGCCAAAACCAACAAATACCCTTCTACTGGAAACATTTTTTTAAAAATCTAATTTTAATTACACTGTATCTACACAAAAGGAACATTTAACATTCGGTGATCCAAAATGCACCTACTTTATACCCATCCTGAGTGATTATAGAAATCGGAAGGTGAGTATGTGATTGAATTTGTGGTCATTTTTGACTTTAGGCTATTTGAAAACTAACCTTCTACATGTCAGCCCTTACACAAAAACAAGGTCAGACAACCAGAGCACCCGTCCTGCCCACTCACCTCCAGACGTTTCACCTGTGTCTTCTCAAACTCGAGTTTGGTCTCTATCTCACGGATCTTGGCCTCTTGCCTGCTGACCAGAGATTTGTCCACCATGGACTGTTCCTGAAACTCCAACTGACTCTGCAGTGCTGTGAGCTGAAAATCCACAAAGTGAGATCAGAGACGCAAGCACACACAAACACAGACACACCCCCCCCACCTCGATAAACTGTGAATTACAAAATTCATCTGCATTCTGCTGTGGGATCTGATACTTTCAGAGCTGCATATTGTTGCTCTTGTCTGAAAGGAGTCAAAACTTGTCTATAGAGAATCGCCACAGGGTGTCTCGGTGGTGGCCTTCTTTAGAAGTGCTCCGTTGCTTTTCCATTGACGTGGCCCAGCATACTGCATTGGCTTCTTAATTGCCAGACTCTCGGATCCATTATTCAAAAACCCTCTCGGCACCTCTGTTTTCCATCTCTGAGCGTGTGCTCATTTATTTTCAAAGAAGTGAAGAATTTCGCCGCTGAGAATAATGACTGCTCAGTTATTGACTTTTGAGCCTGGCTTGGAGCCGTTGTTTTTTTTTTTTTACTGAACTTCAGATGAAACTAAAGATGAAAACAGAAGCGGCTTTGAATGTCCTTGAGTTGACTGACCTCTCCCATGTGTTTGGGGCATTAAATGTTTTTCACAAAGCCAATGGAATGAAAAAGTGTAACCTGTGGTTCAGCTGCTCTGGCCTGTTTATCCGTATATCTGTGAGTCTGGAGTAAGCACCAGATTAGCTGACTGAAATAGCATGGATAATTGCTGAGCAACATGATCTGATCCTTATCTATGGCTTGTTGCTTTTTGGAGCAAAGTGAGACACTGATCTCTTGTGTCTTGACCTTATTGCCCAGGAGCTTTTGAGACTAGAGGAAGCTTACTTGGTACACTTGTAAGTCAACAGCTTAAAGAGACTAAGTTTTACAAAGAGTTCATCCGTAATCGAGGCAGGCTCGTTCTTCGTTTAGCTTTTCATGCTGCGTGCTAAAAACACTTTCTTGATGATGCAGCTTCCGTCTAGCTTCTCTTTGTCAGTGGACTTACCTTCTCCTGGACTTCCTGTTTCTCCTTCATGGCCTCCTCTAGCTGAGACTGGAGCTCACTGACCTGTGCCAGGCTCTGGGAGGACTGTACAACAGCAAAGAAAATAAAAACAAAAGTCAGTTATTCACAATTCACTGCTGATGTGGAAAGTCCTATAAAACCAGCAGTGCATACTTTATATAATATAGTGCCATAAGTCTTAGGAAATATAAACCACAGTGATTTTATTTAGAAATTGCATTACATTTTATTTACTGTAGGCAAGTCAAAGTTCTAGATATGACTACTAAGAAGTATTAGTACTAAGAAAGTAGTAATAGGTATTACTTAGTACTAAGTCTCGGAGGTTTTGTCATTCAGTGTGGACAAGAATCACAGGAAGAGGCCAGTTGATTTTTAGTGTCATTAATTAACTGCAGACTGTGTTTTCATGTAAAGTGTTATAATAATAATTGGTTATATAAATAGTTCAGAATTGGTCTCAACCAGATGCATTAAGGAACATTTTGGCAAGTGTCTATCAACCATGTGTTTAAAAAAAAACTGGCTTTGCCAAATCAGGCATTTATTTGGCATATAAACATCAATAGCTAACAAATAACATTTGTCATCATTTACCTTAATTTTTGGGTTTGTTACATCGCGATAAGTTCACTATAATTAAAAGACATGCTATCAGAATCTACCACAAAGCTGAGACACTGTCCCACTGCGAGTGAAAATGGGGTTGTTTAAGCAGAATTTTATTATAATGTGCATGTGATCTTCCAGAAAGATTTTCTTTTAGTAACAGAGAACGTTCATTTAAAAATGACATGTTCATTTAAACATGAACAACGAATGCACTTATTTATTTAGTTATTATTTATTCATGTTTAATTATTATGTTTTGGAGACCCCACCGGAGATATGGTGTCTTTTGCACAGCGTGTGGTCAGCATGAGCTACACAGTGTAAAAAACAAACAAACAAACAAACCAAAAAAAAACAAACAAAAAAAAAAAAACAGTGGTACACTGGTCATGTCTGTATTTGTATCTGATTAGAAGACATTTTCTGTTCCTGCCTTCATAGTGTTGTATAGGTTCGTGGTCAGAAAGCAATGAGATCACAACTGGTAACATTCAGGTGTAGTGTGTAAATTTCACTTTTATATAAGATATATCTGCATATACATGTGTCCACGGACTGTGGAAAAGACTAATGACATGCTACCTAAAAGCAGATGTGATGGAGCAGTGAAAGTGACCTGAAGGACTCAGCCCCTAACCATAAAAATATATTGTACCTCTAATATACAAAAGCGTTTAACTAAAAAGTAAAAACCCACAAAATATCCAGAAGAGACGTTTTTCTTACTCTTTTAAACACTCCACCTACTGCACATATAATTATACAATAATAAAAGCACCTACAAACAACAGACAAAGTGCAAACCACCTTCACATCTGTAATCACATCTGTAATGAGAGTGTGATTCTGATCAAGTTGTTTGACAAAAACACGGCAGTACATCATATTAGACTGGGAAATAAGTGAGCTGTGCAAATATTCAGAAGCACCTTCAAATAGATCAAAACTGCTGCAAAGCATTTTGGAACTCAGATTGTTGGGATTTTTTTCCCCAGGAACTCTAACATAACTGAACAGGCTGAAGTCTTCAGTTTTCAGAAAAGCACCACTGGCACGACAAGCTTTCAGAAAATAACAAGCCTAAAAATAATTCTGTACAGTTAGGGACCAGTGCCAATAGCTGGTGCTGTTTCTCAGATACTGAATGCAGGTGGAAGAGTGTCAGGCTGTATAAACACCATCCTGCTTTCAGTGTCTTGGCGCCGTTGAGAAGGAAGCAGAGGTGCCATGGGTCCAAACAGAAAAGAAAGGGGGAGAGAGGAAAAAACCAAACAAAAATAAAAGTTACCTGGGCAACAGCCACTTTGTGCTTCTTCATGAGCTCGTTCATGTCCTCTTGGTCTTCCTCCATGCGCGACTGCAGGTCGTTCTTCTCCCGCTGCACACGGATCAGCTGTTCCTCCAACTGGGAATGAAAACATGCAGAAAGCAGCACAGCATATCAAGTATTCGCAAACTGTGCGTGGATTTTGCTCTGCATATAAATATTGAAACAAGTTAGAGCCTCTCAAAAGAGAAAATTCTGCAATATTTCAAGCATGTGCCCCAAGGCTTTGATTATGTTTCTGTAATTTTTTTTGTGTGTGTATGTGTGCGCTTGCTTTCCCTCACTCAAAATCCCATCATAAAACACGTGCACAACACATAATAATGACTTTTTCTATTAGTAGCTAAAGCTGGCACTTCTCAACCTGCTATCCCTGGGAGTGTCAGAGGCTTAATTCCATTCAATAATAATTACTCCTACAATACAGTAAAGCAATCTCTGAAGAATAAGAGCCGGGTTTATTAATAGGTCATGAAAATGTGGATATCGGAGAAAGAGAATGAATTCATTAACAGAGAAGTGGGAAATGAAATGGAGTTTAGAACCAGTGTGGCTATAGAGCTTTCCATCTTACTCACATGTTACAAAAACGGACAAAGAAAGCTAATGGCCTGAATCATTTTCCTTTCAGTCAAACAGCCCAATAATACGAGACTCTCTCAATACAGTTTATTGTACAATATGTATGCTAATTATGGTAGTTACACACAGTAAAACGGACAGTAACATGTGCTTTGTCAACTACATTTCAAATAGTCAAGCATCTGCAATTTCAGAACTCGACAATGACGCTTCCTTTGCTGAAAAAACATAATAACAGCAAACATTTATAAAACGACAAAGGAGCTTTTGAGCACGCTGTAAAATGAATCATAAATCACAGCTTTTAAAAAATGTGAACACATCAGTAGGGAGCGATTCAATCTGCCTGTCATTTCTGAAATTCCTGATGTATCTGGTTCCAACATATAATCCTCTCGTCAAAAGGAAAACAAGATAAGTTAACAACATAAAAAATGCTCTTTAACATACATTTTCAACACCCTTCAAATACAAAACATAGAGCCGACAATAGAGGATGACTTAAGCTTTTTCCTGTCATCCTTTTCTTTTATCCATCCATTTCCTCCGCCTGATCTGACAGGCACAAGTCAGCCTATGGGCTTCTTCCTGATTCAATTCTCACCTCAAGAACACACGGTCGGAGAAACTCTGCTGATTCCCCAATATATCTGAGCAATGTAATTCCTCAAGTTTGACAAAACCAATTTCTTTTTGGCCATGAAAGATGGGAGTCTGTACTGTAGAATGAATCACACTCATAAAGTATTAGACACGCTTGTTATCACCATGTGGCAACATTGAAATTAAAAGGTAACTGGAGACGGACAGTAATGGATCGGTATATGGGTTCATTTCAATGGCTAGTGGCTCACAGAGCTTTCCCTCAGTATGTCTAAACGTCCAGCTGACCAGTTCTCTCAGCAGTGCTTCACAAACTTCTAGTCCTATTATATTCCTATAAGCCATTAAAAATAGATGTGGGAGTACAATTTAAAACCTAACCATGTTGTTTGAAATGTTTAAAGCATTTAAAGATCACCATTTCAGTCCTATATTTACTCCAATATTCCACCAAAGCCTAGATTATACATCTCAGTCTACTAGGAGAGCATCTATACACTGCCACAAAACAGCAAAATCATACTGCACATACGCCACAGTGTAACACTCTATGGTACTACATTCGACTGGGCCGTTTTCACAGATAAAACGACTCAATTTGACACCCGATCAGACCGCTTTTTCGCTCCACAGGAGCTGTAAACGGAATAACAGAAAAATAAAGATAGGGCCCAAAACGATGTGTGTAAAATCACAACCATTCATCTCTCGTCCAATATCTCTTCCCAACCTGCTGCTGTGTGAACTCAATTATAAATCCTCTTTTCGGGATGCAGAAGAAGCGGCTCATGACAGCGTTATTAAAGCATAATGTATTTCAGGGTGATGTATCTTGTTCAAATTAGAGAAGGAATCGGAAACATGCCATTATGGGCAGAAATCATTTCCCCTGCTGTAAATTATTGAACCGACATCCTGGCGTCTGGTGATTTTCTGTACGGTGTGTGTGAGTTTTCTCTGCTGCTTCATTTCCAATACATGAATTTTAGCTAATTTCTCTCTCATGTTAATAACGTCATTTTTAGAAGCCTTAACTGTTCTCAATGTTGTGATCAAATTTTATCCTACACTCTTCTTTGGACTTTAGACATGTAACCTGCTTTTATTTTGGCCTGTTTGAAAAGACCTGCTCCATGGTTTCATAACCTCATGTACAATAACTTCTTATTTCCATGGCACTTCTGGTAAAACTCTAAACACATTTTAATGTTGTCTCTGTGTGTGAGATGCGCTGAACTTTAACTGTCACTCTTTACTGGTCTGCCCATACTTACAGTCTGCTTGGCTTTGGAGATGTCATCCATCTGAACATGAAGGTCCTCAATTTCCACCTCCATGGCCTTGCGGGCTTTGACTGCAGCAGCACAGGTGAACTCAGACTCCTCCAGCTGGAAGACACACACACATACAAAAACAATATAGAGTCAGTCCTTTGACCCACTGCACTGGGTGCTGCCTTCTAATTGGAACTGATGATGGGACCGTGCCCATACCTGGTTTTTCAGCTGGGCAATCTCCCTCTTGCTAGGTGCATTGTTCTTCAGGTGGTCCAGCATGATCTGGGCATCAGCCAGAAGGGCTTTGGTGCGCTTCAGGTCTTTCCTGAGGCGTTTTTCTGTCTCTACGTCTCTGTGGTTAACCTGGAATGGAAAACACATCAAACACCAATAGCAGACACAGCAAGTAATTCTGCCTCACATAGCACATATATAAAGTCAGAGACAAGCAAAATAAAAGAGCAGGTATAAGGCCAAAACTATATATTATATATTGCGTTTGTATTCTACAGGAAGCAAATAGACGGAGGGAGATTAATAAAGATGAGAGAAAATAAAAGCATTTGCATGTGCTGTTATATACCTGGTCTTGAGCGGACAGCAGTTTGGCTTCTAGCTCTCTCCTCTCCCTAAGGACCTTCTGTTTATCTTCATACTCCTCCTCCAACTGGACCTCCATCTGCTTCAGCTACACACACACGGCAAAAACAGAACAGGAACAATCAGAATGCATTGTAATTATCAAAAAAAAGAAGAAAAAAAAAGACAATTCAGCAGTGCTATAATCTGATGAATCGTCTATAGAGCGGTTCTGGATATGATTTTTAACCCCACTTTCATCAAAATCGCCTGATGATGGCATGGACTACAGGGTGATGTCAAGAGTAAAGCAAGAAAAATGTAGGCATCATAGCAGCACAACATCAAGAATACAACAGAAATATACATTAAAATAAAGAAAAATAGAGTAAAATAAAGAAAATACAGTGTCTGCACATATCCATATTCACAATTGTTAATTAGTTTAAAATGTATTCAGATACATGGAATTGTTTTAGAATGCCCCAAAATAAAAAAAAATAAAAAAAGAAAGAATCTGCATTTGCATGGGTTTTTTCACTTTTTCCCCCCACACAAAACAATGGAGAGGACAATGCAAGAAAGAACAGTATGTGAGACTTTTTTTTAACGGAGACGTAAAAACAGAAAATGTTTGAGGCTTTTATTCTTTTTTTTCGGGGGGGCATTGATTTGATGTCTGAAAGGCTATCAGCACATATTTTATATTGATTTCCTGCTAAATAACCATTGGAAGGTACTACCATCCTGGAAAAGGCTATTGGCTTAAGTTAAACATGCTTTTAAACTGGACAGTAAGTAGAAAAGTGCAATAATCTCTTAGTTGAGTCAGGCAGCTCAAGAATAATAACTGTTTTTGAAATGCCTGCTTCCACAGGCAGCCTTGTGACCCACAGGTAACCTTATTATTACCTTGTACTTATTAGTCATTACATTATAGGTTACACCTTGTTTTATTCACTTTGCTTGAGAGCACTACTGTCTGTTTTTTTTCTTTCTTTTATAGAATGTTGAAGTAGACGGGCATTTATCAGGAAACCTAGGTACTTACAATAATGTACGCATAACTGAATCACTGCGAGCAAACACAGCTTTTTCAACTGATCTGAAACCAAAATATTTTCCCCACTTATTATGATGAAGTGGGCATATGAGTAGAGATACCTCAGAGTGAAAGGAAACAGTCTTACCTTCTTACTACAGGACTGTCTGATCTCCTCCACCTCATCATCTTTGCTCTCGATATCTTTACAATGTGTGTGTCTCAGCCTCTCCATCTCCATCTCCAAACGTAGCTTGGCCTGCATGAGCACACCAAAGCATATCACTGAACGCTAGTTCTGTCCACACACTCCTACCACACACTCCTGTGGTAGGTGTTTATACCAACAACAATAGGAACTAAGCACGCATTACTTTACTTTGCAGGCTCTGTGCATGAATATTTCCAAATATAAATATACCAACAAATTTGCATGTCATGTATTAATTATGCATGCAGACTTGCATTATTCACAATAACGAATACATTAGGCATTCTTGAAGTGAGTGCCATGTAAATTAAACTACTCCCTTCAGGATGCTGCACTGACTGTGTGTGTGCGTGTGCGTGTGTGTGTGTGTGTGTGCGCGTGTGTGTGTGTGCGTGTGTACCTGCTCCAACATTTGAATAGTGCCTGCTTGCTCATCAAGCTCCTCCTCCTGATCTTTGACTTTTGCCTCCAAGTCGCGGAGCTGCTTTTTGACCTTGGCTAGTGAGGCCTCATCCTTCGACTCCTGAGAGTTCAGATCCTGAAGCTCAGCCTCCATCTGCTCCAGCTTCAGATTATGAGCACACATTTCCAGATCTTTGTCCTGAGTGAAAACATAACCAGTGTTAGGTTATTATAACTCTCATTGTGATCTGCACTCATCTCTACGCACAGACACACACACAGTCCTAAGTGATGATGTAATACTTTACAATAAGGATCTCATATCCGACATTATTTAACACCTTAGTTAACACCATAAGCAGTATTAGAGTAAAATAATTATATATATATATTTAATGTTGGTGTTTTCAGTTTATCATTGATATATACTTGACATTTATGACTGTAGACAAACATTTATAAAAAATTAAAAATGAGTAAATTTATTAAGGAACCTTGATGCAATGCCAGATTTAATGTAATGCTATGTATTGCATCTTAAGAGATGTGAAAAAAAGAAAAAAGGGGAGGAAGAGAAGGGGGGGGGGGGTCTGGTGGTGGGGGGGGGCAACCCTTTTCCTTTTCTTTTTTTTTTTTTTTTTTTTTTTTTTTTTTTTTTTTTTTTTTTTTTTTTTTTTTTTTTTTTGTTTTTTTTTTTTTTCCCATCCAAACCATTTCCAACCCACCCCCCCCCCCCCCCCCCCCCCCCCCCCCCACAAAAACCCCCCCCCCCCCCCTTTTTTTTTTTTTTTTTTTTTAAAAAACAATAAAAATAAAAAAAATGATGTTCACATCAGTAACATATCAATCATATATAATATAACATCAATATAAAACCTGAAGAAGTTCTAGGACATGTGGTTCTGGTTTAAATACGAGTACGGTGGTCAGAGAAGAGATCAAGTCTGTCCATCATTAAAGGAATCAGTGGAAAAGAAAAAATAATAAAACACTGCTGACATGCATCAAAATATCATATCACATCACTACGCAAAACAATCATACTTTAAAGGTGTTTTTGTAATATTAGACTCGTATCCGATAATGAAAATGATTTAAGCCACGAGTTACACAGCTAACATAGTGCTAGTGCAACACGAACTGATGTAACATAATATTCCCCTAAGATTTTGGCCTTGAACAACATTTCTTATAATGATTATAATGATATTGATGTCTTTTAGATAAGCAGGAACTGATCCCATTTTTCCCTTTTCGGTATAAAACTGCTAAAAAAAACAAAAACAGAAACATCACAAGAGTGTGAAATGGTTTAAGATCATTTATGATCATATGCATTGTCCATGTTGTGTCAGTTGTAACACACAGTTTCATCAATATCGGTCATGACACTGATCCAACTAATAGCCGTTTATAATTTTTCTTTAGTGACTTGACAGTTAAATTGATGTGCATGTGCATTGGCAGCTCAACGCAGGAAATGCTGGCGCTCACACATCCCCCAAGCGAGGTGACTACACTTGTTAATTCAAGAGCCAGGAGACAACTGGCTAGCAGTAAAGCACGCATCAACTCACACTCGCCCACTTAGTGCTCACGTGTACTTTTTGCAGAAGACTTTCCTTTTTCTGATCATTCTGCCCATCAGCTATGATGCATTTTGTCATTTGTGGGTTCACAAGGCTGCACTGAGCCTGGAAGTGATTTGGGATTTGTCCTTCACTTTGTGAGAAAGCAAGAAGCACAGTGCCAGCTCCTCCTACAGCACTGCCTACAGTACACAACATTGTCACAGTGTCCCTTTCAGGCTTCTCAGCAGCTAATGCCAAGCATAATAGTCATAATGTCATGAACATCAATAAATCCACGAGTGATGCTAATGGATGATAGCCAAGTCTTTAAAAGATTTTACATGATCAATTTCTTATGCGTTAAACCGAACAGATAAATCTTCTATGATCCATTTATATTTCTACTAATTAAAGTATAAACTAAAGAAACAGTATAATTGACTAACTCATCATGATTGAGCTTATACTACCAGTATAGTGTTCGCTATTTTAAGCAAGAACATTCAGATTACCCCATCGACTGATCCCGAGGGCCCCTCAGAAAATGCATTGCTGTATTTTAAGATACAAAACACTACATTTGATTTTTAAAAATATATTTATACTTGATACATAGTTATATACTATGTATCAAAATACATTTGAATGTATTGTTGCCCGTCCCTGCTTATACCTTAATTGTTGTCCACTCAACCGGTGTCCACTCCTTCCTACACTGTGATCGACACTTACTTTCATCCCATAGCCTTTAGTGCAACTGCTGGGAGAATTTCAGAGACTTTTAATGCTGCCAGTCTTACTTCCTCTGCTTCTTTTCAAGCTCATGGTTGCGACTCTGCTGGCCCTCCAGGTGGAGTTTGGTGTCCTGGAGCTCAGCTGTCAACTTCTGGCATTTCTTCTTCAGCTGCTGCGCCACCCGCTGCACCTCCTCATTGTCTGCCTGCATGTCTGTCAGCTAACACACATACGCACAAACACAAACTGTTCAGAGTCTTTTCAGACAGCTTGTCAACAGTCTCCTTTCTGTTTGGTTAAGGGGAAAAAACTGTTTCATGCGGCTTTGATAATTGTGTACATCGCTGCAGACTGACGGTGAGTCTGCAGGCATCCTGCGTCGCGTCATTCAGAGTGAAGAGCAGCGGAATTTCATCACGACTCCATGATCCATCATAAACTCTGACTATGATGTGCCTTTCTAGCGCTTTTATTATTGTCAGCAGTACAAGCATCAGTCTTAAGAAGGTGCACGAGGAGACTTCCCGTGAGAGGTGTGTGTGTGTGTGTGTTCATGGCTGTCATTCCAGTCTGCTAGGTATTTATGAAGTATATTGTGTAACCACCGCAGCATGCCCACCAAGTCATGAAAATGAATATTTCTTTAATAAATTAATGAAGAATAATAGATTCGAGAAGCATTACACAATATTAGCAGCCTTACCCGTCTTTCCAGCTGCCTCTTGTTCTGCTGTTCCACCTCCAGCTTGTCATCAAACTCTTGCTGCAGCCTCTTCTTGGTGAACTCGGTCTCCCGGACTGCTCTCTCATACTTCAATCTCCACTCTCCTCCTATACAAGCACACAACATACAATCACACATATTTATATTTTTATTTGGTTCAACAAAAAAAGATCAATGTATCTTGATGCATTCATAAAGCATTAATAAGTGTTATTAGTGAGGCCAGCAGCTCACCATGTGGTCTGTGTGGGTCTTAATGCCCCAGTATAGCGACAGGGACATTATATTATAAATACAGCAATGACTTTCAGATGAGACGTTAAACCGAGGTCTTGACTCTCTGTGGTCATTAAAAATCCCAAGACACTTATCGTAAAAGAGTAGGGGTATAACCCCGGTGTCCTGGAGAAATTCCCCCAATGGCCCTTATCTATCATGCCCCCATAATAATTTCCATCTCTGATTTGGGTACATCACCTCATCACAATGTAAAACGCATTGAGTGTCTAGAAAGCGATATATAAATGTAACTGTAACTAACTAACATTAAAGTAACTTATACTGTTCAACTGTCACATTCAATTGGTCAGAAGGTGAGTAATCTACTGTAGATGATATAGTAACAACTTCCACAGGGGCTTGTGTGGGGGACACTCCATTTAAACCGCTGTGGAGACATTTGACATGGTGACTTTTTTTTTCTGTGAGATGATGTTTATTAACATTTTTGGAAGGTGAAACAGTGTCAGGGTTTAATAATGGTCAAAGGTAAATCTGTGACTTTACAGTTTCTATCATCTCAGGGCGGAGAACTGTCATGACAAGTTCAATTAAATTCAAGAAAGAAAATAAAGCTATAAATGGATTTTTTTTTTAAGTGTGTGGTATGAAAGGAATAAACCACATCATTGATTGTTTTTGTATAACCGCATGTCGTGTTTTATTCCTCACTTAGCAAGCAATAGTACCAACTTGTGACCAAGCTACAGATATTTTTAGGTTGTTTTTTTTTTTTAATCAGATAAAATTTTTAAATGTACATAATTTTCCTGTTTTCTTGTATGGAGGAAAATGAGCATTTTCATTCTAGAGAGCTGGAAATGTACCTAAATGCTCTTTACATCTATCTTTCTTTCTCTCTCCACAGAGAGGACTGCATTGTAGATCACATTTACAGCCTGAGAAGCTAGAAAAATCTTTAACAGATAACATCACAGCTAAGAATCACCTGTGTTGCCCATTGTCTATAAAAGTTATGACAAGCACAGTGATTGGTTAAAAGGAGATGTTTGCTCAGAATGGTTGAGAAATCCCCCCGAAAAACTACAAAGACAGCAGATGTATTTGCCTTAATGTATTACTTGTTGCAAAACATCTGTACATATAAAACAGCTGCAGCTGTCCTTGTGTCAGAGAAAATGAGTGTTCACACAGCTTTAATGCTGGTTTGTGTGTTTGTGTGTGTTTTGAGGGCTGCAGAAACGGCAAAGGAATTGGTGCAGTCTCTGTGCTCATATATCGTGCATCATGTGGTGATGGACATGCACATGGAGCCAAAACGCTCGAACAGAAACAACTGCTTTTTTGTTTTGTGATCATTGTTCATGAGTCCTTTGTTTGTCCTGAGCAGTTAAACTCCCCACTGTTCTTCAGAAAAATCCTCCAGGTCCTGCACATTCATCTTCTGCATATTTGACCCCTTTCCAACAGCGGCTATATGATGTTCTGATCCATCTTTTCACGCTGAGGACAACTGAGCGACTCGTGCACAACTATTACATAAGGTGCAAACATTCACTTATGCTCAAGAATACAACATGATACATTAAGAACCGTTTGGGGGGGGTGTAAACATTTGAACACAGTAGGATCGGTGTAAATTGTTATTATTTTCTCTTCTGGGAAACATGTAAATATCTTATGTAGCTTCTGAAGGGCAGTACTAAATGAATAAAATAATATCTGTAAACAAAACAATGATTTACACCAATCATATTGTTCAAAAGTTTACACCCCCTGGCTCTTAATGTACTGTGACCTCAACTGTATGTACCAGTGTCAAAGCCAAGCATAATTTAGACACAAGGCTCACTTACCACACGGTTAAAAAAACACAATGATACAATAAACTTGTCAATGACTCTTTAGATACCCACAAAAATCTGTATGCTATAATATTTTATATTTTAATATAATGAAAACAATGTCGTATATAATAATTTTGCTTTCCTTGCCCACCCCTATATGCATGCTGCCATACTTAATACCACATAGCAGTGAAAAATTTCCCAGCTGTTTTATATCAAAACCATGTACGTCCAAGTAAAAATGTGTGGATGCATCCTATAGGAACCGTTCCACCTTAACAGTACCATGAATAGTGCAGTGGGATAATCAGTAGATAGAGGGGAACTGCAGGGGTGCTGGATAAATTGGATGTACATGGCTTAGCTTGAACATTCTGAAATCAATCATACTGAAACAGGAAACAGTTCAGCACAACGGAGCCCATCTTACACATGGAGTATCATCAGTCTTATTCGGCTCAGAACCTCAGAGTCTTGATGTTACGGTGATGAAGGTCGCAGACTTTTTAGAGGTCAGCTAATACTTTCTTAGTGGTACTATTCAAAAAGACAGACCGAACATGCATGAACGCTACTATACATAAAGCCGTTTCCTTCAGATAGAAGAAAAGAGAAAGGAATTGACAGAGACATGTCTATGCTCTAGATAGCAGTGTGGCATTCCAAACATAGGCTGGAGTAGAGCTGCACTTGATCCGGCAGATTATTTTCTCATTTGTCAGGAGGTCACAAACCGAGGCCAGGTAGCCCACCTGAACCCGAGCTCTAAACCAGCCAATCTGAAGGCCCAGTGAGCCACTGTCTCCAAAAGTCTCTCAAAATCCCTTGGGCTGAGGGTTAAACTCTGTCATGCAACACATAGAAACTGCAGCCTCAGCTTTAACTCAGGCAACATATGCTGTTCTTCGCTTACAGTCAACTCCTGAGTTATTGGGAGACTTGAAGAGGACAGGAACAAATGTTTGCATAAAATAATTACCTAGGTGGTGGGCATGATATGACATCATGAGAGTCAGAAGATCAGGCTGCTGCTGACACTGGCTTCACTCAACCCTGCCATATTACTCTCTAGCTCATCCCAAAACCCTGCTCAGATTACAATATACTGCTGAATCATTAAAATGGTTCTGTATCTGGTGGTCCAGGGTTTAAATCAACAGCATTGTGATTTCTTCAAAAATACAAAAGTTATTTTAGCTGAGAAAAGCTTCATCTCTGAAGATAATGACGCCGAACGACATCCACACCAACAGAGAAATTGGTACAGGAACACAAAATCAATGTTTATCAAAGGCCATCTCAGTCTCCAGACTTCACAAACCTGTAATATGGATCACCTTCTACATGACCAAACTATAATAATATAAAGGAGCTGAAATGTTATGAATGGAGGACAGCATCCAGTAGCTCTCTACAAGTGTCATCTTGTTAGATAATTCCAGAAGGATTCTCAGTGTTGTTATTCTTTCTGGGGGAATAAATTATGGGGATGCTAACGAATTTAAACATAAACATGTTAAACAAAAGAAAAAAAAAACCTATACAGCATGCCCATATGTTTCAACTCGAACATTATGTGTCATTTCTGCTTCTTTTCATGAAGCATGCTAATAGTTGATGGCCAAGTACCTTATTCCCAGTCAAAGTTTCACAGTAAAGCACAGTTTCAGTGAAATGACAGTGAGCAGGAAGTACTGTCACTTGCCTGTGTCATCATCGTCCATCTCTCCATTAAGCTCAGAGGCGTGTATGAGCCGAGTCTCCATCACCTCCATCTCCATGGACTCCATCTGCTTCTTCATGGAGTCATACTTGGCCTGACACACACACACACACACACACACACACACACAGGCTCTTAGATCTGCTGGTAAATACCATCTGCTCAAAAAGAAGAGCTGTTTACCTCGCAGGCCAACTCAGCCAAACAAATAAAAACACATATGTACTATACATACACCATCAGCAAAATAGAGACAAGTACAGAGTCTCCCTCCTTCTCGATCACTCTCTCCCTCTCTCACACACACACAAACACACCATCTGTCTAACCCTGCGATCACACCAGCAAGTGATGTGCAACTATCCATGTCTAATAGCTACATTTAATTCAGTGTATTTACTCTCAGTAAAGTTTTGCATTATACAACACATTACCGGATACAATTTGTCTATTAACTGAACATTAAAAAACAAGACCGCGCACATCCACAAGAGATATCAATAGCAGTCGTCACCGCCCCACCACCCTACCTCCAACCTCTCACGGTAAAGTACACATAATATTATTTTGTATTAATATTACTATTATTTACAGCACTCTAAGACAAGGAGTTGCCCTACAAAGTGAGTGTGTCATAGCGGTTCTGCAGGTACCTGAAGGTCTTTCATGTCTTTCTCCAGCCGAAGTCTCTCGGAGGTCTCGGACTCAAGCAGCTGAGAGGCAGACTCGCCTGTGTTCCTTTCGTCGGCTAGCTCTGATGACAGCTCTGTGATCTAAAACACATACAGTAACGCAGGAGCTTACAATCATTCAGTAGTCATGCCTTAAATGAAATCAGACTGTAGGGAATCGGGCCGTTGCTGCACTTTAACATCATGCCTCGGATATGTGACACAAAGCTGTTAGTGTTTTAGCAATGTCATGGGAGGTGGTCAGAGCTGGTGTGCTCGTGTGTGTCGGTGTAACTGCATGCAATCCCGCAACTTTCTAAAAACCTGAAACGTCAAATTCTTACCTGGGGCTGCAGAATGAATTGTGTTTTAACCATGATCATGGCGTTTTCAATTAAACATCATTCACAGCAATACAGCCAAGTTTAGATATTGTATAATTTTTTTAATCTTTTGCATTAAATCCATTTTAATGCTTATTGTAGCGGCATACCTATTTATTTCTTTGTTTACATTTTGTTTAGCATGCAAAATATCCACTTGATAAAAAGGGAAGTCATATTTAGATTTTAACATTTTATTATTATTATTATTAGTAGTAGTAGTAGTAATAGTAATTTATTTATTTATTATTATTTTTGTCAAAATGCTTTTATTAGTATCTTTAGCCTTAAAGCGCCCTTTGTTGTGACCCGTGTACAAGCAAGTGAAATGTGTGTAATCTTCACCCTGCTCTCTAAACGGTCAGTGTTGAGTCGCAGCTCGTTTCTCTCCTTCTCCGCTTTCTCCAGCTTCAGCTTCAGCTGCTGAATCTCCTCCTGAACAAAATCAGACAAACATACAGAGGCAGTCAGAGTGAAAACGTACAGACGGGCAGCTCGTAATCATCACACAATCAACGATCACCACATCAGAGACACACAACCGATGGACAGTTTAAAAGAAAGGACGGTCAGTCAGAAAGACAATCCATTTAGAAGCACATAGAAAGAAACTCCTCTCCGCACTCTTTCTATCAGCCTCTTCTTCTCTCACCTGAATGCTGAAGGTGATCATGGGTGGCTGTGGGTACCGTCTGGTTAAAGGAGTTTGTGTTTTTGTTACATCAGGCCGCCCTGAAGTAGTGTCTCTCACTACTCGAACACAACATTGATCAGGACGCAGCCAAGTGGACGTGCCACACATACAGTAAACACACATGCACCTGCTGACTTGTTGGCTCACTGCAGTCTCCAACAAGAAGAGGAGCTGCTTTTGATCCAAACAACATCTCTGTGTCACTACGCATCCCAAAAGAGCCAGCAGGGCTAAAGTACACAGGTAACGTATTCACACACATTCTTCTACAGTCACACCGAGCCAAAAACCGCTGAGGCAGGAATCAAAGGAGCCGAGTGCTTGGGCTGAGACCAAACAAATTCTGAGAGGCTGGAATTCAGGAGGGACTACGACAAGGAAAAGCAACTAAGAGGAACCATCCACATGGGCTTTATG
Source organism: Ameiurus melas (assembly GCA_012411365.1). Lineage (NCBI taxonomy): Eukaryota > Metazoa > Chordata > Actinopteri > Siluriformes > Ictaluridae > Ameiurus > Ameiurus melas. Next base: position 18,216,476 of record CM022759.1, on the reverse strand, counting down.
TGCAGGTCTGCCACTGTCAAATGCCAAAACCTAGACATGGCACAACGATTTAGTGCTTTTGAAGTGTCTGGAGAGGACTCTGTTCAGAAGGTGGATCCTGAGAGATGGAGGCAGACATAAGCAGAGAGAAAGAAATAGAGACAAAACAGAGAGAACAGAGACAAATCCATAGAAAGAAAAAAATGACTAATATTTGGCAGCGTCTTAGCTGTGTATGAAGCATGCTGGGGCAGTTTAAAAAGATGGATAGCACCAATCATTTCAAACGGTGGAAAACAATGAAGAGATTGATTCCAAAACGTAAAATAGCTAATAAGCCCTGAACACAATAAATGATCTAATTTCATCTATAGATTATTTATCATTTGGTATGGAGCTGCTGCATAGGCTGTAAGTAGGTCATTTCTCCATCATACATAATCTTTGATGATTATTGCTTTGTTGAAGGGCCTGATAAATTTCGTGTATCTTTGGAAATGACAAAAGTCTGACTAGTCATCACAACAGGGTTTACTGTGCCATTTAGGACAGGGCTTTACTGGGAGTGGTACTGATGGAAAGCGCAAGAGAAAGAGATCACAGGACAGAAAGAACCTGCATTTGGTTGGGGGGCATGTGGCTGATAGATGAACAGTAACATACGTCTTTGCCACGGATCTGCTCCTCGCTGAGCTGTACTTGGATCAGAGGCCGCACGGTAGTGAAGACCTTCCACCAGGGCCAGTCCTTCACGCCACGGTTCTTCTTAATGTTCTTCTGGATGCAGCGGATGGCCAGGTCTTGGATCTGCAAGACAATGGCTCGTGAGTTGAAGCACAGACTTATAACATTCAAAAACACTGAACAACCAACTGATATAACCGTGACAGTAGTAGTAGGTGGAATACCTGCATAAACAAGAGACTACATTTTTTTTTGTTATTTAATAAATTTGCCATATTCAAGATAAACACATAATACAGTAAAAAAAGAAAAAAAGAATTCAAACTCTCAAATCAGCAAGGTCCAACTACAAGGGTGAGTCAAATGCAGACCGTGTACAATATACACTATGTACTCAAAAGTAGGTGGACACCTGACCATCAGATCCATATGTGGTTCTTCAGCAAACTGTTGCCACAAAGTTGGAAACATACAATTGCATAGGATGTCTTTGCATGCTGTAGGATTAAGAATCCTCCAAACCTGTTCAAGCATGACAATGGCCCTGTGCACAAAGTGACATCCATGAAGACATGGTGCGTCAAGGCTGGTCTCAACCCCAATGAATATCTTTGGGATGAACACTAACCTCACCAATGCTCTGGTGGCTGAATAAGCACAATCCCCCGCGCCCTCCCTCCAACCATGCTCCAAAATATAGTGGAAAGCCTTCCCAGAAGAATAGAGGTTATTACAACAGTAAAGAGAGTATAAATCTGAAATGGAATGTTCAAAAAGTTATGACAACCAGGTGTGTCCACATACGTTTGGCCATTGAGTGTATAAAATGGTACACTTTTGTGACACCTGTTTGCATTCAACAATGCAAAAAAAAGAAAAGAATTGAGCATTTCATTAGACTCGCCCTCATGCCTAGAACATACACAGAAAAAAGAACTGCATAAAAACTAACAGTTCGGAGTGATTTATATAGATGGTTTTTCTAGAACACTAAGAAGAGCAAACAATTTTTGCACTGCTGCCATATTTCTGTCACAGAACCTCTTGACAGTTAAAAACACCAACTGCTTTAATGTAGTAGCTCTCGTCTTCATTACCATGGCATAATATAGAGTTTTGTCTAGGAATGAGGGAGGAGTAGCAGCTCTGTCCAGCTCCAGTGCCTGCTGCACTGAACAGGAAGATAACAGCCGTCTGGAGGAAGCTCCAAATCTCTGGACTGAGGACCTGTGAACCCTCGATGCAATAGAAAATCCTCTCTCCTTGCTGAGAGCCCCTCAACGCTCTACTATGAAGCAGACTATGAAGCCCTTGTGGGTAATTAAACTGCACATCAATACTGCTCTGCAGCTAATTTAAACTGCTATAAGGTTTCCTGGCTGCTGAAACATGCGCATCTTCAATGAGAGCAGATTATCTGGAAATCCAATTAGAGTGGCAGAATTCAGCCCGTGCTTGTGAGAGCTGTTAATGGCCTTCGGGTAATCTTTCACACAGCAAGAGTCTTCACACGCAACAAAATTGTATCTGTTCGCTCTCAAACGGCCCTGCACACATGGGCCTGAGCTCGTCTGAACTCTAATGTGAAGCAGCAGGTGACTTTTTATTTGCATGCACACTTCTGACAGGCGCCTACATAAATATCATTAGATTCCAACAACATTTCTTCCTGTATGAAGTAAGGCAATGAAAATGATGAATATGAGGCTCCAAAATGGTGAATGGTCTACACTTATATAGTGCTTTTTTCAACCTCAGCGGTTCTACAAAGCACTTTACACTGTTCCTCATTCACCCATTCACACACACACACACCAATGGTAGCAGAGCTGCCATGCAAGGCGCTAACTTGAAATCAGGAGCAACTTGCGGTTCAGTGTCTTGCCCAAGGACACTTCGGCATGTGGAGTCATGTGGGCCGGGACTTGAACCGCCAACCCTAAGATTAGTGGACAACCCGCTCTACCTGAGCCACAGCCACCCCGGTTACTAGAAAGGCCCTAACGATGAGTGAAGAAACGTGGAGACGATTTACCGGTTTACAGTTCACCATTCTAAATTCTAAACAGAAATTGAAATGGAAATGATTTACTCACTGAATGCATGTCATCATTTCTTTTCTTTCTACACCAGAGAAAACCTTGTTAAGAAAGGGGATTTCCCCCTCCATCATTCCCATTCAGCTTTTTCAATCAGCACGTAAAAGTTGCATGACTGTTTCACTATAATGATAGGTCTATCAGAGCTATTATCGCTTCACCACGAAAAGAGGGGGAAACCATGTTCTTCTGGAAAGAGCCACAATCCAGGCTTCAAGCACTCTTGAACAGAAACAAGCCCAGGAACATTTAATGGAATTTGTGGCAGTTCGTTGTTTTTTTCAGAGATGAAGGTAGATTACCTCCATTTAACAGTCTCATACAGGGGTAATGAAAGACTAACTATTCCAGTTCTTGTGCAGTGGTCCTCATCCTGCCTACACCCAAACACACACCATTTAATTAGCTGGAGACTGCGAATAAACCTCACGACACTGCCAGGCTTTTCACACACTTCCTTTTCTGAAAAAGTCTTATGAAGCGAATCTGTTCTGTTTTGTGGGTAAAATAACAGGTACAAAGACCAATTTCAGTGTACTTCTGCTCGCCAATAACGCCACAACCTAGGATGGATTTAAACCCAGAATGGTAAGCTCCAGTCTGCTTCCTTTACACAAAAGTGGACTGAAAAAGCAATGGTATTGTGTAAACCTTTTACAGATACACCTACAAAAAAAACATCAGTGAAAATGTTCAAACAGACAAACAGCTATATTAATCCACAGGGATTCGGTTAGAGGTAAACTCCATAGGAAAGTGCTGCACCAGGCTGAAACATCAACAAGATGATCTATAAAATCCTGCACAATGACTCACTGTACCGAGGACAAAATGTTTTTAACGTGTAGTTACCCAGTAAAGATGCCAGCATAACAACCAGGAAAAATACTAAAAATAAAAAAACTCCTCCTGATTGACATGCAGGTGACGTTTAAACTTGTGCTTGCTCTGTATGTGTAGATCAATGGAGGTCCTTAATAGAAAAAATAATAAAAACCAATATTTTCCTAAATCCACATTAGTATTTAGTTTAAGCATAGCCTACGTACCAAATAAAATAAATGTATTTTTGAAGCCTGTGTATGAGGGCAAAATGGCTCAAAATTAGCATTGGCAGGGTTGGGGGTTCGATTCCTGCCTCTGTCCTGTGTGCACAGAGTTTTCATGTTCTCCCTGTGCTTTGAAGGTTTCCTCCAAGTACTCCGGGTTCCTCCCACAGTCCAAAGACATGGCTGATTGGCATCGCTAAATTGATCATAGTGTGTGAAAAGGGGAGTGTGTGTGTGATTGTGTCCTGCGATAAATTCGCACCCTGTCCAGGGTGTCCCTTACCTTGCGCCCCGAGTCCCATTGGTATGGGCTCTAGGCTCCCTGTGACCCAGAAAATGGTTGGATGATGGAAGTCTGTATATAGCATAGTGCTCCTCATATCATTCGACCAATTATCTGGCTTATGACAGAACGGTTTTTAAGAAGCTGATTAAAATTGCGGTCTTTTCAGAATTAAGGAACACATACGGGTATGTGAATATACTGAGGAAAGCGCCGCGCCACAAAGCTGTCATATAACTCTCTGACTGTAAATAAACGGTTACTTGACGGTTAAACGTACTGAGAGAAAATAAAGACATGAAATCGGATAATATATTTTATGTGAAAGAACAGAACACCACAAAGTGACTGTTACTTACAGTGGGAGAGTTATACGACAACTTTGTGCTGGACTTCATTTTGTCAATATGACAGACTGAGAAAGAGAAGGGGGACTAAAGAAAAAGTGAATTATATGAGAGAAAATGAAGGTGAAACTGTATTTTAGAAGTTCATCTGCTTCAATATTTCATGAATGTTTTACGAAAGTACGCATATAAAAAAGATCACAGGTTGCGGGGTAAAGGTGGGGGTGAAAGGGGTCCCGAATAAGCTAGGACCAATCCAGCCATGATGAAGGGCTGAGTGAGAGGCAGCGTTTCCCTGAAGGCAATCAGACTGAATTTGATCTGCCACCTGAAGGCATAGCCAGAGGGATTTATTATGAGTTGCTCTGATGAAATCTTGATAGGCACAATCCTATAGCACTCACCATGGAGAGCTCTCACTTCAAAAGCAGCCCAGTGAACAAAATATATAACGCAGCCACTCGGTCTCATTTTGACTGGTTGATTGATTTTTATTCTAATAACATGTTTAACGCGAGTTCGACATGAAAGCAATAAGCGGATCTATCGGTAACTCACCTTCCTCTTTTTGAACGTTTGCCGGGCGAGGTAGCCCCTGCAGGTGGCCTGGAAGAGAGTGATGTTGCGCCTCGTCTGCAGATCCCTCTGTTCCTCCAGCTTAGCCAGTACCGCTGCCCTGAAGAACACCTGTACACACAGAACACATCCGTGAGATCCACAGCTTCGTAAAACAAACCCTGCCGTTTGACTCCCTTACTTTGTGTATAGTCGCAGAGTGCTTTCTCTAAAGAACGTCAGCTGTAACATGCCTCTCTCGCATTTCACACGTTCTATTTGTATGAAATCAAAATAAATAAATACTTCACCATAACGTGCAAATCAAGAGCACCGATGCATACACAGAGGCTGAATATCAGTTTTCTTTCTCTCTTTTTCTCCCCCCTACCAAATATATGCAGGTATGTCAGGACCTTGGGGTTCTCACATCAAGCTCGATCTATACTACATTTCCTTTAATATGGTCTGCTCTGTGATAGAGGTTTCAAACTGAGGCGGAGCAACATGAGCGAGGAAAAAAAAAAAGGACATTTTCTGATATAAATAAACACAATAAGTCTGCATTTTTGTTCAGTGAACCCTTGGGATTCGAAATGCTTTAACATGTTAACAGCACTAAAAGCAGACTTCGAGCCACGGGGTTGTTTACTGCCCTGGCGATACAAAGAATTTCGCAGCCAGTACATTGACAGCACAGAGCCGAGGTTCTGAGTATCGGCTGATTAAATTACTCCATATCGGTAGCATTGGCAGGAAACGTCTCCGGATTGAGCTTATATCTGCGGTTGTGCCACAGTGTAATTTTTCACTACAGATCAAAACCAGGCATTATTTCTGTTCCGCATGTTGCAGTATTTATTAAGACACGCAGCATCCTGTAGATGAGTGGAGCATTACAGAACAATACCATATGATCTTCCAAGACTTCATAATTCATTTACTAAGACACCCCCTTTATGCAACTATTTTTAAATCACGTCGTCGCAGCACATTTTGAGGACACTCTGGATGGCTGGAACAGTGCGTGTTGACACCCATGATGAAGAATGCTGATGAAACCTCTAAGCAACACTAAAGGGTTGCCATCTGGGTCAGCAAGCAGCCTTGAATCCTTCAGCCACTAAGTTGCATGGCTGCTCCAGTACTGACAGCTGAAGGTTAGCATGGTTATCCGAGCAGAGCGCCTTTGTCAGATGGGTCATGAAGCTCATCTCATCGTACTTTCCAAAAAAGAAAGAAAAAAAAGGGGGGACCTCAAAAGAGAGCATTTTGACTCATGGGGGTGGGAGAAGAAGAAATCGCAAACAATGCTCATATATCAGAAGCTACACTCTCCGCTACAGTCCTGCTGGGCTAAACAATGTCGACACCCACACAGTAGTTCTATTGTGTGCTCCATTCCTTTACCTCCATCCATAATAATCTGATGTTCACTCATCTCCATTAATTCATTCATGCTGATGCCCTCAAGTCGTTTTTCACACTTGGCCCAAATACTCAAGTCCGTACCCATGATTGATTCTGGGCTCATTTGTAGGAGGGCATTATCATCACAGACAAACTGCAGCACAATTTTATACCTCACTTCTGCTGTGATTGAACTTTTTGTGTGTGTGTGTGTGTGTGTGTGTGTGCAAAAGTAGAGATAATATGTACACATCTCTTTATTGTTCTTATTAAATTGCGATGAACTATGCTTCATCGTGCCGCAGTGGTTTTGTTCTTTTGCTTTTAAGAACAAATTTGATATTAACATTAATGAGCTTTTTAATCCAGCTGTGCATAGAAAGGACAATTTTACACTTCAAACTTTTTTTTTTTTTTTACCACCTACTGTGAGCACGCGTCTGCCATGAAAAGCATGTACTAATCAGTTCAGTATGACACGCTCCCACACTGACTTTCTGCTTCACCAAAAACACTCATTCTGTACCAGGAACTAACAAGGATACTAGGACCATAGTGCGTGAATTAAAAACCATCCCTGATTCCACTGATGGAAATGCACTTTATAAGTTGCTGAGCTCCTGAATGTGCGTTGTGATGACGCCACATGATGCTTCATGGCCCAAATATGTGAAAAATCTGCGGTAATTTTGAAAAATTGTAAGCTCCTCCGAACATTATGGAGGGACTGTTTGTGCCACTCTGTAGCTACAACTTTAATGCACACTGGGCAGTTATCATATTGGTTAAAATGCTACACTTTTATACGCGCGCGCGTGTGTGTGTGTGTGTGTGTGTGTGTGTGTGTGTGTGGATTTACAACAATGTATATTGTTCTAGAGATTCTCATTTAACCCCCACATTTAGGGCCCATTTACACGACAACGTTTCCAAATAAAAACAGAAATCTTTTTATGCGGTTTGCCTGTTCGTTTACACAACAGCAGCGTTTTGGGGTCTGAAAACGGGTTTCAGAGAGCAAGTTTTTGAAAACAATGTTGTTATTGTCTCCGTGTAAACGTAAACGAGTATTTCAAAACAATGCGTGAGACGTTTTAAACTGCAGGACTGTGTGTTTCCCCTGCAAAGTGTAGATTCACTGCATCACTACTATGACCAGTGGAGACGCGTTTGTTACATACACCAAATTATTAACCTGCATCTACGCCGACAAAAGGCATTTAAAATCATATTATCTTTGTAATTGTCTGTTTTGGAGTAAATCTGTATCCTTTTATTGCTAATAAAATATAGAAAGCAGACTAACTGCCAGAGTTAGCACTATTTGTACTATTTAGATTTTTATTTTTTCAGTATTTAAAAATGAACGAGCTTTGTTAACAGAATTCTGACCTGGAGCACAAGAAAAGCTAAAAGATTGGGTTGAAGACAGAAAAATCAATTTCCACAATGAAAAAACCTTTATGCACATTTCATGTACATTACATTATATTAGATTAGGGACTTCTCCACATTTATTAACCACGAAAAATAAACCGGATTTGAGCTTGACAAGTGTGAGTTTTCACAATTCTTTATGACAATAAATCATTTCCACAACTCGAGATTCTAGGTAACCGCAGACAGAACTTTTTTCTACTTTTTTATCCAGAAAAACCACAGCTCCCACGTTTACTTGTACAATGGTGTGAAAAAGTGTTTGCCCCCTTCCTCATTTCCTGTTCCTTTGCATGTTTGTCACACTTAAGTGTTTCGGAACATCAAACCAATTTAAACAATAGTCAAGGACAACACAAGTAAACACAAAATGCAATTTGTAAATGAAGGTGTTTATTATTAAAGGTGGTAAAAAAAACTCAAACCATCATGGCCCTGTGTGTGTGTGAAAAGTGATTGCCCCTAAACCTAATAACTGGTTGGGCCACCCTTATCAGCAACAACTGCAACCAAGCGTTTGCGATAACGTGCAATGAGGCTTTTACAGCGTCCTGGAGGAATTTTGGGCCACCTATCTTTGCAGAATTGTCCTAATTCAGTTACATTAGAGGGTTTTCGAGCATGAACGGCCTTTTTAAAGTCATACCACAACATCTCAATAGGATTCAGGTCAGGACTTTGGCTAGGCCACTCCAAAGTCTTCATTTTGTTTTTTTCAGGCATTCGGTGGTGGACTTGCTGGTGTGTTTAGGATCATTGTCCTGCTGCAGAACCCAAGTTCGTTTCAGCTTGAGTACACGAACAGATGGTCGGACATTCTCCTTCAGGATCTCTTGGTAGACAGCAGAATTCATAGTTTCCTTTTATCACGGCAAGTCTTCCAGGTCCTGAAGCAGCAAAACAGCCCCAGACCATCACACTACCACCACCATATTTTACTGTTGGTATAATGTTCTTTTTATGAAATGCAGTGTTCCTTCTACGCCAGATATACTTGGACACACACCTTTCCAAAGAGTTCCACTTTTGTCTCAGAATGTTGTCCCAAAAGTCTTGGGGGATCATCAAGATGTGTTGTGGAGAAATTGAGATGAGCTTTGATGTTCTTTTGCTCAGCAGTGGTTTTCTCCTTGGAACTCTGCCATGCAGGCCATTTTTGCCCAGTCTTTTCCTGATGGTGGAGGCATGAACGCTGACCTTAACTGAGGCAAGTGAGGCCTGCAGTTCTTTGGGACGTTGTTGTTGGGTCTTTTGTGACCTCTTGGATGTGTCGCGCTGCGCTCTTGGGGTAATTTGGGGCAGGGCGGCCCACTCCTGGGAAGGTTCACCACTGTTCCATGTCTTCGCCATTTGTGGATAATGGCTCTCACTGTGGTTCGCTGGATTCCCAAAGCTTTGGAAATGGCTTTATAACCCTTTCCAGACTGATAGATCTCAATTACTTTCTTTCTCAATTGTTCCTGAATTTCTTTGGGTCTCGGCATGATGTGTAGCTTTTAAAGATCTTCTGGTGGACCTTACTGTGTCAAGCAGCTCCTATTTAAGTGATGCCTTGATTGTGAACAGGTGTGGCAATAATCAGGCCTGGGTGTGGCTAGAGAAATTGAACTCAGGTGTGGACAACCACAGTTATAGTATGTTTTAACAAGGGGGGCAATCACTTTTTCACACAGGCCCATGATGGTTTGGATTTTTTTTCACCTTTAATAATAAACACCTTCATTTACAAATTGCATTTTGTGTTTACTTGTGTTGTCCTTGACTATTGTTTAAATTGGTTTGATGTTCCGAAACACTTAAGTGTGACAAACATGCAAAGGAACAGGAAATGAGGAAGGGGGCAAACACTTTTTCACACCACTGTATTTGTTTATAAGGCAGTCTTGTCCGGATCAATATGACCGACACACTGACATGAACACTTATGTGCACAGGTGCGTAGTTTTTCTTTACAAAGTGACATCGCCGCCTACAGGCCTGGCATGCGTAATACAGTGTTTTTAGTAGTTCTCGCAGATCCATGTGTACGGGATCGTATTGACAACGTTATCGACTGTACACAAAACTTTTCAAAAACGTTTTTTCCATTTTTAGTACATCTTGTCATGTAAACGTCCCCTTAACCAGCCATTTATGAACCTGCTGCTATGCTGGCTTTCTTTCCTTGCTGCTTTTCTTTATCTCACTGAGCTGATTGGGGTTTGTTGTGGCTTACTGGCACACAGAGCGCCCTAAATGCAGCGCTGTCGTCCGCCAGTATACTTTCTGGCAACATACATAGGAAAGGGAACTAATTCAACTTTAATTGCACAAAGCGTGGAGGATAAACTGAGTGTAGCAGAACCCTCCAGCCGAGAGCCAAAGTCATGACTGCTCATCGCAAGAAAATGTCTCTTAATTGTTTTTTCACGCTCCAAGGCTCCAGCAAATGATGGTTACAAAAGCAGCAGCCTCATCACCTCTGACGCATCGATGAACGGCCGAGCAGGTACACCCTTTTGGCCCGTCTCCCTATTGGCTGCTGCACTGTTTTCTCCAGCTATCAGTGGGGTAACAGCATGAATTACAGGCTGTATATCTGATTGGCGTAGAGGGAAACCAAATGATTAGGGTTAGGGTTAGGTAATCTAAATGGAAATCATACCATCTGTTGGTATACCAGAACTGATCCTTGCCCTGATTCTGTATGTTACATGCTCACTCTATGCTGATCCATAATAGTGGACTGATGAACACACATGAAAGTATCTCACCTGAAGGTGAAGTTTATCGTTGGATAAGAGACTTAAAAGTATGAAATGAAACAAAGCGAAGTGATTGGAGTGAAAATGTTTCGCTGCTTACCCTGCTCAAACCCATGTGATAGTTGCTTTTCTCCAGCTCCAGAAACTCCAGGAGCTCTTGTACAGCCTGAAACACAAACATACACAAAGGTACAAATGTGAACTTCAATACACAGCACACCTCAGTATTTCCTAGCTCTGCATTGCTCCGTGTTGACATGGGGCCCTAATTTTTATTTCCATCCATTTATTAAAAACTGCCTCTCTATTCTGACTCTCCTCTTGTGCCTCAGCATTACAGTGTAGCTGAAGTGAGCACTTCACTCAGTTCAGACGGTGTTTCTCCAGTGGTATTCTCAAGTCTCTTCACATGCCCTCACCAATTGAGTGAGAAATGCACTTTTACAGATGACTTTAATGTGGGTTCCAATGTGAAACTCTCAATCAGAGCAAGAGCAACATTTTACTGATCATACAGAGAGCAGGGTGTCCTGGCAAATCTAAACAGCTTGGTTAGACAACATGAATTGTTTTCCCCACACATTTATATACTTATAGAGTAACGAAAAACAAGTAAACTATGGTCTTAAAACAAGGACATGTCGCTGCTGTAACTGCAGCACAAATTTAAAAAATATATATTTAAAATTTTTTCTTTATAAAAACTGTTCTTTTTCCCCCCATATATTTCTCAAAGACACAGTCACACATGCTGTGTCAGATGTGGAAATCTTCTCAGAGGTTTTTGAAGAAGTCTTTCGAATCTTTCAGTTCAGCCAGAGAATCTCAGAACAGCTGGGTGAAAGAAATACTCCCCGTGTTTTTCAGTCTAGCGCCTGTAGTGTTAGAGAATAACCGAATCATTTCTACTAAAGAAAGGAATGGGGGGGGGGGGACTGTTTACTTGAAACTCTCCCAAGTGCAGCTAATGATCTCCATCAACAGTTTAAAACTCTCAGTTTACAGAATAAAAATAAGGGTCTTATGATGAGACTGATATGAACACCAACAAGAGAGCAATATGGTCCTTAATTCCAGCTACTCGATGCTTTTACTGAGGATTAACCTGAATAGCCGTAATTTGATTCCGTCTGAAACGGTAGTCCCATCCCATCCTTCAAAAGATGAATCACACGGATTTAAACCTTAATTTACAAATAATTTGTAAAAATGTTTAAAAAATTAGTTCGAAAAATCATGTAATATTCCGTTAAATTTGTCTGATTGGGATGTTCCCTTATAGACAGCACTGCCTTTGTCCCGTCCAAATATCTCTTATACAGTGTTAAGGTCTTTATAAATGATGCTGAGAATCTAATTTTATGTGGCAAATTAAAAAAGGGAAGGGTATTTAAACTCCTATTAAGCCTCTGTTGCATCCACTGTAGAACACAGCCTTGTACTTAGTTTTATAGTTTGCAGTGTTCTTCATAATATATAATAACCATCCTAATCTTGGGCATGAGGTTTACTATGGCCCTGAGGTGAGCTTAGCTAGGATGAAGGGACGCTTCTCATAAAGGTTTCACAGAGGTCTTTGATTAAAGTTGTTTTATTGTTCTGTTGCTGGAAAGAAGAACGATGAGCAGAGCTAGCCATTACTCAGCTCAGGGCCCCCAGCGTTGTCATAATCAATTACACAGTAGGACAGCAAATGGAGGAAAAGCACAGAGGAGGCCACACACACACACACACACACACACACACAGACACAGACACACACAAAGTGACTCACCCGTTTCTCATCTGTCACAATATAGTTGCGTCCGTGCTTTTTAGTCAGGTGGGGTGCTAGTACGTCAAAACGTCGGCGGAACTCAGAGAACACCATGTGATCAGGATAACCTTCAAGAGAGAGGAGAGCGTGAGGCTGAGCTGAGCGTGTGAGGGTTATGAGCTTTATGAGAGGGTTCCCAGTGCCAGATAAACGCAACGCCAATGTACACGGTATATTTCATGGGCAAATCTACACACATTTCTGCTGATTTCTAATATCAGCTTTGGAAACCAGCAGTTTTGCAATAACTCGCTTTGCTGATTCTGCAGTAGTTTATAGAAATGATATTAAACAATACAAATTAAATCCACAGATGTTCATGAATACAAGCTTGCACACACTAATGATTACAGCATCAATCTCCAGCTTATTCAGTGAAATATTTAACAAAATCATGATCTTAAGCTGCATTACCTCTAATTTGGATTGTGACATATTAAACAAACAGTGTTCTGAGACTAGTGTATTTTACAAAAGAAAAAAAGAAAAAAGAAAAAAAAAAAGGTTAGAAGCCGGTCTTAGACGACCATGGTTATATTTCATTCCCACACTGTCAAAACGGACACAACTGACAACACCACTCATCAATTCCACACCAGTATGAAAACACTGAAAATCGGGTGTCATAAATGTGTAGTGCTGGGAGGATTATCAGTAGGAAGTTCTTTACAGCTTACGGGAATTAATGGACTTGCCCGTTTTGTCAGTCATGTATTTGAAAATGACCAAAAAGCTAATTTTTCTATAGCATCTACTGGCATTGAAACATCTGTCCAGGTGGATTTGTATCATCACACTATCCCCTCCTACCTTGGCGATATATGCGAAGAGCATCAAGCAGTTTGGAGCCTCGAAGCTGAGCACGCAGCAGCACCACGTCTAGCTGCATGAGCCCGGTCTCATTGCTTTCACCATGAACACGCATCTCTCCACTCAGGGCTTCCACTTTGGGCAGCAGGCAGTGCACAAAGTGCACCCTGGAGCGCCTCACCGTGTCTATAAGCGCATCCTGGTGGAGCAAACACGAACACAAATCAAACAATAGATTCATCTTCAACTTCGTTTTTGCCTTTTTCAGGGTGACTCTAAATATTACTGAGTAAAACTGATGCATTCTCCAAAGCTAAGTACAGACCACTTGCAACTTGATCTGGATGCACAGGGACTTCTTTTTGACGGCAGCCATGCCGGTAGTGAAAGTCTTCCTCATGCTGGTTGCCCGACGCAGGGCCAGCTGAGAGCCTCCTTCAAGGCCAGCAATGGAGCCCGAAAGCACCGTGGCACCTCCTGAACGCCCCATAAACAGCCCACTGATGTTCTTCCTGGGTAGCAGAAGCGAAAACAGGAAAAGACAAAGGTTGACCAACAGTGGATTATACCAATACTGATAACAGTTAGGCGGTACCTGCCGATAACCGATTAATCAACCAATACTGAATGAAAACAACACTCAAAGTAACATATTTCTCAACTTTAATTCAAAAATAAACAGTACCATGAAAATGTACTGTACTTATTTAATGTAATAAACACAGAAATATTAATATTTTATTAACTATTAATAAATATTAAAGTAAATAAAAAGATATACATCCAAACTGAACCATAAAGTAACACTCCAAATAACAAATCAAAATAGAGACATCCAAAATGAATCCAAAAACATGGAAAATAACAACACAATTTGTCAGTGATGGTTTTTACTTCGCGTCTAGAGGCCACTCTCATACTGTATAATGGCAGCGGACGCTTCTCAGCCGCTAACGCAGGGGTGGGCAATCTTATCCGGAAAGGGCTGGTGTGTGTGCAGGTTTTCATTCCAACCAAGCAGAAGCCACACCTGAAACTACTGAAAGACATGATCAACTGATTAAACAGGTGGAATCAGGTGTGCCTACTGCTTGGTTGGAATGAAAACCTGCACCCACACCGGCCCTTTCTGGAAAAGACTGCCCATCACTGCGTTAACGCAACAGACGCAACCAGGTAAAACGATCATAGGTGATTTTCACCGATAGCCGATATTTCCAGCAGTCGTTTATCAATCGCTCGACCTCCAACGGCGAGACACAGAAAACCCTTCAGTCAAGTACGCGATGACCGACAAGAACACAGTCCTCTGTAATATAGTAATATTGCTCAATGACAGATGGGCGTTAAAAGAAACAGTTGCTGACAATTTACCCTTCCTCATTAAAAGCCTCACATTAAAGAAAAGCTCCAGGGCAGTCAGGCAGGCAATTTTAAACTTTGCACTCTGGCTGTCCACTTAAGCAATTAAAGCCAGTAATGACGTGCCATATTCTTTTTTTTTTTTTTTTCCTTGTCTTATAGCTTGTGTTTGACACCAGTGGTGGGAATCAGAACAACATTTTATTTGATGATTTCTTAAGACTTCAGAGGAATGTATAAATAGCATTTCAGTGGAGCATTTCTTTACTTTGTCAAATTTAAACAAACAACAACAACAAAAAACAGGTCTCACTAATGAATTAATAGCATACTTGTAAGTATTTTAGAAAAACCTATGCACCAATTTTGTAATTAAATATAAAAACAAAGTACGTGCTCTAAACCCATTTGGGATTCTGCATGTGTGTTGGACAAGCTTAAATTAAACAATGACAACTATTTCTGAATGATTGTGCTAAACGGTGGTACGAAAGCATTAATGTTGGCAATTATTATTTTATTTTTTAAAAAGGTTCAAACATTGATGTTAATGGAAATATTTATAACTTCCGCATGACGGTTTTTACTTTCTAATATGGAAAAAAATTAGCTGCTGCTAACATTAGTTCGGTCGGTAGAAGGATAAATTTACACGCTCGTTGCTAGTTTAAAGTCTTAAAGGTGCAAGTGTTGTGAATATGGACTCCAGTAAAAATGCATTTACATCTGTTTGTGGCTGTATGTACAGAAAGAACAGAAATGAGAAGGTTTGTGTGTCTGTTTTCTTTCTCTCGAACACACAGACTCACACACACACACACACACACACACAGAGAGAGATACTCCACTTTCATTATTGCCATTATTACGCTCGACACAGCAGGAGGCATAAACAAACCTACATAACAATCATCATCACAACCACCTTAAATTTGCCCTCACTAGTGAGCCTCCCGGCGCTCATTCAAACACTCAGTGTAATAATCAGCTTCAGAATTTACCCAACTCTAAAAGAACGTGCATTGGATACTAAACAATGATGAGAGACTTCTCTCAGTATAAAAAATATACAACCCCAATTCAGAAACAGTTGGGACAATATGGAAAATGCTAATAAAAATAAAGAGGAGTTATTTGTAAATGTACTTTGACTTGTATTTAAACAGAAAATGTATAAAGAGAAGGTATTTGATGTTTTACCCAATCAACTGTATAGGTTTTTCAAGATAAACGTTTATTTTGAAATTGATGCGTGTAACACGTTCCAAAAAAGTTGGGACGGGGCAATTTATGACTAATAGCGATGTGACAAGTTGAAATAAGAAGGTGATGTGAAACAGGTGAGGCAATCATCTAATCATAATATATGAGGACCCCTCCAAAAAAAGGTTTAGTCCTTCAAGAGCATGGACGAGTCGAGGCTCGGCAATCTGCCAACACATGCATCAGCAAATAATCGAACACTTTGAGGGTAACATTTGCCAAACACAAATCGGTAGGGTTTTGGGGATTTCACCTTCTATAGTGTACAATATAGTTAAAAGATTCAAAGAATCCGGTCAAATCTCGGTGCGTAAAGGGCAAGGCCAAAAACCACTTCTGAATGTGTGTGATCTCCGATACCTCAGACGTCACTGTCTTAAAAACCGTCATGAGTCTGTAATGGATTTCCTGACATGGGCTCGGGAATACTTTTGTAAAACTTTGTCACTCAACACCATCCGCTGCTGAATCCACAGATGCAAGTTAGGGCTTTACTGTCCAAAGCAGAAGCCGTACATCAACACTGTCCAGAAAAGCCAGCGTCTGTCATGGTGGGGGTGAGTCAGTGTCCATGATAGGGGTAACTCGCACATCTGTGAGGGCACCATTAATGCAGAAATACGTACACATTTTGGAGCAACATATGTTACCATCCAGAGCAGGACAATGCCGAACCATATTCTGCCCAGATTACAAGCACATGGTAGAGTAAGCAGAGAGTGCGGGTGCTAGCATAGCCTGCCTGCAGTCCTGAACTGTCTCTTTGGTTTTTTTTGCATTTTCCACACTGTCCCAACTTTTTCGGACTTGGGGTTGTATTAAAATGGACATTAAATTGATGTTAAAATCGTATAAAGATGTTTCATTTATTTTCTGCTGGTCATCAGGATGTGTATCTTACTTCTGCGAGTCTTGCAGCAGTGTGACAGCATTCTGGGAGGCAGGGTTCTGCTTGGCATGGCACAACCAGCCCAGAACATCATATTCTACCCAGTCTGTGCCATGACTGTGTCCCAGCAGGAAGCGATGCTGCTTCTCACTCTTCAGCAGCAGGTTTGGGCCTGGATGAAAATAAACAAACAAGGATTTGAAAACATGTGAAAGCACAATCCCATCTCCTGTATCACTAAGGGATTCTGGAGGAACTGGGCTGCTTACGTTGAGCGAGATGATGTGTGTGAAATTATGCTGACCTTTGACCTCTCCCTCCGTGGGACCGTAGTAGCTGAAAAGGCGCTCCAGCAGAGTTTCCTCAGAGCCTCCGGGCTGTAGAGCCTCTTCCTCAATCAGCCACAGCAATCCACGTGCCTCATCAGTCCTCGCCAGCGTCCTCACCTGACACACAAGACGACGCACACAAACACACAGTTCAAGTATCAGAATCACGGCACGTTGAGCACTCTTTATGAAGCAGAGGGGGAAGAAGCATGAGCCACAAAATCCTAATCATCTTAACATCACACAAGCAAAAGACGAGCCATTAGCCCGAAATTCCTCATTAAAAGCCTCACATTAAAGAAAAGCTCCAGGGCAGTCAGGCAGGCAATTTTAAACTTTGCACTCTGGCTGTCCACTTAAGCAATTAAAGCCAGTAATGACGTGCCATATTCTTTTTTTTTTTTTTTTCTTTGTCTTATAGCTTGTGTTTGACACCAGTGGTGGGAATCAGAACAACATTTTATTTGATGATTTCTTAAGACTTCAGAGGAATGTATAAATAGCATTTCAGTGGAGCATTTCTTTACTTTGTCAAATTTAAACAAACAACAACAACAAAAAACAGGTCTCACTAATGAATTAATAGCATACTTGTAAGTATTTTAGAAAAACCTATGAACAAATTTTGTAATTAAATATAAAAACAAAGTACGTGCTCTAAACCCATTTGGGATTCTGCATGTGTGTTGGACAAGCTTAAATTAAACAATGACAACTATTTCTGAATGATTGTGCTAAACGGTGGTACGAAAGCATTAATGTTGGCAATTATTATTTTATTTTTTAAAAAGGTTCAAACATTGATGTTAATGGAAATATTTATAACTTCCTCATGACGGTTTTTACTTTCTAATATGGAAAAAAATTAGCTGCTGCTAACATTAGTTCGGTCGGTAGAAGGATAAATTTACACGCTCGTTGCTAGTTTAAAGTATTAAAGGTGCAAGTGTTGTAAAGGCATTTTTTTTTTATTGGAGTCCATATTCACATCTGATTGTGGCTGTATGTACAGAAAGAACAGAAATGAGAAGATTTGTGTGTGTGTGTGTGTGTGTGTGTTAGAGAGAGAGAGAACACACACACACACACTCCATTTACATTATTGTCATTGTTACGCTCGACACAGCGGGAGGCATAAACAAACCTACATAACAATCATCATCACAACCACCTTAAATGAGAGTACACATTCACAAAGTGAAAAGACAAGAAAGAGGTACCATCATGCAAGTTGGCAGCTGCTGTGTTTGTACATCACACTGCTTCAGGAAGAGCCCAGAGCATGCAAGGAGAAAGATCACCATGCTACTCTGCATTGCTGGACAGACAGCAAGGCACACTGGGAAGGAGGAGGTGCTTACCAACGCTTGGGTTGAGGCCTGGTCTATAGCTGCTACAGATAAGGACGTACTGGGCTCTATGTCATCTAATGCAAGCTCTATGTTTTCCTAAACGGGAACAGAGGGGTCATTAGTTCACTATGATTAGGATATGATTGCTTTTGATTTTGCAGGTTTGTGAGTAATTTCTTTTGTTACCCGGTGACCAATGCCTAAAATAGAATGCCTTACTGAACAGTATTAAAGCAAGAAAAATGCACACAAACATCACATTCAACAGTTACACTATCTTCAGTCTTCATTGCCATCTTAGTTTCTGATTTTCTATTCAAAATGTTATCAAATCTCAAAGTAAATACAAGTGTGACAGTATTCTGGACAGATATATAATTTAGTATTGACCTGATTTATGGCAGCAATTAAACTCTAGGGTTATAAACGCTAGGGCTTATTTCATCTGGTCACAAGGCAAGTCAATTTGAAAATCACAACAAATCATTATCAAATTAATAATATATATAAATTAATTCTCAATAAATCTACATAATTTGATTATTAAAAACAGAATGAATCAATAAAGCACAGGTTTTAATGGGGGGGCAACACTAATTATATGAGTACACAGTGCACAGAATAATATTGGCACCCTTAAATATGAGCAAAGGAGGCTGTGAGAAAAAAAAAATATTCTTTATTGTTTAACCTTTTGGTCAAGAAAAAAATTTAAAATCCTCTGCTATATATATATATATATATATATATATATATATATATATATATATATATATATATATATATATATATATACATACATACACACACACACACACACACACACACACACACACACACACACACACACACACACACACACATATTATATATATTTGCTAAATATGGGTGTGCAACAATTATTGTCCCAGTATGGAAAATACTCCCTTTGGAGTATATCAGCTTCAAGTCTTCTCCTATAATGCCTGATGAGACAGAAGAATAAATGGCAAGGGATCGGAGACCGTTCCTCCATACAGAATCTCTCCAGTTCCTTCAGATTTCAAGGTCCAGGCTGATGGACTCTCCTCTTCAGTTCACCCCACAGGTTTTCTATGGGTTTCATGTCAGGGGACTGGGATGGCCATGGCAGGACCTTGACTTTGTGGTCAGTAAACTATTTGTGTGTTGATTTTGAAGCATGCTTTGGAGTCCATGATGCCATGTATCCTAACAAAATGTCCAGAAAAACAGCCCTAAAACATTAAAGAGCCACCACCATATTTAACCGTGGGTATAAGGTAGTTTTCCATACAGCTACCTCTCTCTGTGCGCCAAAACCACCTGTTTATTTATATGGTTAGAATTGCACGGTTCTTTTAGCACGGTTCGTTTAGAGAATGTAATCATTAGCCTGTGAATTGGATAAAACTGGCCGCACGGTGTTTTGGCAGGCCGCCTGTGAGGACAACATTTTCTTGCCAATGCCATCTTTTCCTGATACACAGTCTTTTAATCTCACCACACTCAATTAATTGTAAAATCACAACTCGGGTTTTCTTTTAGATGTTGTTACAGTGATGCTGTTAAATGGATAGAACCACTCTCCTGTCATCATTCCTCCTGATCGACCATGTTAGAGAGCCTTCATAGTATGCGAGTTCGGTGCAATATGACTCTTTTCCTTTCCTGATTGTAAAACAAAACGTGATTGGTTGTGTAGAGTTGTGTTTGTGACAAAAATATTTGTAAAAAAAAATTGCGAACCTCATTTTATTTATTTGTCAATTTGATTTTTTTTTTTTTGCAAAACTACTAACATTTGTGGATCTCACAACACATTTGTGAAGGTGTTTAATTTTGACAAATCTCACTACATTTATTTGTGGATCATAACCTATTTTTTTGGAATTATGAAACAATACTAACCTCATATTTATTGCCAAAAAGCTTGATTTTTTGGACAATTGAACCATCCTCTTCACAGTGCATTGAGAATATAGAATGTGTCCAATTACAAGTTGATCCATAACATTTCCAGTTGATTGGAACTTTGTAATTATTGCCCTGATGGTGGAAATGGGCATTTCCAATGCTTGTGCTATTTTCTTATAGACACTTCCCATTTTGTGAAGCTCAACAACCTTTTGCCGCACATCACAGCTATATTCCTTGGTTTTACCCATTGTTATTTGTATTGCCTATGTATTTACCTTATATTTATAACGCTATAAAACAGGAAGTCATGGTTGAACAATTTCCTGTTCCTAGTCACCCAGGTGTATTAAAAAAAAGGTTTTTCTCATATGAATTCATATGGGTGCCAATAATTGTTGCACAACCATATTTAACAAATTATAAACCCAAGTTTGATGTCCATGAGACCAGAGTACTTTGGTGAATATTTTGAACAACAGATAAAAAGGTTAAACATTTTTCGCAGCCTTCTTTGCTTTACCAAGGGTGCAATTATTAATGAAGGGCACAGTCTCTCCATTTTTGTACCTCCTTATATCGCTCCAGCTCCTGTACAAATGTGCGCTCTTGGAACAGGGCCTGCAGGCGCTCCTGAGCATAGTTATGACACAGCTCCTCAAAAGTGGCGCCGCGCTTAGCCAGCCGAGGGTTTTGAAAACCCGGAGTGTCCACAATTAGAAGAGAGCACAGTGAGTGCTGACTTGACTTCAGTGCTCTATAACATACAGACACACAGAACACACACGTTAACTTGCAATCCACTGTGCATCTATAAGATTTCTTCTTTTCTTTTTCTTTAATGAATCACAGTGATGTAATATTGGCCACTAACATTACATATTTCAGATATAACGTTTTATCCATTTTTTACTCATGGTATTCATATATACACTACCAGTCAAAAGCTTAGACAAACTCATACTTAATTTTTTCTTTATTTTTCCACATTTTAGAATAATAATAATAATAGTCATGAAAACTCTGGAGTAACACAAAATGAAACTACGCAAATGATCAAAAAATAATTTAATATTTTAGCATGTTCAAAATAGACGCTGTTTTTTGCCTTGAATTTCCAGAAATGTATTCTTGGTTTCTTGAGGAATTTCCCTGAGATGCTTTTTAAACAGTATTAAGAGAGTTCACACCTACGCTGGACTCTTATTGGCTGCTTTTCGGAATATTTCGCTCCAAGTCATCCATTTAAAAACATATTTTTTGTAAATAAAATGGTAGTTTTCTAATGAATGAAATGAATATGTCGGTACGATTATATTTCTGTCTACAACACCAATTTCAAACATCTAATCATCGACCATCAGATCAAAAGCTTTACAGTCAAGTGTCTCCAAACTTTTGACCGGTAGTGTATATTCAATCCATTTGATATTTTATTAAGTGATATTTAGAGAAAGTGAAATAGTCCTGTGCAATTAATGCAAAAAAAATAAAAAAATTCTCAAATCTAATCCGAATATACTTTTAAATAGTATAATTATTATAAAATAATTAAAGTCTTAAAACTGGGGGAAAAAATCTGGTTCTACTGATAGACGTCTAAGCTTGCCTCTGATATTATGAAATAACGAAAATGCACAAAAATAAAGTTGTATAAGCACTGCTTAAAAAAAATGCTTTCTCGCTTTGGAGATGCACACAAAGCAAAAGCTCTCAGCCACACTCCATTAAGTTCATCTGTGGGCGAGGGCTGCAGTGCCGTGCTGAGTATTGAAAAAATGAGCAGAAGGGGCTGACCGGTTGATGAGGGAGATGACGAGAGTAAAAAGTTCTGCGTAGAGCCCGGCAGCCATGGCCTCCAGACACTCCAGAGCCGTGATCTTTGTACCTAAATCATCAACACTGCGTTAGCTTCGACCACAGCAAGGCAAATAAGCTTCAGGAGCAAATGTATTTCACTCTACTAACAAGCATTCTCATTTTAATTATTAAGAACACAAAAATTAGAACATTATTAAGACTCTTGCTTTCAGCAGTTTTGTCTACATTAGCCAAGAATGATCTTTTCTTAAAAAATTTATTTGTAAGTATATTTCTGCTTTATTGATGAACAAAACTTGGTCGTGGACTCCATGTTGTTTTAAAAAAAAAAATACACACACACACATTATATATATATATATATATATATATATATATATATATATATATATATATATATATATATATATATATATATATATATATAATATATATTTATTTTTTTGTGTGTCTGGACTGTCAGAACAAAAAGGTGTGCACCTGGGCTTTCTCCAGCTCCGACATCATCCGGACCCTGGCGGAAGGAGGTGGATCTCTGCAGGGTTCCTTTTGGATGGTGTTTGAAGATTGACGAGGAAAGTTCTTCAAGGGTGCAGCCCAGGAGGTAGGCTGCCTTCTGGGCCCACTCATGACGTGCAAACTGTTTACGTCCGGCTGTGTTAGCAGAAAAACTCATGTTAGAAGCTTGTTGTGCTGGAGGACTCAAGAGCTCTAGGCAAATGCCATTTCTGATACATTTTCTCTGGGTGAACTACAATTTAGAATGATGCTCCAAAAAAAAACCTAACAAAATAACCCCCGAAACAGTCCATTTAGGCTGAGTCACTCCACTGATCAGTGTCAGCAATGTTTGTTAACAAATGGAAAACAGCCAGACTACTAAGACTGTAATAACAGAGATTAATTTAGAGAGGTTTCCTAGCCTATCTCACACTAATCACAGAAAATGCATCTGCTTTATAAGAATGGCATTTGTCGTACGAAAAACTTTGAGAATTTGAAGTGATATTTAGAGTCCACAGAGTAAAGTGTGTGTAAAGCAGCACTAGCAGATGGTAGAGGCACTAAAGCAGCACCCAAAGCAGCTCATGCAGAAGATGAAAAACCTCTATCAGAGAAAACATGCTGAACAAAAACGAGGCCAGACAACAGACAAGCTTTACTTTCTTTTTTTTTTGGATAGCTAACAACAGAAAAGCACTGAAGAACTGAAAAGTCTATAAAATGGGATGGGGGTTGGGGGTATATCAGAGCAGTGGAGCTTGAAAAGACAGCAAAGTTCTGATCCCATGCTCCGCCTCCGCTAAGTTTTAGCCTGGCTTTGAGACACTCAGGGATGTGGCTACCAAGTGATGGAGAGGGAGAGAAAAAGAGGGAGAGAGAGCATGAGATAGAGGAGAACAGGAGACAATAAAAATGCAAATGAAAATGTCTGGCAGTGGCGATAAAGGCGTTAAGAAATACCAATCAAACATGGAGTTAAAGAAAAGTATGATTGAGGTTATGGGGTTTTTTTTCTTTACCTTCTTCAGTCTCTGCATTCAGTGGCATGCAACATGCAATTGGAAAAGGGGAGGTTAGATCAAAACACCAGCATTTTAACACAAAAACTAATCAGTCAGTTAGTCAGTCAGTCACTCATTCAGTCAGTCACTCGTTCAGTCAGTCGTTCACTCATTCAGTCAGTCGTTCAGTCACTCGGTCAGTCAGTCATTCAGTCACTCGTTCAGTCAGTCACTCGTTCAGTCAGTCACTCGTTCAGTCAGTCACTCGTTCAGTCAGTCACTCGTTCAGTCAGTCACTCGTTCAGTCAGTCACTCGTTCAGTCAGTCACTCGTTGAAAATAAGAGGAAACTCCTTCATCTGAAGCAAATATATTCAAGGAAATACAACACAAATGACTGTATAAAGCATGCATAATAATAAATAACCACATGTTTTGTGGCTGATCAAAATGCATGACTGTGGTTCACCTACGTAACATTTAAAGAGACATAATTAGTGCTTTATTGCGGTCATTTCCAAGGCCAATTATTCTGTGGAACCTTATTAGAAGCCACAGGCGCTCGGTGCAAAATGAGTGTGTGTGTGTGTGTTACACCTGATCAGTCTGAAAGGTTACATTCAGTGCCTCACACCAAACACACCCTGCTGCCTCATTTCATTCGATCATGTGAACTTGGAAAAAAAATATATTAAAATGGACCATAGTGCCTACTCAACATGTTCACGTTATCTAGAATTAACTCTGAACCTGTAGCTGAAACGCTGGTTTATTTATCTGCAGCACTGGTGCAACCTGCATCTAAAAAGATTTCAAAATGGGCCAAGTGTTGGCCTTTCCTCTGATTGACTCCAAATCCCCAAATGCAATCAAATGTAAAGCCTTACAAATGTGTGTGTTTTTTTTTAATGAAGATGAAGCTCAAAGACAAGAGTCTCAAGGGGATGAGAGACTAAGGACATGTAGATAGATGTGGAAGAGAGATAAAGAGTTATTCATAAATCTAAGAAGCTAACATTTTGTTAATCCTTCTTTTTCCTAAAGTGCCCTATTCTAATTTTAGGGCCTAGGTTAGTTGGTGTTAACTGATAAAATAGATAATAATATGATTTTTTTTTTTTTTAAATCAACAGCCTGAGATTACAGCCGAGTTGGACAGCCCTGGGTTAGAAGGACTCGTTAAGGTAGGGTAACACTGCCCTCTAATGGTTGTTCTCTGTGATCAGCATTCATCAAAACACAACATGTCCTGACACAATATTACAGAGCTATTAATGTGGTTGATGAGACATGCAAAGCCACATACGACTGTAGTTATAATTCCTTATATAATGTTTATCGGTAGAGATTGTAGTTTTTTGACAGTCAATAAGCTTGCATTTCCTCTGCAGTTTAGCGTCGCCTCAATGTGGGTGCCGTCTTCTACTCGCATTTCACGCAGGAATAATGTATTAACGAAGTCCTGTACAGATACACGTTCAGGCCGTATTCCAAACACCTTTCCTGTTCACTGAACACGGACCCTATTAAGGATGTAAAATAACGGTGTTCTAGACCCTACGTAGCGCTCGATGTGACTAAGTTAGATTCAGATGCGACAGGAGTGACGACTTCTCTTGTTGCATTTTTGAGCATCAGAGAATGTTTGCAGCTTTTGTAATAGTTGTGTACGGGTCCCTCAGTTGTCCTCAGTATGAAAAGATCATAACATCGTATCGCTGCTGATGGAAAGGGGTCAAATATGCAGTAGATGCTGGAAAAGCAAAAACAGTGCAGGACCTGGAGGGTTTTTCTGAAGAACAGTGGGCAGTTTAACTGTTCAGGAAAAACAAGGCACTCATGAACAGCTATCACAAAAATATATAGATCCTATTCTATTTTAGAATTCTATTTTAAATAAATTTCTAAATAAGGACACAGTATTATACGGCACACAAAGTCAAAACAACGATCCATTTCTGTTATTTTTCAGATGCTTTCAAATTTGAATCACATGAATTTCTCACCGATCCTTACAATAAATAAAATGCACTTGACTCCAGTTAGTCGTGCTTCTACAGAACTTGCATCACTGCCAACTCCTTTACACTCTTTATGGCTGGACTGTATACTGCTTCACTATACCCACTATATAACCCACAGTGCAGCACAGCAGAGAGACAAACTGTCAGATGCAATACAGCCAAACAAACAGTTGGGCCACATGTAGAGACAGAGCAATCTGATGATTGTTATTATCAGTGCATTCATCCTGGCCCTCTGGCGAAGAAGCCATTACACAGAGCAATTGATCTCAGTCAGGGTTAGAAACACAGTGCACTAACACATCTCTCTCTCATGCCTACAGTCTTCTGCGTCAGAGAACCTCTCCTCCATACGTTCCTCTCTCAACCTTATGAAAGTCTTTATTAACAAAGACAGCATCTGCTTCTTCTAAACCCACTCTCTTATTAAACTTTGCTTCAGGCTTTTTGGATCAAGAGTTGTGTGTGTGTGTTTTGTGTATGTGTTGCGCATTGATTGGTTTTGGTGCACTGATAGTGGCACGGTCATTCATTACAGGGCAAATCCAATGTGTGTGTTAGTTGGATAATATGTCTGATGATGCACAGAAATGTCTGTACTGAATATGGATACAGAATGAGGTCTTTGTCTTTATCTCAATCTCTCTCTCTCTCACACACACACACACACACACAAATACCTTTCGTGGCCCCAGCAGCTCCCAGGTGGTAGATGGCCCCGAGTATGAGCCAAAGAGCTTTCTGCTCATCCGCAGAGATACCGAGCACTTTCATAGCTGCCTGCAGCTTCGTGAACTGCTGTGCTGCCTTCTGCTTGTCTTCAGACTACACACACACACACACACACAGACCCCTATTAATACCCTAACACACCTACTTAACCTGGTAAGTTTAAATCAGCTATATTTAAGTAGGAAGTCCACAGTGTAATGTTCCTTTAGTCTGTGCTAAAAGCTTTATTAAAGCATCGTTAGATCAGTGTGATGTGTACTTTGTGAGGATGTGCAAGAGCTCCACCTTTGAATGAGGCATAATTCCAAAGGTGTTGTTCTCAGCAAAGTGGTTGAGATGTAGCTCGGTCCTGCGAAGGGGAAAAAATTAATTTTTTTTTTTTTTTTTTTAAACGCACAGGTGAACTTCACTCAAGGACAAAACTCATTTTTGGCCAATGATTCTTCAGCCAAACAGGCTGAACATACAGAGACTTGATTACACACAGGTGGATTGTATTTATCACCATCAGTCATTTAGGACAACATTGGATCATTCAGAGATCCTCGCTGAACTTCTGGAGTGAGTTTGCTGCACTGAAAGTAAAGGAGCCGAATAATTTTGCACGCACCACTTTTCAGTTTTTTATTTGCTAGAAAAGTTTAAAATATCCAATAGATTTCGTTCCACTTCACAATTGTGTCCCACTTGTTGGTGATTCCTCACAAAAAATTTAAATTTTATATCTTTATGTTTGAAGCCTGAAATGTGGCAAAAGGTTGAAAAGTTCAAGGGGGCCGAATACTTTCGCAAGGCACTGTAGAATTGCTTGGAGGAAGGTTATGCATGTAATAACTGACGATGAACCATTGAATTACTAGAAAAATAATGCACAACAGACCGGAGTCAATTTTTCCGCTTAGACCACAGTTACCACACCTCAAGACATTTCAGGTCAGGTATTTGTCCTTAAAACACTCATGTAGAACTTCTTTAACTGAGGTTTGAGTCAGTAACTGAGGCTTGAGCCACTGATATGCAGTTATTAGAGAGAGTTAGAGAGAGAGAGAGAGAGAGAGAGAGAGAGAGAGAGAGAGCACGAGAGAACTTGTTTGATGAGACGGAAAAGCCCATTAACAAGTATCAATACTTATTCATTTATTTATCCATTGTATTTTCCGCAGTAATAAATAATAGCCCCTGTAAACAATATCACTCTGTGAACCTATCAATATTTATTAATTTATTTGTTCTATTTTTATAACACAAGCATGAAACAGAAGAAAAAAAATGGAGCAAGTAGGTTATCAGTGTTTATTTATTTGTTCTGTTTAATGTAAGCTGTTGGTTTGTTTTGGTGTTTTCTTCATGTTTTTCACCCTCAAGCCTGTCTAGCTGTTCACCGCTGACTGTTTTATGTCGTTTGCTGTTGCCGGCTTGCCTTTGACGTTCACTTTCTTTTGTATCGGCCAACATAGCTGTCGCCCATTCGTTGAAATGTTCATGCTCTCCGTAAACATTAAAGTTATTTCTGGAAAATTGAAAGGGTTGGTCGTTTTTTGTTTGTTGTTAGATCTGTGTGCTGGAGTGGACAGTAGGTGATACGGAACTGTAACGGTCAAGACCTGCCTGGAACCACTTTAGCTGTGTATTAACTGATAAATTATGGCACCTCTTAGAACATCTGTCAACCAATCAAAATCAAAAAACTTTTCCCATCTGCCAGAATTACTCATATCCGTAGTTGTAGCCCTGTGTGGAAAAGTGGAAAAGTGATGAACACGCATGCGCACGCTTACCTGAGAGTGTTGTCTGCCCCAGCCATCATGTAATAAAAGACATTATAAGTGGACTCAGCTTCCGGCCTCTTGGCCACCCTCAGTTTCTCCAGAAGCATCGTCTACACGGTCATGCCAAAACAGATTGTTTTTACAGAGCAGAACTGGAGTACTACTGAAATTCAGAACAGCTGTGTGAACATTTTTTTATGACTCGAAAGTAAAATGGTACCTGGATGGAGGCGGAGGCCACCTGGCCGGCTTGGTCGAAGTCCAGAGAGACGATCTGGGAGAACCGGCTTGCGTTTGAATTCATGGAGGTGGAACAGTTCCCAAATGCCTCCAGGATCGTGTAGACTGCCTGCCATTTCTCCGCTATAAAGGAAAACACACACAGCGCCACATTTACTCACACACTAATTAGCTTGATCCTATGCCCTGATGGACCCCTAAGAGGTGCTTCCAGGTGCAGCAGTGAGAGGTGAACATATGCAGATAGCATCTTGGCCTCTTTAAAGCTACAGTTGAGCAATGTAATCTTCAGTGGATCATTAGGAGTGCTAATAGTGCCTTTGATAAGCAAGGCTAATTATCAGAGCTGGTCTGGTGTGCTTCATTAGCAAAGCCTCCATCCATCATTCACTTCCTCAACACCATTTACTGCCAAGCAGTCACTTTTCTCAGTCTGCCACACAATCCTAACAGTTGTGTCTTCTCCTGGTTCGTACCAACGCCTTAACCAGTTCATTCTCATTGTGTTTTCAAACCCTGCCTAGCCATGTATGATTTATTATCATTCTTTCTATCGTTAATATTTTCAGCATCTCTAACCTGAAAAGATCTTGCCGATGCTGCCAGCGATGGAGAGCAGGTACTGCACCAGGTGCTGGCAGTTGGTGGTCTTGCCACTGCCAGTTTTGCCAAGCAGAACGATGGACTGGTCCTGCCGTGTGGTCAGAAGGTTCCGATAGGCCGACTGAGCCACAGCATAGACATGAGGTGCAGTGTCCTCTCGCCTGCAGCCTTTAAACATGTGCATCACCTGAAAAATAAAAGTTGGGCTGATGAGATCAATTTTTTCTTTGAAAAAAAAAATACATAAATTATACATATTTAAATAATAATAATAATTATATATATATATATATATATATATTTTTTTTTTAAGGCATAGGAATTTTACAGGGCTATATTCCGCATGTATAGGGGAGCAACAATGCAGTAATTAAATTTGGGGGAGAAAAGGCCCTTTAAAGCTGCAGTACAGAACTTTCTTTTAAACTAAATAAATAAATAAATCCAAATGCTTTCCTTACCCTGATTCTCAACTTGTAACAATGATTTATAATTTGAGCTGTCGGGTCGGATTTCACAGGAAACATCAGTTTGACGTCGTTCAACTTTGTGTGGTTATGTCACGTCCGTAAACAGAAAGAAGCAGTGCTGGCTACTATATCGCGTGTGCGGGTGCTGAGGATGGTGGAGTGTTTGTAGCTTGTTCTTACAGCAGTTGTTTAGAATTTAAACTTGTCATCTAGATGGCAGCTTTAATCTGGATCGTTCTAAACACAATCATCGTTGACATCTGGGGAATCAGCTGTTATCAAAACCAAGAAACCTCAAACTGCAGAGAGTCTGCGGTCAAAAAGGGAACGCGACAGAGTCCGTGCTAAAACCAGAATAAATTTCAGCATGGCTTTAGAGAGATCTGAAGAGACTGAGGACTGACGCACAGATGGCTTTTTTCTGCCGAACAGGTCAGACATTTCAGCAGCTCAGTAGGTAGCTAACTAACGTTAATGCACTTGTTTCAGCTAGGTATCATTTGTTACAGCAATTTCCGCTGCAGTAACAATTTAAGCTTATGCAATTAAAAAAAAAACAATTTAATCTATTAATTTCATGATTGTTATAGCAAGTTATCAGTTAAGTGGTTCCATCATTTCTAGATCTCACGGAGCAAAAGTAGCCCACGTAAAGAAACTTCTAAAAGCAATGCGATTGTCCAAAAACAATCATCCACACATTTTTGTTGGAGACTAAAACTCCAATACAAAGTTACACCAACAAAAGCCAATTGTCGTAAACGATGATTGGCTAGAGCACACTGCAGTAACTTTTATTATTATTATTTTTCCACACCCTGGTTGGTAATAAAAGCCAAGACTAAAATAGTATGCTTGTAACTTCAGATTTCTCTATGGAAGCAAAATAACGGAGTCAAAACAGCTGTTAATCTGAAAAGTATGTTGGCATCGAGTCTGTCTTCAGCATGCCTAATACCACATAAGTGCAAAAGGCTTCAGGTTTCTATACCGCCAACTAATCAGCCTGATCTATAAAGCAGAGCTCTGAATTAGGTTTGATGACCAACAGAAATACTCCAGCCTTCAATATGTAAATAAACTCAGATTTGTATAATAAATATGAGTAGATCCTTCATTAAATTTAATTCAGTGTTGATCCCATTAGCCAATTAAGACAGCTGGTCCATTTTGCATTATGTTTATGTACTATTTATGTCTAAAACGCACAGTATTGTGTATATTATAATGCAGAAAGCTGAGTTGTCTGATAGGAGATATAAAAAAACATCTAGATAATTCCTGAGTAGGAAGACATCTGTGTATAATTTTTACCTTCTCCGAGTACATGGAAGGAGCGCTGATGGGGTTGATGACCACCATGCTGGGCCCAGCGTAAGTATGGTTGAGGTTTCCTCCGTAGCGCTGCCGCAGGCAGTGCATCACGCTCGACTCATTCAGGTAGAGTAGAGTCGCCAAGTCTTCAGAACGGTCATAGGATGGCGGGTTCGCCTGGGAGAGGAAAGGCCAACAATCAACAGAGTGGAAAAGGTTGGAGTGAGACTGCAGGTTTGACACCTCAGGTGTGTCTGAAGCTGAAAAAAAAAATGCTGCATATAAAAATTTAAGGAGGAAGCAAGAGGTCGATTCATATCCAATTCAAATGTTCGCATAGAATATTTAATTTTCCCCAACGATACTTCCATCTCACCTCATAGACTTGAGGGTTAGTGAGCAACTTTTTAATATGCTAATGTGTCCTACATCTGAAGGCTGTTTCAAACAGTTTCCTCACAGAGCTGCGGTCATAGCTTTTAAAGGTTTGCCTTATAAGACGGCACAGACAGTAAGGCATCAATGCAGCTGCTTTCTGTTCCGACACACCCTCTGTTTTAATGAAATTAAAGGGGTCAAAGCTGCATGACTCTAAACTGCTGTCCTGAATCCAATCTAATCAAACAGACAGTTCAGACATTGAATATTAGAAATAACTCCGACAGGCTGAACGTGAAATTTATCCTTCATTGCATATGATCATGCATTAAAGACAGGGGAGCTCTCCAACAGCCATGTTCTAATGCAAATGATTTATCCAAGTTCAAAACACTGGGTTATGTGTGTGTGTGTGTGTGTGTGTGTGTCTAAGTCAAGTATAGCAACTATAGAAACTGTCTATAGAAACAGTAGAAACAGTCAGTCTACCACCTCCAGAGACAAACCACCCAGCCCAGCATGGTTCCTCTATTTAAATACACATCTCTGCCACACAGTGACACACAACAAGAACACAGAAAACTGCTCACGGCCTGACCTTCTCTACATCGTCCTCGTCCACGTCCAGTATTGTCCCATCATGCTCCAGTTTGATCTTCACCTTCCCCTCTGGCAGGCTGCCTGCCTCCGTCTTCAGCAAAGTGGCTACAGTGACATGGGGAAAGAAACCAACCACTTAATCGTAACAGCTTGCAATCAACACAGCACAAAATAGCAAAAGTCCTTGAAAATAAAAGACCAGGTTTAACTGAAAGAATTAAGCTCTTGTTAATTAAGTTATATATTTCACACAGGGCCATGATGGTTTGGATTTTTTTTCACCTTTAATAATAAACACCTTCATTTACAAATTGCATTTTGTGTTTACTTGTGTTGTCCTTGACTATTGTTTAAATTGGTTTGATGTTCCGAAACACTTAAGTGTGACAAACATGCAAAGGAACAGGAAATGAGGAAGGGGGCAAACACTTTTTCACACCACTGTAGTCTTTAAAAAGTTGTTGTCTCTAAAAAAATGTTTTTGGTATAAAAGGAAACAACAGGTAATGAATATAACAACCACAATATGTTATAAGACTGTAGCAGAATTGTAGAAATAAATATGATATATATATTATATATATTTTTTTTTATTACAGCATTATACATAACCACAATACCGCAATAAAATGAACGTGGTATTATGGGTCAAAGGTCATCAAACACAGTTACCAGCAAGCAGTGAAAACTCCGGCCTTGAGCCCGGAGTACCATGGGATGAGCTCCAGGCTCCTACATGAACCTGTGTTTTTTTCAGCGACTATCATGTTCAAATGCGATTGGACAGAGAGGCAAACCAAAAGAGACCAATCGCATCTTTTCAAACTGCTGCTCATGCTGTGTAACAGGGTAGTGTAACACACTTGGAGGAAAGTGCTATCTACCCTCTTCTACATACAATGAGCTCACAGGCCCCCATGTATGTCTAGTGCTACTGTGCTTTATAGGAGAAAGAAAGAAACCCGTCACTCCCACCCAGACAACATGGACACTTTCACTCCCTTGGTTCCTGCCCATGAACTTTTGTGATTTCCCGATGATAGGGTGATCGTTCTTCTGTAGTACCACCTGGGAGCCTGTTGTGAATGTTCTTAAGGGTGAAATGAAACACTTAAAAGAGCATTAAAAGAGCTCCTAAAAAGTGCTGGAGTGCATCAGTGAAACTTACCCAAAGAGAAGCCATCCTTGTGGACCAGCCACACTTTCTCGGATCCGTACCATGCCTGCTCTGCAGCGATCTGCTCCTCGGTTTTCACCTGTATAGGAAAAGACATCCATCACACTCAATCACAATACATTACACAGCCTCACAACCAAACCCACTCAAACCCACTCCATGCATGGGGCATGCATTGGAGAATGACTAGCACAGGAGTTATGACAGAAGTTGCCTTCCAGTGCTGTTTGAAAAGCTTAGCATGAAAGACCAACTTCTACACCGTAGGGATGTATGACGGGTGACCAGAGGTGCTTCCAAATAAAGGGTACAAATAATCTAAACGCTCAGGGTCAATTTACATAAGAAAGCAGGAGGTTAAGGTGCTGACTGCTATAAATTCACTTTAGAACATCACACAAGAAAGAATGTTAGAAAAGATTATACAACATGTAAGTATTTCCAGGAGTAAATGTCAAACTCGGACTGATCTGTGAATAAAATCCTGCATTCCTCACTCAGTTTGAAAGCAAACGGGAACAACAACACAGCCAGACAGACAGCAACAGAAGGTCCGAATCAAGCCAACATGTCAAAATATTCACAAATATTTTTTTATTGTTTGCCACCATTCAGAACTTTAGTAGTTTATTAATTTACTGCGTCACTGGCGCTGCTGGGCCAGTGTTGTTGTTTAGGGTAGGTGTGAGATCATAGCACTCCATACAAAGGGTGCATGTGGCACTCTTGACATGGAAAGTCAAGCGGCAAGAGCACGTGTGTTGCTGAATCTCTCTCACACACACACACACACACACACACACACACAACACTGCAGACCTTAGGCTGGGCAGCGGCAGCGTGGGCCACCTGTAGGATAGCCACAGGATCCTCTTCCACCGGTCCCTGTGACACGGCAGCCGACCAGAAGGAGGCAAATACACTGTTACACACCATCACGCTCTCTACATTCACATTCTTATGTGCTACTCTGTTAGACAAAGATATTTTATATAGCATATTTTATACAGCTGCAATTGAATAGGGTGCTGGGTAGGAAAGACAATGGGAGGAATTTGTGCTTGTGGTCATAGCCACACACGGATTTCATCACTTGCCCACCGTGGCTCCGCCCCCACTGTCATTTTGCCTTTTTATATGAACAAAAATTATTTAGTATAGTTACAATTAAAAAGTGAACGCGTCTGCTCAATTCAGCGTGAGCCGAGTCGCAGTACAGACCAGCAGGAATCAGATTTCATTTATCACGTGACGAGAGTGAGGCGAGCTGACTGAGGAGACGATGGCTGAGGATTCGCTTTCAGAAGTTCTATGTTTAATATAAGCACGTTTCTCATTGTACTGTTTTGTTGTTGTCGTGTTTTTCATTAAGAATAATAATGAAACCGCCATTCAAGCAACTGCCGCCCCACGAATTGCCGCTAATCCTAGCGTCAAAGTGAAATGCACACGGCATTCACAAGCAAGGGGGAAAAGCACTCCCCTCAGCCCTCCCCCCATCACACATAGTATAACAGTTCAGCTGTAAGGAGAAAAGAGCTAATTAGGTTGCATTCCACTTTTCAAAACATATGCATAGTTTAATTTCAAACAGCATCATCTCAGGGAACAATTAAAGATGGTCGACATTGTTGTTAATACCATTTGCTGTCTACAGCTTACCTAATCGGATAAAACGGCTTACCAGACTAAGGCTCTATGCTGGTGTGATGAAGTAATACATAGTGGTATGGACATAAGAAACATTGTGAAGGTGCAATGTGACAACAGCTGGTGGTATTCATAAATAGCAACTCGCTTACAAATACCAACCAATTGATATCACACCCTTACACTACAATATAACTGCTAAACGCTGCTGGATTCATGCTGAAGAAGCCCATCTTTAGTCACCATGCAATGACGAGGCTTTCCAACACAAGACTGGATAAAACAGGCATTAAGGGTGTAACTAAAGTCATATGGAGGGCTATCACAGAAACAGAGAAACTCTGAGGTCTGCTTATTGACATAAACAAGGTCAACACCAGCATTAATTGAGAAATGAAGAAAAAAAAGAAGCTAGTTATGGGACAGGGAGAATGGAGAGGGCATGGAACAGTGGCTTACACTGAAGCAGACCGCGCGAGAACACACTGCTGCGAGGCTGAGAGATGAGGCCAGTTTCTCAGGCTGGCCCGGGACCTGAGAGGATGAGGATGCAGATGCACTTTGCACGGGCTCCAGCTAAAGCAGACGGCCAATCAGCGACATCAGGCACCGCAGCCAAGATAGCAGTGGATGAGAAACAGAAAGCCAGATGAGAAAACAGATGAGGTAAGGAGAGTACAACGGACAGAGAAATGGAGATGAAAGAGGAAATTAAATGTCTGGATGTTGAAGTTACGCCAGAAAGGCAATGGAGTGAGACACAGAAGCATGCAGAGAACTCTGATGAAAAATAATCTGGATGCGAGGTATGAATGAGTGGATCCAAATGGAATCAAGGGTCTTTTGTGTCATTTTACAAGTAGTGTCTAAATCTGGCATCCGCCTTAACAAGGCAGAGTTCAGGTGTACCGGGTGTTCAACCGATACCAGCTTTACAGCTACAGTAATAATAGGTTAACTGTACATAGGGCTGGATGATATAATTTCTAGATCATGATAAATCCTGTGACAATACACTTCTCGGAGATATCCCAGGCATCACTGGATGTACTTCTAACATTTATTAAACAACAGGCCAGGAAATAACAACTGAAGATGTTACAATTTCATTCAGAATATGTAAAGTTATTAATTCTAAATACTTTTATTTATTATCAAGATTTATTAGAATGATATTTTTCTTGAAATTGTAATTATTATTTATTGATTAAATTCATTGTTTTTCTTAAGGGAACATTATTGTTTTGCTAGCAGTTTGTCAGCAGTCCTACTGTATATATTAACCCATATATAACCATATATAACCCGTCATGCATCAGAGACGTGTCAAGTATCATGATATGACATGATATATTTTTGTTATAATTGTCCATCCCTAGTGTAAGAGTGAAAGATTGATGGTGAAATATTTTAGTTTTAGGGGAAAAAACAAAACAACAGGTTTACTGGGAGAAGACTTGGATCCAGAGCAGAGGAACAGAATTAGACTGAAAATAAAACGAAATAAGAAATAACACTAAAGGAGAAAGGAAAAAAGATGACAATAATTACAGATGCAAAGAAGATCTGCTCCAATCGTCTCTGCGCTGCATCAGCAGGACTCTGTGGAGGACTCTCCTACAAGTCAGACCACCAAAAGGAAGTGTAGCTGTGAATGTTGTATGGCTACAGTGTGTGAACTCATGCTTCGTTAGACCTCTTAGTGTAGATTAGTGCAACAGAGCCTACCACAGAGACAGCAGACGTATATTAGCAGTGTCTATTCTAATACTTTTCATTCCTGCAATGTGCATCAAGTGCACACCGAACTGCTGCGAAGTTGAGCATGCACACTCACACACAAACAAATAAACACACCTTTTGGATCATAGGTGGATGAGAGACTTTAGATATGATGCCACGACAAGAGTTCGCAGTTTGGGTTGAGGACAGAAGTGATACTGTCTTCACCTTTGAACATTATACATACACAACAGTACATAAACACTCATATACACAGTATGTGCATAAGGTCAGTGTGTTTCCATATTCAGTTGCATTCAGGTTCCAATAAATGGGCCTGTGATAAAACAAGCACACAAGCAACCAGATTTCAAAATGCAATGCGTTATGCTAAGTAATTTACCACTTCATACAGACCATGCCCAACACATCAACTGTGTGAAAGCACAGATTTCCTCTTGTTAGTTTGTTACATTTATACAGTGTTTTCTAGACACTCAAAGCATTTTACATAGTATGTAGTAGCAACAAGGATGATGCGACGGCAGAAATAGTGCGCCAGAACGCCCACCCCACACCAGCTATTAGTGGAGAGGAGAGAGTGATGTAGAGATGGAGATTATTATGGGGCCATGATAGAGAAGGGCCAATGGGGGGATTTCTCCAGGACATTGGGGTTATACCCCTACTCACTACAGTGTCCTGGGATTTTTTATGACCACAGAGTGCCTGACAACCATCTAATCCAAAAGACAGTGCTGTTTTTACAGTATAGTCAGTATAGTGTCCCCGTCACTATACAGGGACATTAAGACCCACAAAGGCCACAGGGTGTGCACTCCCTCACTAATACCACTTCCAGAAGCAATGTCAGTTTTCCCCAGAAGGTCTCCCATCCAGATACTGGCCAGACTCATCCCTCCTTAGATTCAGTGGGAAACCAGGAGAGAGCTGCAGGGAGACATGGCTCGGTCTCTATTTCTTGCACAAAGTGTGTAAGCACCATTAACTGCCTTGTTATGCCCATACTCATTCTAACTCAGTCTTGTTCACCCAGATTTAGAGGCCTGAACATGAGAGGTTCTACCTCACAGGCTAAGAAGAACTAATAGCTGTTGGTGAAAGATGACGACTTCTGTTAAATATGGACAGACTCCAAATAACATGGTCCAAACAGAAGTGCGAAAACAGCTAACAAGAAACTAAATCCTAACAAACAGGAAAAAAACTGAATGGTAACAAATTCTGATGGCTTCTTGTTTTCTATTAGATCACATGACTGAGGCTTGTGAATTCTCAGGTCAAAGCTCAAATTGATAAAGATAAAGAAGGCTGATGAAAACATAACTGCTGTACAAACAATTACATCTTTCACATCAGATCTCCTTTCCCCTTGAGCGAACTGCCTTTTCTACCGAGCGAATTTGACTCATGTTTGTTCTGTCCTCTGCTTTAGCTTAAAAGAAAACAAACAGAGTAGCAAAATTCATAAATGTTATCACTAAAAATCATAGATAACCCAAGCTTTAAGAACAATCTAAGAATTCGAAATAGACACCAACAGCATCAACAGGGATACCTCCACCACCAAAAACAGGGCTTGGCTTCCTGAACATGAACATAAAAGTAACATCTCTGTATAACAAACTGAAAACCTTATTTGGATCAATTACACAATGTAGCCAGTTCATCTGCTGGTCACAATGATAATTCCATACAAGTCCTACAAATATTCAACCACTGGTTGTTGAGATATTGCACTAATGAGGATTTCACATGACCACACAGACAACACAAAAGCATGGGATACCCAAAGCAAATTTACTCTGGCAAATAGCCATTCTCCCATCTTTTGGGAAAACAATTTGCTTTTGCTGTACAAAGTGGTTAGAACCACTAAAAGCAAAGAAGTTAAATCTTTGTACGAACATGCTAGATTAGTTGCCTGAACTCTTACACACAGTCCAACGATGGTAAAGTGCTTCATGCAGCAGAAATGCAAGCAGTACCTTTAGGCCTTTCGTAGCCAGTTGTTTGGGGGTTGGGGTGAACCCAGACGAAGTGGCTAATGGTTCAGGACACAAGCTAGTGGTGGATTTGACAGGAGTAAGAACTGGAGGTACTTTGGAAGTTACAGATTCTGGCTTGGGCACAATGGAGGCAGGTTTATGATCTGGAATGGATGCTGGTGGTGAAGAAACTGTAGGGATTTTAAGGACTTCAGTAGCTTTTGAAATAAAACCAGGCAGAGGAACCATGGGGGAAGGCTTTGGCACAGATACTCTCTTAGTAGCTGGGATGAATCCGGCTGGTGGGGTGACAGGGGACTTAACTGGAGAGGTATTAGCAGGAGAGGTAGGAGGAGAAGGTCCCAAATTCTTTTCCTCTGGCTTTGAATGCAGACTCTGGCTCGCTTCTGGTTTCGGGACACTACTCCCTGTTGCTGCTGAGCTTTCTTTGCCCTCAGTGTTCTCCTCCTTCTTGTGCTCTTGTTTTTCTATAGACGGCTCCTTACAGGGGCGAGGTCGCGGATCCCTTGTCCTGCCTCGGCTCATCAGGCTGGCTAGTCCTGTGGAGACTTCATCTTTCTCCTCCTTCTTTATAAAGTCATGCTTAAAAGAGAACATGGGCTTCTTAGTGACCTTGGGCACAGATGCTGGCATAGTTTTGGGTGGCTCAGGGACGATTCGGGGTATCACAGGCATTGTTGAGGGTTTGAGTGGCTCAGAGGAGAATTTTGGAGGCTCACTGGGAGTCTGACAAAGAGTTGTGGTCGTAGAAGTAGCAGCAGCATCCTCATCTGCAGATTCTACCCTCCTCACCACTCTCTTCACCACCTTCACACCCTTCTTGCAAGTTACACCATTCGGGTCCCATGTCCTCTCTGGCTCCCGGGCACTGACTGTAATTGTGGTGTTGCTAGCTAAAAGACCGTTGGTCTTGCTATCTCCATTCTGGACAGGCTCACGACTCTGAAAATCTGGATGGGGCTCAGGACTTTTGAAGCGCTCTTGGATGTTTCTGGATGGTTCTGGGTTATTGATAGAAAACCTGTTCCTTGTGGGTGAAGGGCTCTTGAATCGTTCCCTGAGTTGGTGTTGGGACTGGGCATGTCCAGGAAGATCTCGAGCAGGCTGGGGGCTCTTGGTGCGCAGCAGGACTTTAGCAGGCTCCAGGCTGGGTACCGACTGGGAGCGACTACTGAGACCGCCATTACTATCTGACTACTCAGCCAGATGGCATTGGGTGGGGAACAGGGGTGTTAAAGGACACGTATTAATGATATGTTGAGGAGAAGTAATACAGTACTTATAATAATACTGATAAAAGTTACTCATAATATTCCTGAATACGTATTTTAGCCTCAGACATTGAAAAGCACATAATCTAAAATAACACTAAGAAGCTCATCCAGCTAAAGAGCCAGGGTTGTACTTAAGTTCCTATTCATGCACTACTGACACAGTGACCTATATTGAAACAGGGTCTTAAGTCAGACTACTGAGATAAGTCACACAGTTTGGAATGGCATGCAGATCCAAGCCTAGGACTTCCATACCTTTCATTGTCAGACTCATTTGGCTTTACACTCCAGTCCAGTAGACCTCATTCACTGCCAAAAGCTACACTAAATCCAGTCGAATAAATAATGACTGGGATGACATATCTGTAGAATAACACTTACTAGTTAACCAGTGCAATTACAAGCACCATTGAACATGGCTTACATGAGGACTTTGTGGAATCTGTGATGAACAGATCTAATCCTTGTGCAGATCATTCATGCACTTTGTGGCTGTGCATGTAGCTCTCTATGTGCTACTATAGCCTACAGCTTGATAAACTTAACCATAGGAGATATAAGCAGCTCACAGGACTACAAAACACTCAGTAAAATCATCTCCTTGTTGTTCTGACTGTACTACAGTAAATATCAAAATGAGTAAAATGGATTGCAAAACAAGGAGTATTATAAAGCATTATAGACTGTGAAAGAAAGTTTCCTCTAGAGCCGAACCAACCAGTAAAATCTGTTTCCTGTCAGTAAATAGTGATGGTTTTTCATAGCACTTACACTCTCTTTCAAACTCTTGGGGGCTGCCTTGGTCTCATCTTTAACCTGAAGTGGTTGACGAGAGAAAGTAATTATGATGTGCATTTTAAATCGGTTAAAAACGCGGCTGAGCCAGGTCATGCTTCAGATTACACACACTCACTCATGCATGACCAACTAAAATCAACAGTGTAAACTGGAGTTATAAGTCACACAATAAGTTCAAAATTGATCTTGTTCTATTTAAACCAGGGACATCCTTTACTGAAGTGGTTAGGCAAGCAGCAGCTTTTCTAAATGAAGTACTTCGGCGGAGCGAGTAGTTTTGCAGAACGCCCTAGAATACAATCTGTGTTACAGTGCATTGGTCATTTTCACACAGTGAACCATGTTACCCGAAGTACACACACCAGCTGAGCCGTGCATTTGAATACACACCTTTGTGTTTTATGGCAGCAATGACACATGCAGAAAATCCACACCTTAGACCACACAGTGCAGTGAAGCGAGAATTGAAAATGGAACGCCACTTTCCTTTTGCTCCCAGAAGGAAAAGCGTGATGAGAAAGCCATGGTGAGGACGTTGCGCTCATGGGCTGGGCCGGACAAGGAGGAGCAGGGGATGAACGGCAGGGAGAGCTGATATGTGACAGCCGAGAGATAAGATTCTGAGAACGATAGATTCTGGTATGGGGAGACGTCAACCTCAGACTGAGCTTCAGGTAAGAACGTCTGCAGTGCACTGGAGGAAAGAAGACATACTGAATCTGTAGTGTAAAGTGAGGTTTAGAGGGTGACAAGGGTAAAACAGGACACTTGGCAAGGAATAACATGACCAGTTGTGCTGTTAGAGAAAAATTATCAATGACATAGTAATGTAACGCCATTACCACCTCAAAATGTATTATTTTCCTATAACTGAAGTGTTTTATTCCTCTTACACCACAGAAATGTACAAACAATTACAATTTTTATTTTATGTATTAAAGAACATAGTTTTTATCTGAGAGAAGCATTGCAGTTTGTTGCAGAGAAACTGTGTGACAAGTCTTCTCTCCTGAATACTCAGAGGAAACTCAAAACCTAAAGCAACAGCTATACCACTAAAAGCTGTACTTTTACGACATTCCTTTTTTTATGTTAAATCTCCTAACAGAAATATTTACCATATCACAGATCATACATTTCACTGGGGCAAAAAAAAAAAAAAAAAAAAAAAAAAAAAAAAAAATAAAAAAAATAAACTTTTTCCACAAAAAATTTTTTTTTTAAAAAAAAAGTGTGGCAAAACACAAAAAAAAAAAAAAACCCGGGGTTTTTTTTTTTGTTGGCAATACAGTCAGAGCTGCTGTTATAGAATGTTAATCATCACCTACTGACCAATCAGATACAAGAATCCTATAGCATTTGCTGTATAAGATGCTTTGTAACAGTCAAAATACTTTGGAAAGTTTGCCAGCACAGGAACCTCTTGTGCTTATACTTTTTACACTTTCTCTGTTAGATGACTGTTTCTCTGTAAAAACCTGTGTGGGGTTTTTTGTTCTTGATAATTTCGAGAGGGAAAAAAAAAATGAGACACCGGAGGTGAGGGAACAACTTTTTTTTTATGATTGCTATAATGTTCAGTCAGGTCCATAAATATCTGACTATTGATAAAGTTAATGAGCTCATATGCAAGCCATCATTAAGCTAACAAAAATCTAAACAAACGATCTGAGATATAGCAAAAACATTAGGTGTGGCCAAATACACCATTTGGTACATTCTTACAACGAAAGAATGCTCTGGTGAACACCAAAAGGCCTGGAAGACCACCTTCGTTCACACTTCTCTGGTGAAGAAAAACTCCTTTACCACAGTTGGCCAGATCAGGAACACCCTCAAGACTTCACCAGAGTAAATACAGAGGGTTTATCATGCAATGTAAACCACTGGTACACCTCAAGAACAGGAGGACCAGATTCAAGTCGTCACCCACCACCCAAAATAAAATGCTTCGAGAAACGCCTGTACAGTTCAGGAACCACATCCTATGGACAGATAAGACAATATCAATTTGTAATTGCATCAATGAGTATAAAAAAGGAAGGAACTGCTCGTGATATGAAGCATATTACCTCATCTCATGGTGTAGGCATGCATGGCAGCTAACGGAACTGGTTCCCTTGTATTTATTGGGATTGCTGACGTGTTTGGATTATATTATTTGCACAGATTCAGCCAAAAGCAGCAAAACTGCAATTACCAAACCAATCACCTGACCTGAATTCAATTACTCCAATATACTGTGGTAGACAGCTAAAATAACAATAATTTCTCAATTTCCAAATATTTATGGACATG
The DNA here is from genome assembly GCA_012411365.1 of Ameiurus melas. Taxonomy (NCBI): domain Eukaryota; kingdom Metazoa; phylum Chordata; class Actinopteri; order Siluriformes; family Ictaluridae; genus Ameiurus; species Ameiurus melas. Next base: position 18,173,750 of record CM022759.1, on the reverse strand, counting down.
ACTGTAAGTGATCTGACAGGAACAAGAACGTTCTACAACATTAAATGTAAGCATAAACCCTTAAAAAGTGTGACGTGTCATTCATTAATAAATCAAATATTGTAATCGTCTGTAAATTACTGTAGTATAAGATAACACATTATGGAACGTGCTGTTACATGAAAATAATACACTTCAGGGTGGTGTACCATTTTTGTATAATAACACCAACTGGTACTTTACTGGTACACTATTATTATTAAAAGCAGACACGTTCTTTGAATACACCGTGTAACATCTGTAATACTGAGAAAGCTGTAAGGTTTCAAACGTTGGGCAAAATGTGAGGCTGCAGCTCTGGACCCGTCTGCTGGACCAGAAGACCATTTTAGCTTTCAAAATAACGGTCGCTATGACTGGTTAACCTACAGTTCCCAAACTACACAGGCTCATCATATTAAAACAGCATTTTTACCACAATTGCATGATATCTTGCAGCATATTATAAACATACTGGATTACCTCATGTGAATGCTGTAGTTCCTCTAACAAAAACACACATGTGGAACATCTGCTACATTGCCCACAGCACAATTAACCTGATTTTAATAATCAAACAGTTATGTGTCTCAAGGCTCACAGGCTTCTCACACTCACACACACACACACACACATATATATATCCTTGCTAAATAAAGAGTCATTGGTGTGCTTATCTATGTAAAGTGAAGTGAGAGCACAACCTTTTTTTGGGAGCTACGTCTCCAGTACTGGCATACAGTATACTAGTTTACCAAACAAAGAAAAGGCACAAACACATGTATAAAAGAACCAAATGATCAAATCCAGAACATTTATATACAACTGAGAAACTCACTAAAAGCACACATGACATGATGACCTGGGAAAACCCTTCATACAACGAACTCTGACATTTTCTACTATATATAGTTCAGGAAACTATAGGTTTCTCGAGCACAAGTAAAGTTTTAGAATTTAGGTTAGTTAAGTTTCCATTCTGGCTGCGGTGGGGTTGCATCATGAATATTTTGACAGACTGTATGCAGCAAGCAGCTAACCAACAACTTAAAGTCTTACATTCACTGTGTGAAAAATCCCAGCTAACAAGGTTTCAAAAATCTTTAGGTAGACTGACTGTTTTTACCACTATGTTTACAATGTTATGGCTTCTTACATCATGTGATAAGTAAAGCAGAGGTCGGCTGATTGATCGGTTGTGCCGAGATAACAGATTGCTAGAACTATCGGTTATCAGTAAAAACCCATACTAATAGTTTTTCCCGGTTGCATCCGTCGTGTTAGCGGCTGAGAATCGATATCTGTCATTATACAGTACGAGAGCAGCTTCTAGAGGCGAATTAATAGTCGTAAACTTTGTTCTTTTATTTGAAGTGTCGTCCCCCCCCCCCCATTTTGGGTGCCTTTATTTTTCTTATTTAGAGAGTTACTTTTTGGTTCAGTTTGGATGTATACCTTATATATACTTTAATATTTATTAACAGCTAAAATATACTATGGTTATTTATTTATTAGTAATAAAGTTCAGCAATATTGTACTTGGAGTGTTATGTTTTCATTCAATATCAATTCAGTTCTATTTAGTTTTATTTCTGTAGCGTTTTTAACAATGGACATTTTCCCAAAGCATCTTTACTGTATCAATTTAATTGGTTGATTCATCGGTTATCGGCAGGTTAATGAGATCATTAAAATGCACTATTGGTTGACCTCTAATTTAAAGGAAGACAACCTAATCAAGGTTAAATAGTACATATTGGTGAAATATATTATAGTTTACATTTGAGGTCTCAAAGTATGTTCTAGGCAGAAAAGAAATGGAAAAACATTTTTTATTTTTTAGCTGTTTGCCTCAATTTAGCCACCGCAACCTCCAATGGGCTTTCCTAGACCACACACAATCTCTTTTCTTTTTTAAACTTTGTATTAAGATGGCAAATCAGTTGTAATAATGTTTTCCTGACCACAGATTTATCACCAGGCATTAACACAGAAATAACACCTACCCTGTAAGACAACAGCTATAATCACTAAAAATCCAAATACAGCTAATGCACACTGATGAAAGAAAAACACCTAAAGGAAAACAAAGAACCTAGGACCCAAACTAGACAACTACAGCAACACCAAAAGCCCATTAACAGAACTGTTACCTGCTCACGTACGCTTAAAGAGCACACGAATCTCCCACACTGAACCAGAGGCCATTTCATTACTAAAGCACCAACTCATTCCTTAACAAAAAGTGCAGAGTGTGATCATGGAACTCACTAATAGACAGATTGGTCTTTCCATCACAGGAAACAGGAAACCTTTGGGAGCCATTGCGGTTCTGAAAGTTTCCTTTGCTCACAGAACAGTAAAGGAAGACTTTAATGGAGAGCATAGAAGATGATGTTTTATGTTTTTCACCCTACAATCTGTGGATGTGTGTTAAACAAAACGGTACAGGAACTCCACAGCATTACATATACACGTAAATAAAATGTTTCATGTCTCAGAGCAGCCTGAGGCAATCCAGATCTAACTATCCAGCACCTAAACAAGGCCACATTGACTATTCAGGGCTTGATTAAATTGCTACAGTAGGCCAAGTTAGATACTCCTCTGACCTGCCATTCTCAAGCCTAAAAATAGTGCAGTACAGCTCGACAGGCCTCGGCCTGAGCCTTCACACTCAGCCCGCAGTCTCTCCGAACAGCTCTGCTTGTGTCTCAAGCTCTAAAATCCTCAATCAAAGTTCAACGTTCACTCACTGCCTTACCTCGGCTCCTCGGTTCTGGTTCCTCAGTGCCAGTGTGGCTCCCCTACCTTCCTTATTTCAGAGTGGTCCAGAAAACAAGTTCATCGAAGCCGGCACAGAGCGAGATACGAGACAGAGCGCTTACGTCCCTCACAGGTTGACTGGACTCTTCTATTCCTGACCCTGCATGGCGAGACGAAGAGGAGGGACAGCTGTCGCGGTACGAGTGGGGTCACGTCAGACTAAATATAGATCCCAACCACCATCACTGCTCGGCTCTCACTCCCCACCCCCAAGAATGCAAAATGCAGAATGATGCCGCTCTGCTCTGCTCTGGTCTATTCCACTCTCTCAGCAACAGCTGCTCCTTCCTCTCAGCTGCTCATCGATACACACGGCTTCTGCTCTGTGTGTAAATCCACTGGCAGTTCGTGTGGACGAGCGGATGTGTTTGCGCTGAGTGGTTGCAGGTTGGACTGGGTCAGAGTGCAGCAAACCGAAGACAGAGGAAAACACATGCAAAAGTGCTGCGAGATGAAGGCAGAGGAAGTGATGCAAGGGCCTGGCACTTCCTGTGAGCCATTTCAAAACTGCAGAGCACACTGGGAGGAAAACACTACAGCTCACCTACAATTCATCTCTCTTACTAAACCAAAAATGCTCTCTGTATGAACAGTGCAATGTAGTGTCGAACTTTAAAGAAATGCATGTCTGTTATAGATCACAAGTCATTGTTCATGAATAACCGACAGACAAAAATGAAAGTCTCATTTTAATAATAATGCCATTAATTATTATTTAAACAAATACCTTCAGTGTTCTTTGCGAGGCCACGCCCACTACTGTTGTCACAATACAAGAATTGTTTACTTTGATACCAGAAGCATGTAAAATTTTGCAATATTCAATAACAATACAATACTTTAAAAAAACTCGCTGAAACGCACCCAACATTCATACCACTAAATTACAACTACCTCCTTCATAGTTCAACAAATCTATACATAAATGACATCGCTTCATTTAATATACTGAAATCTGACGTTAGAGCGAAGTTGTGCTGACCAAGTTACACCGAGTGCTCTTTGTTGTTGTCTGAACATGAGTCCCTAAATATTCGCACAAACGTAGCGCTCTTCTAACAGCAAGGAAAGGTGCAGAGAGAGATCTTCACAGTGCATATCCGTAAGGGTAATTATGTTCTCAATGCATCAATATGTCGATAAGTACATTACATATACATACAGTGCCCTCCACTAATATTGGCACCCTTTGTAAATATGAGCAAAGAATACTGTGAAAATCTTTACTTTTTCTCCTTTTTTCTTTTGTTCAGAAAATTCACAAAAATACTCTTCACTCATAGATATCATACAATTGCAAACAAAACAGGTTTATCAAAAAAAAACCACATTTGTTACATATAGAGGTGGAACGATTATTGGCACCCTTTTAGTCAATACTCTGTGCTACCTCCCTTTGCCAAGATAACAGCTCTGAGTCTTCTCCTATAATGCCTGATGAAGTTGGAGAATACATGGCAAGGGATCTGAGACCTTTCCTACATACAGAATCTCTCCAGATCCTTCTAATTTCGAGGTCCATGGTGGTGGACTCTCCTCTTCAGTTCACCCCACAGGTTTTCTATGGGTTTCAAGTCAGGGTACTGGGATGGCCATGGCAGGACCTTGATTTTGTGGTCAGTAAACATTTTTTGTGTTGATTTTGATGTATGTTTTGGATCTAACCACGGTCCATTTGAAGCTTTCTGGCAGAGGCAGGCAGGTTTTCATTTAATATCTGTTGATATTTGATGATAAAATGTCCAGGTCCTCTGGCATTAAAACAGCCCTAAATCATTAAAGAGCCACCACCATATTTAACTGTGGGCATGAGGTACTTTTCCGTGGGCATATGAGGTGTTTATTGCCAAAAGACTCTATTTTGGTTTCATCTGACTGTAGAACCCGATCGCATTTGAAATTCCAGTACTGTATGGCAAACTGAAGATGCTGGAGTTTGTTTTTGAATGAGAGTAGAGGCTTTTTTCTTGAAACCTTTCCAAACAGCTGGTGGTGATGGAGGTGACTTCGGATTGTAGTTTTGGAGATTTTCTGACCCCAAGATGAAAATAACTTCTGCAATTCTCCAGCTGTGATCCTTGGACATTTTCTGGCCACTCAAGCCATCCTCTTCACAGTGCGTTGAGACGATATAGACACACGACCAATTCCAGGTTGATTCATAACATCTCCATTTGACTGGAACTTCTTAATTATTGCTCTGATGGTGGAAATGGGCATTTTCAATGCTTGTGCTATTTTCTTTTAGACACTTCCCATTTTCTGAAGCTCAACAACATTTTGCTGCACATCACAGCTATGTTCCTTGGTCTGACACATTGTGATGAATGACTAACGGAATTTGGCCCATGTGTTAGCTCATATTTATACCCCTGAAATCACAATTGATCAACTTCCTGTTTCTAGTCACCCAGGTGTACTAAAATAAAAGGTAAAATATCAATGGGAATGTACTTCAAATATTTTTTTCTCATAAGAATACATAAGGGTGCCAATAATTGTTACCAATATTTAATACCACACCAATATTTAATAAATTTATTTATATATATATATATATATATATATATATATATATATATATATATATATATATATATATATATATAAAACCTGTTTTGTTTGCAATCCATGAGTGAAGAGTATTTTTTGTGAATTTTCTGAACAAAAGATCAAAAGGTTAAACAATAAAGAAAATTTTTCACAGTCTTCTTTGCTCATATTTACCAAGGGTGTGAAAATTGGTGGAGGGAACTGTATCTAAATAACCTTGATCATTTCTGCAGACCTCTAAACTGCCTAGTGTGCTTGCATGTTCGTTTACATAAGAATGAAGGTCACCGACATATTAGCCATTGGCGCTACTTCTTGTCTGCTCTAGGCCTGTAAAATTAACATTCAAACTTTTTTTTTTTAAAATGCACATTCAAAAGAAAAAATTTGAGATGTGTAGCAAGCACTAGCACTGATTTTAATTCAAACGATGAAAAAAATGACATGATATTCACAATGCACTAACAGTGTTTGTTTTTTGAAGAAGAAAAATCTAGAAAGAATAGTTCTAGTGTTTGAAATAATCCAGTCAGAGTCAGTAATGTGGGGGATTGAGCTGATTGAGCTGCTTAAGCTGCATGCACTGAAGCTGAACAGCGGTAAACTGAAGCGCTTTACTAACAGGTTAATAAACTCACTCCAACACATCCTATACACATGCGAGAGATTAATCAGACGTTTACACAACATGAATCTAATATTACAACTAATGCACAAAATGAGATGGATACACAAGTGAACTTAAATAAGGCGCTAAATAGAACGGGTAAGTCATGCTTTGAATACACCCTTATAGTGCAACAACGCACTAAAACACGGACAACGAATAACTAAAGTATAAAGAATTCACCAAATTTATTACAGTAAATTTTATTTATTGTTTTGGTTGTGATTTTATTTTTATTTTTTAAATAGTGTTAAGAATTAAAAGTTCATTTCTCTTTGAAAGAGTGCACTTGCTTTATTATGCTATTCATCATCGTATCACTGGCATAAAATGGTCTGAAAATGAAAATGAAATTGTTTAACGAATATACCGTCCAACAAAAGTACAGTTGTGCCCAATACCCCATACCCCTTGCAGAACCTGCTAAACCCAATGATGATGTTTATTTAGTTCCGTCCTGAATAAACCATTTCACATACCAGATGTATATAGTCCAGGAGACAAAATAATAGCTGAATTTCTAAAAATGTCAAAAGTTCTAAAGTTTACACACCCTTGATTCTTAATACTCTGTGTCGTTACCCGGATGATCCACGACTGTTTTTACGATTTGTGATCAAAACAAAGAAAGCTCTACGATACATTAAAAGCCAGGGGGGATGTGGACATTGAACCGCTGATGTTTTATCAAGGCCTATCCTATTCTTATAGGAGACTTTTACAGCAGCTGCCATTCATCCTCTTGCCACCGGATGGCCCAACCGTGCCGACACTGATTCAGTTCAGTGATCCAGTCACACGAGGGCGCTCCAAGCTTTATTTAAAAGGAGATCTACAGTAGACTGCCCATGTGGTTCTAACAGAGGATCAATCTCTCAAAAAGCTGTTTGTTTGCCTTCCTTTCCTGCTCAAACCAAGTTAATTAGTGTGACTCAGCACCATGTTACCAAAAAGCTGACTAAAGTATGTAGAGAAAAAGTACAGTACACTTATTAAAGGTGTGTACGCAGCATTAGTAAAGCTAAGATCTGCTTGTCCTGATGGGCAGCGGAGACAGCGACACTTTAGATTGGGGAGGAATGTGAGCTATGAGCCCATCAGCCAAAGATAATAAGAAGAGTATGCATCCTGGAGCAGCCGAGAGCAACTGATGACCCTGTGAGCCATCCTAATGCCCCACCTCACCATGCCTTACCTCACCGCTGCCCGTTCTCCCAACAGCCTCAAATCACACACACACACACACTCAAACAACCAGTACCTACCAACCAGGCCTCAGATTCATCTCTCACTACAGGCCAAGCAGATCTGCAGATCTTTAGAGGACTCGGCTGATTAGCATCACAGACCTTTTTCTTGCGAAACCAAAAGAAAAGGCCAACAGTATCATAAGAGACATGGCTGCTGTGAAAGGCGTTAACTGGAATACCGTGGCTACTTGTTCTAACCGCATATTAACACAGAGTACGTCACTCGCACCCGAATGTACCTGAGGCTCAGACTTGCTCACTCATCATTTTCTTATGTAAGAAAGCAAAAGCAGCCAAAACCTCAGTGCACAAACATCAGCTGCTTTTCCAAGTTTTTTTTGGAGGGGGCACAAAAGGCACAAAAGGTGTGGCCAAATCAGTAGCTCAGTCGCCTGGGACGAGACGTCCGTAAAATTAGTCGGTTTTGTTGGGGGGCTCTGATTGTGAATTTCTTAAAACCAACATTTGTACTTTTTTTTTTTTTTTTTTTTTTTTTAAGTGCTTCACAGTGGGGTGATGAAACAGATTTTGAGAGTCAGGTACACACAGGTACGTGGAAAAGCTGACAAAACTGAGAGAAAAAAACTGTCGTGTGAAGACAGCAAAACCTCACAGCTGACCAATAATGTGCTGATTGTGTTTGCTCCTTCAATAACAATGTGCTTCAGAAGATTATTATCCTTTTGTTGAAGAGGATAGCAATTATATAAATATTTGTTCCTCCAAGTCTGTATACAATGCACTTAACTAGCAATCTCACCATAAACTATTACATTACATTAGTGACAAATACACAGACCCTCTCATGCAGACAATCAGATGATACTGCATTCACTGACCCTTGCACTGGACACCAAGTGTCTACATAAACTCTATAGACTCGACACAGACTCGAACAGGTGATGCACAACTTGTGTAGTGTTTGAACCAAATCTTTCACTTGTGCACAGAACAGAATACGACAGTCGAGATGTGTTCTTCCTGGGGACGTCCCTGTGGAGCCAAGGGAACTAAACCCACTGTGCCCTGGTTTAAGCCCACACTAACCAGAGTGCTACTGTTCAGCTCATTCGCCACACCCAGACAAAACTGCAGCCCAGTCCCCTGAAATAGAAATAAGGCCACAGATAAACCTCCCACTCCCAGACACGATCCCTAATGGGCACCAGACGTCGTCATGGTGTACACGACTCCATCCCTGAGATAAAGATTAAAAAGGCAAGGAGACGGTGAAAGGGACAAGAGCGGCTGTACTGAGGTCAGCAGTGTGACGTCCAAATCACTGCACACTCACACCAGGATCATTTAATACCTCAACGAGCATAAAGAATCATAGTCATAGTCTTAAATGTGACATGGTGTCTTGATGTAGGGCATTTACACTGCCATGACATCAAGTGATTAATTCCAGTTATATTTCCAGACCTGACAACAGTAAAAGAGTATTTTAGTACAAGTCATTGTTTAAAAACAACCCAAATGAGCAGCATTCTTCTCCCCAATAAAACAGGAGGTGAGCCGATCCAAATGTGAACCTGAAATAATTTGCACAGGGTGTAAATCTGCTTGGTTGGTATGAAAACCTGCACCCACACCGGCCTTTTCCAGATAAGATTAAACACCCCTGGACAAGACGCTCTAAGCTTACATAGAGCAATGTAATTAATGCCTTTGTCAACTGCTGTGCTGCACAAAATTTGAAGAGAATATAGACATCAAATAGTCATGTGTTGACTATACTATAAAGGACAGTACCGATTCCCAATCTTCCAAAATGTTAATAGTACACCATTTCCTGCTGAGAGAAAATCCTCCATAGACAGTTTTCATGACATTTATTTAGGTGTCAAAGAGACTTGTGCTAACCCTGTCCAGGGTGTACCCCGCCTTGTGCCCAATGCTCCCTGTGATAGGCTTCCCCGCAACCCTGAATAGGAGTAAGCGGTAGAAGATGGATGGATGGATGGACACTTGTGCTATGTCTGATGTTGCAAAAAGATGGACTGACTAGAATAAATTGCTCGTGGGAGTGAATGTGCGTACGCCTGGAGTCATGAAATGTACCGTGTATCCCCGCCTCAGGCCTAGTGTTCCCAGGACAGGCTCCAGATCCACCGTGATTCTGACTAGGATAAAAAGGTCTACAGCAAGGATATGAAACATCACTGAGAAGGAGTGGAGACACGCCTATGCAGGCTGCATTACACAGCTTCTGATGCGCTCAAAGTCATTTTTGTGTGTTAGATGCTCAAGGGAGCAGAGCGTGTGCAAGCATACAAGGCCTTGTCATCATGTATGGAAAATCTGAACATCCCCACAATCTCAAGTAGACGCACCTGGAGCAAAATCTGCACTGAGCGATTTGTTTTAAGGTGATTCATAAAGACGCACAACTAATACTTGAGCGTGTTTGGGCTGCGAGACGGCTTGTCTCATCTTGAAAGCATCAGAGCACTTCTTCATGGTCAGTCATGGCTGAATGAGCCAGCTACGCTTGAGGGTTCAGAAGCAGAGGCATGGTTCAGAGGCACGGTTCAGAGGCAGATTTGAGTCACAGTTAAAGAAAGACCCCAAAAACAACCCCCACCCCATCTCAATACTTTAGAAAAGGCAGGTTATATAAAAAGGTCCTAAAGGAGATTTGCTAGCATGCTTTGAAACACAATACGCTGGAAAAACTGCAGTGTCTCATTCAACAGAGCCACATCAATGATTTTTAATCTCACAGAAATAAATAATCAATTATACATGTAAATAATTCAATAAACAATACATGAATTATCTAATCTTTTAAAAGCAGGATGCCATGAACTTTCTGTGGATCTTGTTCAGAAGTTGCACAGAAGTGCGAAGAGCCAATCAGATTCGCAACCTTCAAGATTCTGAAGCTTGTGAACAGAGACGTACACAAAACGCATGGCACTGTAACTTGCCTTGAGTTCATTGAGTCCTGTGGACCCATTTTCTTGCCCTCCTTGTTTTCTCCCGTCCTCCCCAGAGGATAACCGAAGCCAGAACCTTTTTTGGTTTGTTTGAAATTTAGATACATGCTGGATTTAGAAACACACAGAACGGGCTAGCTCTACGAATGATCTGTTTTCAAATGCGTCTTAATGACATCAATTACCACCTCAACCTTGTGGTAAAAACACTCATCGTTCATATGGTGCCTCTACTCTCGCTGTGAACACAACCAAAAATGCTGATCATCTGGAGGCGCCCGAAAACAATATATACAATAGAACAATCCCTTTCTATTTCAAGACACGCCAAAGAAGGCAATCATAATACAAACGTGTCACTTGACACTGCTTCAAGTAACCACAAAACGCTTCGGAGTAATTTGATGTCGAACCCGTATGGTGTAAACAAATGACAGTTAAACTGCAGCCTGCTCCCGAACACCAACCCAAAATCACAGGCAGACCTTATTTGGGAAACGGGCTATTTCGGTCTTTGCTAATCAATGTGGAATGCTAAATATGCTTCAATTTATACAACTTGGAATATTTCAGATTCAGGTTTTCTCTGTCTCTGGACACACAACGAGCCAATCAGAGTTGCTTAGCACTGTCAGAATGAGCTGCTCAAATACTATTCAAATCTTCATACTCATGCATTTACAGATTTTCATGCAAGTACAAAATTCAATAAGTGAAAAAAAGTATATATTTTATATATACTAAAACTCTGCTGAGCCGCGCACACACTCAGAGTGCAACACAGTCACAGGTTTATCATCTCACACAGAAACCAGCCTAAATAAAATGTAAATCTTCTTTACAGTGTCAGTTGCATTTTTAGGACCTTTGAAACGTGAATTTAAGACATTTTAATGCTAATTAAGGCCTTATTTTTACATTAAGGAATTTAAGACATTTTAAGACTTTTAAAGGACCCGCGTAAAACCTGAAAAATATACATATGCATTCGGCATGCTACATAGCTTCAGTGATTAAAATGTTCAAGCAGTTTGACAGCCCTACAACAGTAAACAGCAATGAGTGATGAGTGAGGCTTTGACCCGTGCTGATGAGGATAAATCAATCACCAAATCAAGCACATTTGAGCTGCTCACTGATACTGGAAACGAGTCAGATATGTGGTAGAGATCGACCAATGATCAGTTTTGCCCACTAATCAGCAACGATAACAGCTTGCTGGAACTATTGGTTATCTGCAAAAATCCAAACCGACAGTTTTTTCCGGTTGCGTCAGAGACTGAGAAGATTCCCCTGTCATTATACAGTACGAGAGCGGCCTCTAGAGGCAAAATAAAAACCATCACTGAAAAATTTTGTTGTGTTATTTGAATTTTTTTTTTTGTATTTCTGATGCCTCTATTTTTATTTGTTATTTGGAGTGTTTTCTGGTTCAGTTTGGATGTATATATTTTATTTGCTTTAATATTTATTAATAGTTAAGATATATTAATATATACTTATTTCATTTAAAAAGTACAGTCACTGCTGTTTATTTTTATAATAATATTCAGCAATACTTTACTTTGAGTGTAATGTTCTCATTCAGTATAAATATCGGTTGATTAATCGGGTGTTGGCAGATACAGTCCAACTTAGTAATCAACATCGGTACAATCCACTTTCTAATATGTGCATTACATTTTTAGGGCTGAACACGATAAATTCAGTGCAAGAGCTCCGTTTGGACACAGAATGTCAGCGTACAGCTCAGAACAAGCCACTATTTTTAATGAAGTTGTAATAACAATGAATAATCCAGTTGAACTGTTTATACATTTAATTGGTGATTGAGCAAACTCACCCACAGCAGCTTGTATTGTTAGCACTTGTAGAGCAGCATTAGACTTCTGCACCGGATGAACAATCAGCATTTGAAGCGATCTGGCTGGTGCTGAGATGCCAGGCCTCTGAGCTGATTCTGTATTCAGTGAGGCAGTTGTGTATCTTTGTGGTCAGAGTCAGTGCAAACACACTGCATCCTGGATATATCTCTTACACATAGCTCAGGTTAAACAGTAAGACTAAACACAGCCCTTCATTACAGGGCAATCTCTAACACACATGCACCCTTGACAGACAATACCTGTTTAAACTAAGAGCTGGCACTGTTCCTAATGTTTGGAGGGAAGATGACTGCAATGTAGTTTATTCTGACTTGTACGTGTGTGTTTGGTTGTACGGAGCCAAAAGCATACTTTAAGGAGATATTAACCTGTCTGGTATGAATTACTTGACGTCTTGGTTTTACTGTAAGCTGACTTCAGTGTGAGGGAAGTGCATGTAAAGCCTTTCCATTACTGACTGGCCTAACACACAAGTAATAAATTATTTGAGAGGCATGATAGCCAGCAGGCTAAGCATTTCCTGCATGTACTTTTACTGTAGTGCTCATTCAGCAGCTACACCAAAGCTTTTAAGAGAGCTTCCAATCAGTTCCATAATTTGCTGGACAATAAGTCATACCGGAGAATAAGACACATCAGAATAAGGAACAAACACACAAATCAATTAAAAATTTCAATAAAAATAAATAAAACCACTACTTAGGCCAAATTCACAAGTATCCCACAATGCAACTCTTAATGCAATAAGGTCACATCCATCCATTTTCTGTACCACTGGAGCCTATCCCAGGGGTCTCAGGGCGCAATGAGTGGAACACGTTGGACTGGGGGGCCAGCACATCGCAGACCAAAGCCACATGCGGATTCACACACTACAGACAATTTGGAAATGCCTATCAGCCTACAGCGCATGTCTTTGGGCTGGAGGAGGAAACCGGAATACCCAGAAGAAACCGGGAAACCGGGTATATCACCCAGTGACATAATACAGTGCTCTGAAAAAGTAAACAGATTTCTTCTGTTTTTGGGTCTCTCATACTAAATAGTTTTAGAGTTCCAAACAAAATATAACATAAAACAAAGGCAACCTGAGTAAACACACAGTAACGTTTTTATTATTATTTTATTTTTTTTAAGCAAAATAAGCTATCCAACACCTATCACCCATGTGAAAAACTAACTGCCCCTTAAACTTAAAATCTGTTTGTGCCACCTTTAGCAGCAATAACTGCAACCAAACGCTTCTGATAAGTGGAGATCAGTCTTTCACTTATTTCTAGGACTAGGACTTACTTCTGTGCTTTGGATCATTGTTTTGCTGCATAATACAGTTAGGCTTTCGAACTGAAGACCGGACATTCTCCTTTAGGATTTTCTGGTAGAGAGCAGAATTAATGTTTCCCTCAATTACTGAAAGTTGCCCAGGCCCTGAATAAGTAAAGCATCCCCACACCATCACACGCATGATGTTTTTTTGTGGAATTCTGTGTTTGGCTTACGCCAGATGTAATGGGACCCCTGTTTTCCAAACAGTTCCACCTTTGACTCATCAATCCACAGAACATTCTCCCAACAGGTTTGAGCATGGTCAAGGTGTGTTTTGGCAAAATTCAGGCGAGCCTTAATGTTCTTCTGGGTTAGCAGTGGTTTTTCACCTCACCAACCTTCAATGGATGGCATTTTTGCCCGGTGACTTTCTGATCGTGGAGTCATAAACAGTGACCTTTATTGATGCAAGAGAGGCCTGTAGGTCCTTTGATGTTGTTCTTGGCTCTTTTGTGACTTCCTGGAGGAGTTGTTACTGTGCTCTTTGGAGGAATTTTGGAAGGTCGGCCACTTCTGGGAAGGTTCACTACTGTGCTGCGTTTTTCCATTTGGAGATAATGGCTCTCACTGTGGTTCTTTGGAGACCCAGAGCCTTTGAAATAGCTTTGTAACCCTTCCCAAACTGGTGTATTTCAATCACCTTCTTCCTCATCATTTCATTCATCACTTTATTTCTAAACATTACACAGTATTTCAGTTTATTATGCACCTTGGCCCTACAGGACGTATGTATATACTGGCATATAAATACAACAATCCACAGATACACCACAAAGCCAACTATTCTTATTGTATCTTTCCTCTGGCAAAGACATCAGCTGTCAATGTTTCAAGCACCTCATTGAGTCATTCTAACGAAAAATGCTTGAACTGTGACCTTCCTTAGCGTTTACAGACATGCCCTCCTCTAATCTTGCACAGTCCCTGACTCATTTATAGACCATGTGCCATTCATCGCCGCCATAATGGCACAGTGCCTCAGTGTAGCTTTGTTTAATATAACCGCTCACTCAGACAAAAACATGCTCAACTGTTCTCCATCACTCTGCAGCAACCTGGCTCGGCTGAATCAGCAAGGTTTAAACAGGGAACTCCATAAACTAGACAGAACCGGAGCTGTTTCAGCTCCAGTGTAGTGTGAAGTGTGCGCTGTCCTTGACATGCTTCCTGACAGTAATGAACTGACTGCCCTGCCTCTGCCTCGAGGCAAACACGTATCGGTTAGTAAACAGCAGTGTGATCCGGAGCTCGCGGTGAATAAAGAGGCATGCTAACATCTGCTGCTAGCAAACACACAGTGAGGTGTTCATTTGCCTTTGGTCCAGGGAAGCAGAGTGTATTCGATCCAGCCATCCATCCTGGTCAGGAGGACCAGGGACATCTCCTCGTTTAATTGTTAATCGGTTAACTCAGAAATGTTGTAAAGATGTAAATTAAACATGTTGACTCTACAAATCTCTCTCATTTCTTTACTCTCTTCTACAATGTTTCATTAATTCTGAAAAATCCTCAAACCACTTCAGCTTTTGAATATTATTTAAACACTTTTTTTTTTAACATTTTAATAAAAAAAAAAAATTATCAATTCAGCATCGTGAAAAATTGTTGTTAAAATCACAATCATTTAGGTTGTGTTTTGAACATATATAATCACTTTAGTTCTGGGTTGCACTTTCCAAAAGAATAAATAATTAGGCTGAAAGTGCAATATGAAACTTTTTTGAATATTTGAAGCAGCATTACTCTGTCCGTACAGGATTTCAGGATTTTTTTGTGATAGCTGCAGCCAAAAAATGCTTTATTTAGTTTCAACTTTTTTCAAAATTTGCCATGCAACTTGCAGAGTATCTTGTGCTTTTTTATGCGCAAAACTACCTGAAATGTCGAATTTGCGATCGTTTGAAATTGTTGACAGTGTTGTGAAGCCAGCGGTGAACCAGAGACAGCATAGGATAATAGGAAGCTGAAGTCATAACTAGTTACAGCCTTGATCCTGACATTGATAACACCCCCAAAAAAAAAAAAAAAAAAAAAAAAAAAAAAAAAAACACGCCGTTTTTTGGGGGTTTTTAAAAAAAAAAAAAAATTAAAAAAAAAAAGGGGGCTTCAATACTACACTACACTGTGTTTATAGGAAAAACTCTTTCCTGTGTCTGAGGAGTTAATGACAAGTGTTTCAATTTGCAGTGGAGAGGCTGTCCCACAAGACTGAGTTATAACAGAGCTGCTCACAGCATGCCACCTTTCTCAGGCATGCAGAATCGCACAGAAGCCATGGCTGCACTCAAAGTCCATCAGGAGATGTTCAAAACACGGACTACAAAAAAACCTAGACAACATCCTGTGTAAGCAGATCTAAAGACGGCAGTGGCGAGACAGAGTGGTTAAAGTTCTGGGGTAGTGAGCGTAACACGGTGTTTAAATCCAAAAACTGTCAGAACCACCATGTGGCCGTTGCACAAGACCCTTAAGCTACAATGACTCAGCTCTATTCTTGGGTTGTATCCAAATCATTTATAAAAGAGTCTTTTATAAAGAATAAATAAATAAAGGAGCCCCCTTCGCTTATGAATGCCTGTGCAGCAGTGTGCATTTCACTTTAGGATTAGCGGCAATTCATGGGGCAGCAGTTGCTTGAATGCTCTTAATGAAAAACACAACAACAAAACTATACAATGAGAAACGTGCTTATATTGACAGTGACAGGCTGACCCCCCCACGCCTTCAACCTCTGCAGCAATGCTGGCAGCACTCGTACGTCTATTTCCCCAAACACAACCTCTGGATATGACGCTGAGCACGTTCACTCAACTTCTTTGGTCGACCATGGCGAGGCCTGTTCTGAGTGGAACCTGTCCTGTTAAACCGCTGCATGGTCTTGGCCACCGTGCTGCAGCTCAGTGTCAGGGTCTTGGCAATCTTCTTATAGCCTAGGTCATCTTTATGTAGAGCAACAATTCTTTTTTTCAGATGCTCAGAGAGTTCTTTGCCATGAGGTGCAATGTTGAACTTCCAGTGACCAGTATGAGGGAGTGCGAGAACAATGACACCAAATTTAACACACCTGCCCATTCACACATGAGACCTTGTAACACGAACAAGTCACATGACACTGGGGAGGAGAAAATGGCTAATTGGGCCCAATTTGGACATTTTCACTTAGGGGTGTACTCACTTTTGTTGCTAGAGGTTTAGACATTAATGGCTGTGTGTTGAGTTATTTTGAGGGGACGGCAAATTATTATATATATATACACATATACACACACATATATAAACTAATGTAATGTTTTAGTCTGAAGTTTATATTTGTAACACTCACTTTGTGGCTTTTATTTTTATAGATTTTTTTATTCGCTAAATCGAGAGAGAAACTAATACGCCAATTCATCGATTATGAAAATAATCTTTACTTGCAGTCCTAGTACACATTAAACCTCAGAATGGGGAAAATATATGATCTCGGCTAATTTGACCACGGCATGATATCTGGTGCCAGGTGGGCTGGTTTGAATATTACAGAACATGCTGCTCTTCGTGGTGAGCAGAAACGTATCTTAGAATGCATAAAGCATCAAACTTTGTGGCAGACGGTCTATGACGGTAGCAGATCACGTCAGGATCCACTCCTGTTTACGTTTAAAATCACGCCTCTCCATTTCCAAAACCAGCAACGGCTGATAGTTTAATCAAGTCAATTAATTCGATCGACCCCGCCCCCCATACCCCCCCAAAAAATGTGAATGTTAAGCAACAACTTGTGTCTGAGCAACCAACACACACACACACACACACACACACACACACACGTCTTTTACCAACATGCTGTGTCATGTATTTGTTGAGAGGGAATGCTGGTATGGCTATGTGACTCTCTTCTCACAGTCGTAAGTTCTGAAGTTCATGCATTTCCTTCACTAGTTTCAGTGGCTTCCCCCCAGCTACCCGCTTCATTATGCACGGAGCTTGCAGCGGCTCTCTTTAAATCATTAACAGTCATGAGTTTGGCTACGCTCTGGGAGATCTGCAGTGTCCCTGTCTGCACCTGAAGGACACAGGCTTTTCAAATTCTCATCACAATCGACTAAAGATATATCCAATCCAAAACATTATACATTTCTGGTTATTTTGTAATTCCCTCTGTTCTAGTTTTACACTTTATGACATACCAAGCACCATGCTCGAACACAGACACATACACACACAGTCACAGCAGCAGCTCCAAACACCAAGGTTCAGGTAAGTCCATTATAGGTCTGTTCAGATTATCCCACCATCCTGAGCAGAGCAGCAAACGACGGTCAAAGTGTAGGAGGATTAGCTACGGTTCTGAAGCCTCAGGGAGCCACCAGGGAACAAGTCACGCCTATAACTGGCACACCAGTGGGGAGGACTGGGTTCATGTTGGTAAGCCAGAGCACCACTGAAGACCTGATGTGTGCATGGGAGGGGGTGAAAGGGAGTATGATTCCTTCTGTACCCTAACTGCACTCAGTCCCTCCATCCAAACCTCAGACCAAACCGTTGCAGCACACTATTTTTCTTTGATTCTCCTTCTCATGATTCAATAGCACGATCTCCGTATTGGCATATGGGACTAACCGGTCACACGTATACAGAACTGGCACTAATCATCACCCGCTCGCGTTCCGACGAACACCAGAACGTGGAAAATAAGCATGAGTTCGACAGTGATGGAGAAACGATGAAGCTTAGGTTGTGGGACAAGTCTGAAGCATGTAATTTGTGGCGAATCTGAACATGCTGGTGCAACAGGACTTCAGCAGATTCAAGCCTCCGGTTTCACTGCCAGATCAGTGAGTTCCAGTTAACCAGATATTTAAGGCATGCTAACTATTCGTTAAAAACCGTTACGCTCCGGCTTACAGAGTTTCTCTTATGAAAGCTTTGTTGCAGGATCTGAAACCAGACATATGATTATTAATGATTTAAGGCTATGATATTTGGGTTTCACATCAGAGTAGGCCTGTTCAATTTGCGTGACCAGCATTTTTTACGTATTACGTATTTCAGTATGTTAAGATATTCACATCTGTGATAAAGCAGTGAAAGATTTCAGATATAAAAGCAATATTGAATTTTTAAATCCTATGTTGGACTGGTTATCAGTCGGTATGTTTACATGGACAACAATATTCTGATATTAAATTGATTAAGACGATACTCGTCTTATTGTCGTGATTACCTTAATCCGATTAAGTCATACTTGAAGTAAACACAAATCGAATTAAGACGTGGAATATTCCTGTTTTAGCCACATTATCGACAAGAGAGCATCTGAAACCGTGTCCGGAACCACGTGCTTACCTGCTATATAGTAGGCGATATGCATGTATTTCAGCTACTATATAGTAGGTAAGTATGTGGTTTTGGATGCAGCCCACGGCTTCAAGCAGTCATCTATTTACACGTACGGCATGACTAATAATTAACTGCACTTGAGGTTTTCGTAAAATTACAAATAAAAACACAGAACTGTATATGGTACCATAACGAAGACGAACTGTATGCTGATACATGAAGCTCTGGAAGGTCGGACAGCGTGGCATGGAGACCTAATGACGTGTGTCGTTAATCGCTCGTGTGATCGCTATAACATGTAACACGGAAACATAAAAGGAATATTCTAAACACGACTCATGTAAACGCCTTAATCTAAATATTATCTCATTCGGAATAAAGTCAATAATTACATTACTGCTGTCCATGTAAACGTAGTCAGTAAGTCGTGTCAGGTAGACTCCTACAAAATGAAATCTCAATGAGAAAATAGAAAACAAACAAACAAAAAAATAAACTTTTCATTACTGTCAATAAACTAAGGAAAACCTACAAAAATAAATAAAATGTGATTGAAAATGCAACACAAAATATCCAGGACCTGAAGAGATCAGTGGTGGTGCAGTGCTTAAACCTTTGATCTAGTTATCAGAAGATTGAAAGATTCACACTGGCAGTTTAGTCTGAAACAGAGTACGGTTTGCATGGAAAATTGGTAATGAGGAAGCTGTCGGACCAGGAAGTGCACCATGGTACCGAAGCCAAGACTACCTACAGGAGGTTGTACTGGAACTGTGCCATGATTCCCGTAAATGTGAACGTAACTCATGCTCAAGTCTGCACTTGTTTAGGAAGTAACGTGTTTTAGCCGATGACATCATTAGTTTCCACGACGCATGTGTAGCCTGAGCGGCAGGGGAATACGGTAGGACACGGTAAAGTCCACTGCTGCGCATGAAATCTGCTGCACACAATAGCACCCAAATAGTCAAATTAAAAATGAATAAAATCCAGGCGAGTGAACACAGCAGGTGTGTAAGCCTCATAAAAATGCACTAAAACGTATACAATGCTAACTCAACTGCTCCAGTGCACCATAATGCCAGAGAGGCATAATCTGACTCCAGAAACAGATGTGAAACCCAAGGCATGATATCTTCCTGAAGCTTAATAGAACATCTGCCAGATAAACCAAAAGCTGTTTAAAGGTAATTGATGGGCTGACCGTATGGGATGGCCTACACAGATAATGTCACTGCTCTTTCTGCTTGGGGGAAAATGCTTGTGCAGACATGCAGTGCAGCAACATGTCATATCTTCGTCCTCTGAGGCACTGCCTCCAGAGTGCCTGCAATAAAGAGCAGTCTCGTGATCAGCAGTCAGTCTCACAGACTAGAAATTCACAGAGAAGTCACCCTAAGGAGTCATCAGAAGACAGGTGCTCACCAGGATATTCAAATTCAGTCAACATGGCCTAGTGTACAAGCACTCGCTTTAGAGGCTTGTAGCCAGCGGGAACAATAAACTATGAGACATCAGGAATCAGTGGTATTTCTACACAAAACCACAACCATACTGAACTGTGTGGAAAAAGAACAAGTCTGGAGACAAAGAGCATTCCGTTCCCCATCTCACTACACACGTCCCCTGTTTCCAGGGGGGAAATGCGTAAAACATTACACAACCTTCCACTACCAGTAAGAAGTAAGACTCGTGCAGCCAGTAAACCCAGTAAACCCATTAAACCATGACGTCCTGGCCAGTAATTGTCATGTATTGTAAACATACTCAAAGGGTTTTGGAAACATTGTAGTCGTCCTTCTCACAGAAAAGATACCGGGTGCTTCTCATTTCCAGAACTGCGCCTCCTCTTTGCTTTCCTTTCATTTCCTGCTTCTTACCACCTTCCTCCGAGAAAGCTGAGAAAGGATGCAAGAAAAGAAAAAATAAACATATTACTAAATGAAACATTCTCGCTAACTGACGCATCGCTTAAAAAAAAAAAAAAAAAAACTTTAGTGAATTTGCTTAAGGATGTTTCCCAGCTGTATTACCTCTATAATGAATCTCTCTACACACTAGAGCTGCAACTATAGGTATTTAAAATTTTTGCATTATTCTTTTATGGATGGACCAAAAAAAAAAAAGCACTAATAATTAAACTACAGTCTTAATAATTAATAATAAAATCTACTTTTCACTGCACCTTACGGTTTCCGTTACTCTGCTTTGAGAAATAGTTTTACTCAAGTTTACTTTAATCGCATCGTTTTAATTCGATATCTACAGACATATTACAGATCTTACTTGCACCGTGTCTACACTGCTAGTGAGGAGCAACATGGCCTTGTTACGAACAGATCGCTCTCGTTAAAATAAACAGAAGTTACGTTGCAAGCATGCAAATATAACTTATGACAAACTTGAATTAAACTAATCCTTTTAAGGAAATCGCTACAGTTCTCCCTAACCCTTTAGATATATTTTAGATATACACAACCAGTCAAAAGTTTACACACACTTTTTTTTTCTCTCCACATTTTAGAATAATAAAAAAGTCATCAAAACTCTGGACTAACACAAAATGAACTATGAGAATCATGTTGCGATAAAAAAATAATAATAATTTCGTATTTTAGCATCTTCAAAGTAGAATTAAAAAAATTTAATATAAAAAATATTTTAAAAATGTACCCTAACCGCCGTGATCTGTATTTCATGTGAATTGTAGGTAAATGCTGTGTGCAGATTATTGTTACACTACAATGCTCTATAGTCTTTTACATAAACAGCTATCAAGGCCAGTGGACTTGCTCTGTTTCAGACAGGAGCATTTGAATACTCTACGCTGCCCGACCCCTTCCTGTGTGTTCAAAACTAAATCTAGAACAGCTCTGTATCGAGTCCTGTCAACAATCAAACCCAGATCAATATGAGCCAAAAGCGGTGAGTATACAACACCCCGTGGAGGAAGCCAGAGGGAAAGTGCAGGCGAACAGAAGGGCCCTTCTCTGCCCCATGGCCTTTATTGCTTCGTACGGCGGGCCAGAAAAACCTATACAAAATGTTAATGTCTCCTAAGTTCCTGCTCAATGGGTTTTTTTTTTCATTTTCCTTGAGAATGACATGCAAACTGACAAAATACCAAATGACAAATGGCGGGGATGTCCAAGACGTAACGGCGGAAAAGGACACGGGTCCCGGATGGGCAGGGTCTAGCGCAATAGGCCACCATGGAAAACTGAGCTAATTTCTAATGCCACTGATGAAAGTGCCTTCCTGACGGGAAGCATCGCAACACCAACATACTTCTAGGCATCTCTATTCTTGTCTGACTCAGTCTTCTCGTACACTTCCTCTGGAGACTTCCCGACTAATTGAGACCCTCGATGATTGAGAAAACAGGTGTCCAAGTGTAAGTTCACTAGCAAGAAAGAATTCACGGAAATAGTGGCGTTTTGGTAGCACACAAACATGTTTTCTGCTTGGAAAGCGAGGTGCACTTACATGAATGAATCTTCATGATGACTGGATAGACAAGAGGCTGACAGACAGACAGACTGACTAAAGGGCAGTAAAGCTCATTTAACATACCTGAATCTCTGAATATAAACATTAGAGAAGACATGACACTTAGTAAAAATAACCATAATAAACTATAGTCTTCGCATATTTCAATGATTGATACAATCCTCAAAGCATACATAGTCTGAAAAGTGAAAGAATTAAAGGATACCTAACTAACCACAAGTTTCTTAAGAACAGTCTATCGGTTTTAAAAGAAGGCAATTATTAAGCAGAGACGTTAATATGAAATGCTGTTCTCTTCTAAACTTTGCTCTCGGTTGTGTTTTAAACCCCACCTCTGCACTGCTCTCTCCAAAGACCCGGTCAGGAAGTGTCATGTTTGTTCCAAAGCAAATTCCACAAATGCCAGAATAGAAGTTATGGGAGGAAATGTTTCCGGCATCAGTCACAGAGCTGAACCACACATTAACATTAATCATAAACACACAAACAAGGCCTAATCAACATTGCTCAACACCACTCAGGGACACATGTCCAGAATAAGACCTGGAAAGCTCACATGGGTAAAGTAAATCAAAAGAAACGGTTCTTTAATTTGTCCCTCTTAGGGAACCCTTAAAGATTCCCTGTAGACCCACACAACAAAATATTTCCCTATTAGAGAAGAGTCCATTCACTAGCCAAAGAATACATTTCTAAATGTGTGTCTACAAAGGCTGGATCAGAATCAAACATGAATGCCAGTGTAAATCTGCTGAGCCCAAGTGGCATGAGCAATTGCCTTTATCTGACTGCCATGCAGGACTTCCTGAGCATGCTCAATTACTTCCTTCATTTCACACTCTAGGCTGGCACACCCAGCAAAGCTTTATCTCCCCACCCCCCAACCCCCTCCCAAAAAAATAAATCACCACTACTTTAAAGAGACCTAGACACTGATGCATAAGGCCAGAGTAACATTATAATAGCATCAAGGGTAAATATGTAACCAGGAAATATGAATCAGTGTCCCACATGTCTAGTTTCATTGTGGAAAGGGTAATGTTGCAATTGAGATCACTACATTAATACTGTAATGACCTAATTTACAAATTACAAACTTGCATTTGTTACTATAAGAGTGCATCAAGAGTGGGATCCCACAAGGGGGAAAAAAGACAAAGAAATGCCAAATTCAGTGTAGAAGCATGCTGGACAGGGAATCTTGTTCAAATTTTCTACAGGACAAGGGAGGCTTGGTCCAATTTTCTGCAGGGGTGGATGCATGGGCGTAACCAAGCATTCTTTGGAGGGGGTCATGTCTCCCCCAATGTTGAAGAAATACCGCCCTGCCCTCCCCCCCAACATACAGTACAAAATATTTTTTATATGTCCCCCTATAATGAACCTTGCCAACTGATCTGTCTTTTATTCATCTATTCTATTTATTTATGTCTATTCCTTTTTAATATATTTCCATTTGTTAGGGAAAATAGGTGTGTGCCCCCCCTCGAAATTGTGCACTTGGTTGCGCCCATACTCAATGCAAGTTTGTTGATATTTTCTACATATGCAAATATTACCCCCCAATGTCCATACCATGGTTACTGGGTCAGACTTTCGGTGGAAAAAGTTAAGATTGCTCAAAGTTTCTGCAGGAGTGGGCAGGATTGGTCAAACATTCATTGGAACCAGGCACAAATGGTCAAACATTCTGCAGGAGCAGGGGAATTGGTCAAACGTCCTGCGGTGACTGGTGGGATTGGTCAGATATTCTGCGGCGGCAGGTGGGATTGGTCAGATATTCTGCGGGAGTGGGCAGGATTGGTGAAAATGTCTGACAGTAAGCAGGATTTGCCAAAATTTCTGCAGCCACAATTCGTCAAACATTCTACGTGAGTGGGCAGGACTAGTCTATCCTGCTGAAATGGGCAGGATTGGTTTAAATTTCTGCAGGAGTGGGTAAGACTGGTCAAACTTTCAGCTGGAGTGGGTAAGATTGGTTTTTTGATCTAACATTCTGTGCATGCAGGTAGGATTGGTGACACTTTCTGCAGGCAGAAATAGTCAAACATTCTGTGGGAGTGGGCAAGACTGGTCAAGAATGTTTGAAGGGAAATTCAGGTTTGTTCAAAATTTCCTTCTAAAAGGAACACTTCTGAATTTTACTTTTATATTATACAGTCATGTGACAAAATAAGTACATCTGAGGCCAAGGGTGTACTTACTGTTTCCACAGAAGAATCACACATCTATTGATGTTTCTCTTGAATAAATAATTGAAAACACTAAATTTTCCTTGTGGTTTTGTTCAAGTATATAAACTTCATTAATAGGCACCGTTTCAAAGATGATCAAAAGTTTGCTCGTCCAAATACGTCAAAAAGCCAACAATTTCCTGACAGATGACAGTTGCTTGTGCCCCCTTCCTCCCCTGCCTTGCCCTGCCATGCCCACTCCCCGTCCTTCTTTTCACACACCCATTTAAGTTGCATTTTTGAAGAAGATTGCGTGGTAGACTTGAGCTGAAAGAGGGGGGTTTCACAAACCCTTTAAACACCAGAGGTAAAAATAAGGAGTTCCTGATTTATACAATCAAGTTGCAGCAGCAGGGCAATCTTTACGAGGCAATGAAAAACACTGCTGTCACCTATAGTTTTGCAAATGTACAATTACTGGAGTGTGGTTTTCGTGCTGGGGAAAAGAAAAGGGAAAAAAATGGTGCTGAGCTCAGAAAAGGTTACGTTTAAAGTCAGAAATCAGTTAAGACGGTTTTGATCAAATTAGAGCCAATCAGATCGGGAGTACTTCCTGAATGGAGCTCTCAGTCTTGGGAAGTAAAATAACACTGCCTGGGCCAAATGCAACAACAGCGGTAATTGTGTGCGGAAAGAAGGTTCAGGGCTAGTGACGTCTGTGTGCTTGTGTGCATTTACTCAGACTAATGCAAATTCACAACACATGACAGACAGCACTATCAATACGACTACAGGCCTGAAAAAAAAAGCCCTGAGCAGAACAGGAGATGACCTTTGATTCTCACACAGTTAATCTGCGTAATGGGCCAGAAGTAGGAAACAAGAGCCATCTTGAGTACTGTTAAGTACCGTGTTAAACACGCAGTGTCTAAATCCCATCAATCTAGAGATAACTGGTAGGATGCCACCGTACCAAGCAGAAAGCCTCGCCTTGACAATTCTGTGACAGAGGTTTTACAGATGCATAGATACAAGTGAATTTGGCCAATCCACCTCCCACACTGCTTAGAAGCGATGGCAAAGCAACAGAGAAGCACTGGTCACTGTTACAGAGAATAAAAATAAACTGTCAGTGATGATGGGATCGAGAATGGGTTGTTTTACTGGCAGGAGGGTAAAAGAATGACATCCAAAGTTAAACTGGATGAAGAGGAAGGAAAATTCTCTTAACATGTCACAGATGGTAGCCACAAAATAAATAAATAAAAACATAAATAAAATAATTGATGTGAAATAAAAGTATTGATGAATAAAAGTATTGATATTCAACAAAGCACTCTCCAACAAATGCAGCTAATCCCACACTAACTGCTCGTCTTCTTTTCAGATGAGTTCAAACTACATAAAGGCCCAACAAAGGCCAATACAAAAATACAACTCGGATCAACTCTCAGAAAACTGAAAGGGAAAAGATTAGTAGCAGTGGAAAGCTGTGTCTTTAACTTCAAACTATGTACTAAGAAACAAAATAAAAACCATAAAAAAGATGATGCTTTCTGATTCTAAATACTCGCATCATGCACACTTTGAAGTGTGCTAGCAATAAAAATCATTACATCCTATTCAAATTCATAACACCAACATTTCAGAATGGCAAAATGTGTGCAGCCAGTTTAAATTTCTGACTCGGCCAGGTCAGTGGAAGCAAAGAGCTCTCCAAAACGCACACACGGGAGCGCGTACATACGAGTAGCAGGTGACATGCGCTGCAAAACTGGTATTATATTACTGTTCAGGTCATGGTTTCAGCTTGCATATCTAACAGAATGCTCAGCCTTTGGAGCCAAATACACGCTAGTGTCCCTGTACCTGAAGACTTAGCGTGCAGGCACGTCTGCATCTGGAACACAGCTGTGGGCAACTTGCAAGTCAGCATCACAGCGGATAAGATGGAGTACATTTACATGGAGCCAGAGAAGCCCAGCAACGCGTTGTTTATCGCATTGTAAAGTACACACATCAACTCTTGAACACTCAATTCGCTCATTCCACAAACTAGCATTAATGCTACAGAGCATATTCTTTATGATGCACTTCAGATTTCACTGATTAATTCAAACTTTATAGTAAATGCTTATCAGGAAGAGAAATAAAGAAAAGAATTGATTTCTGTTAGTGCTGCCAAAAGCTAAAAGCACATGCTAAAGTCAAGATTTGGTGTAGAGGCCAGTTGTCATTCATGACTGGCATGGCATCATCAGGAAATAAGGAAAAACAATACCAAGCAAATATATTTAGCATCAATGAAGATATCTTGGTCAGACTGTGAACTGAGACTTATTCACCTGTTGAACTTCAGGAAGACTGCAGTAGAGACTTCCTGAAATAGGTCACAGGATGTCCTGGTGACATTCATGGATTCGTGGAAGAATGAGGCAAGAAGGGAGATGGACCTACGGCCTGTTCCTTACTCCCTCCTCCTCAGAGGCATTCCTCAGCTATTCTATGGAGGAGGGAGATTCCTGAATGCCGCTTATTGCCAAAAGCAATCACTCTTCGACAATTTGCTCTGAAGAGCCAAAAATAGTGCATCCATACCATTAAATCTCACCCCCCACCATACACACATTTCCAAGTCTTCCAGTCGTACTTCTATTTTCCAGTGAAGAATTAATCTAGTACTCATTTCCTGCTGGCTGCTGGGGAATGTGAGAAATGATTCCCGGAGTCCTGAAGTGAGAGACCCGAGCCCTAAACACATTTTTTCGTCTCCCTTCTTTTCAAATCCTCCTTCAGACATCGTGATTATGAAGAAAAACTTTATTTTAAGTACACAAAATGATACCTCCAGTCTAATATAACTCAAAACAGTAAGTTAGAGTGTAAAATCAGTCCGAGGTGGAGAAGCCAGCCTGGGCTGAGAAACAGAGTAGTAATATAGGGTATCGTTTGTTTTATACATGCTGCTGCCGTCATGTCACAGATATATGTGCCAATAAGTCACATTTAAAGTTACAATTAAGCCGGACAGCCACTCCTATTTAACCAGTGTCTGAATGGGGAGATAAAGGATCGTGCTACAGCTCCTCCTTTTCTTAATTTATAACCTTGCTATTTGTCGTCCTGGAAAAAAGGAGCCGTGAAGATCTCCTGCTGCTAAACGATGGCCTCAGAACACACACAGGCTGTCTGTGTGACACTGGCAAGCACGGCCAAAATGGAGGCTCGTGGCAGCCCTGCATCACCATTCTGATACACACACAAACAAAGAATTAGCTCTATAGTTCCTGTTTGTGATCTTGATATATGGGTATATCATGCAACCCTAGTCCTCAGAAAGGTAGATCTCTAGGAAGAGGGTTGGTGAACCCTAGAGAACAACATGGGGTTGTGTGGCGCGCCACAATTGTATGTACACTGTCGCTGTTGTAGTTTTGAAGATTGTCTTTCATTACACAACAGACCTAAACCAAATGGCCAAACCTTTAGGACAGACAAGTGTTAAAACCAAAGGAATATATATATATATATATATATATATATATATATATATATATATATATATATATATATATATATATATATATATACACACACACACACACATTATATATATATACACACACACACACACATTATATATATATACACACACACACACACACATGAGCAGTTCAGGTGGGAAAAAAATAAAATAATATATATATATATATATATATATATATATATATATAATATATATATATATATATATATATATATATTATTATTTTTTTCCCACCTGAACTGCTCATGACATAGTTTAAGGAACAATTAAATGCTGTTCAGTTTTACTCTAAAGATCCTAAGAAAAGAGTCAGAGAAAATGAATGAACAAGAGAATAGGGCTCTAATGACAAGTGTGCCAAAACAGGGGATTTGCTTTAGCCTTGGGGAAGTGAAGAGAATGAGAGTTCATCAGCGGAGCTAATAATATTGACACTGGGATAATTCGTAGATTATTTTTTTAAATGACGGGAAAGCTGTAAAGTCTATGACGCTGTCATAAGGCAAGAGAATCTCAACTCTCCCATCACTGCAAAGCAAACTAACGAGCCGAAATAAGCAGAAAAGGAGGCTGGCTTAAAGCTGTCGAGTCAAGTGCCTCTTTGTTTGTTGGAAAAACCCAAAATAGAACAATGGAGCAGCTCTGGTATGAAAGGGGGTAGCTGGTGCTCGCTTTTCCAATTTGCAAGAAAAGCACATTCTCGGTTACTGTTTGTCCATCGTGCTTTAAAATCACATTCTCCAGTTTCTCTCTCAAGCCTTCAGCTATCCCATTTCTACAAACGCCGGGTGTGTGTGAACGCTATGTTCACATGTTTTCCAGGACTGTAACTGCTTTGAATGGAGTTTCAGTGATTCCCAGACTGGGCTTGGAAAGGACTCACTGCAGAAGAGTAGCACAGCCAGGGTGGATTCTTCACAAACCTCATTACACAGCAAGCTGTGAGAGTGCTGTGTCACTCAGCAGCAAATACATCCATCGCCCACTTGCATAAAAAAACAGGGTTGCATACATACGACCCGATCATAGACATGATGCGGCTCAGTGGATTGTGTCTTTCGTTATGCTCCCTGCTGCTTCCCTGCAGTATTATTAGCCTCAAGATCATATTAATCACGCACACAATGGAGAGGCTGCTTTCCTCACACTAGGATATGCATCTTATTTACTGTCATGCGTACATTAGGATGAGGGAGGAGTGAAGGCTCTCTGTCTGTGCTGGCAGCAGTCTGAGGACACACTCAGTTTGCAGAAGTACAGCTGCCCTGTGTGTGCCTTTCACAATTCACAGTGAGGAGAGAAAAAAAAGAAGAAAAAAAAAGAGGGGGATGCCATGTAGTTAAATGTCATGAGAAATGAGCACACATCTATTCATATTTGAATGAAAACATACATGTTGAATTTCCCCTTGGGGATCAATAAAGTATCTATCTATCTATAAATAAAAGCTAAAACAATTAGCACTTTCCTCTAGCTTTATATTCCTAATCCATGCTCACTGCTAGAGTGGAATATATGACAATATAACATCAATATCATTTTACTGGAATGATCACCAGTACCTTTACACACATTGGCCACCTGTTCATTCACGCAATCAGCCCATCATATTGCAGATACAGGTCGAGTGTTTCAGTCAATGTTCACATCATTATGGGGAGAAAGGTGATCTCAGTGAGTTTCACCTTGGCATGTTTGTTGGTGAAAGAGTTTACACAGAATGGTGCGAAAAACAAAAAACAACCAGTTACTTACAGTTGCTGAGGAGAGCGATCTAAAAGGAAGGCTAAAGTCATTCAAATAACTAGGGCTGGGTCAAAGAATAATCGATTCTCCGACTTTAATCGATCTTCAATTTACGAAAACAATATCGGTTCGGGAAATCCCCGAATCGATTCTTAATGGGTGTGCTTACTCGAGACGATGTGAATATTATCTGTACTTTGCCTCTCGTCCTGAAGATGTCGCCATATTTCCAGTTGCTCCATTTAAAACAAAACAAAATGACAAAAAGACAGAGGATCATGGCGGAAGGTCACGGTAGCTGATTGAAGCCAGCGCCGGAGAAATAGTCTGATGTGTGGAAATATTTATGTCCAACGGCAGCTACGGTAAAAATGAGGTCGACAAAGTTGTTAATGAATTTCACTGTTGCACGGTTTAAAACGTTTTTATTTTTTGTTACAGTAATGTGCAGTTTGTGTATTGTGTGCACATACACATGTCTGAGACTCAAAGTAAAAGTAAAAAGTAACTAAACATAACTGTATGCAACCTATTGTTAAAGTAAAGGTGTATTTCAGTAATATAGCTATGTAGGAGGATTTCTGTTACCAGCAATTATATTAAAATACAGATTCTGTGTATGCAAAGCTAACATTGTAAATGAAATCTTGATAACTAATCGATATTGAATTGACTCGAAATCGAATAAATAATGAATCGCCAAATTGGTCGCGAAACCCAGCGTTACAAATAACCACTCTTTACAACTGTGGTGAGCAGAAAAGCATCTCAGAACAAACAACACTTCGAACCTTGAGGCACATGGCTACAAGAGACCAATTTTGATTCCACTCGTCAACCAAGAACAGGACGAGACAGGCACAGATGGGCACAGGCTCACTGAAACTAAACTGTTGAAGATGAAAAAAAATGTAACTCAGTCTTTTTCCAGTGTTTCCAGAGTTTTTCCAACTCATAACTGCATGAACAAGCAGGTGTACAGGGGTTCCTATTAAAGTGGCTTTTGAGTGTAACACTGACAGACCCCACTGTTACTTGCTGTATGAAAGAAAAACTAGATGTAGCAGGTTATTTATGGACTTGCATCCCACCCAGAGTGTATTCCTGCCTCCTGCCCAGTGTTCCTTCGATAGCGCGACATGGCTGGATCCATTGAGACGCTGATAAGGATAAAACGGTTACTGAAGTAGAATGAATGAATGATTTGTTTAAAACTCATTTTCTTTGATCAATCTTGAGACTTTTTACAGAACTATTATTAATATCATAGTCTAACTGTTTTTCTGGAAGACTTAACAACCCTAAATAATGACTACATTTACATGGACAGCAGTAAGCTAATTATTGACTTCATTCTGAATAAGACAATATTTTGATTAAGGTGTTTACATGAGTTGCTAATGTTTTACACGTTATAGAACTTGGATCAATTAACAGCACGTCATTACGTCCCCACACCACACCGTCCGACGTCCCTCCAGAATTTCACGTATCAACATACAGTTGGTCTTCGTTATGGTCCCGAATACAGTTTTGGGTGTTTCATATTTAATTTTACGAACGCTTCAAGTGCAGTTTATTATCTGTCATGCTTTATGTGCAAATAGACAATTGACTGAAGCTGTGGGCTGCGTCCGAAACCGCATACTTACCTACTATATAGTAACCGAAATACACATTTCTCCTACTATACAGCAGTTAAGGACGTGGTTGGTACTGATTGTTTTGAAATGTCTTAAATATTATCTGTAAAACCTATTGGGAAAATATCCCTTTAGCTCCATCATCTATGCCTACTTTCAACATAAACCCAAGGTAATACTCTATCATTCCTCTCCTTTTACCAGACTAGCTTTGGACACCAAGCCTTAAACTGGCATAGAGACTCATTATGTGTAACAAAATTAGCTCCACCTATTCTGAGTGAATAACAGGCGAAAAAAATACCACTCATGTGAATGCAATTATGTAAAGTTACTTAATCTTATGCCAAGCATATAAAAAAATTGTCTTGTGTTAAAATCCATTTGAACATGGTATTTCCTACTCCCACACACAGGCACACACATTTTGCACAGAGAATGAAAAGATTCGATGTTGAGATCTGTGCCACATGCCTTTAGGTGTGGAGTTACACCCGAGGAAACACACCCCAAACACACCACTTAATTAAGCCGTGAGTTTGGGTGGAGACAAAGTGGGCTACAAACATAAACGTTTAGCCTTAAGTCATTGCAACCCATTACTCCAGCAACGTGAAAGTGAACTGAAAAGAAAACTCGTTAGATTGAAGAACACCAGTCCTGTAGTACGATCACTCACCCTGAAAATAAAGCAATGCAAATACAATACTGTGTACAGAATGACACATGATTTAAAAAAAAAAAAAAAAAAAATGTGGGTGAGAGTTTCCAGTATTGGTTAAATAACACCTCTGACAGCAGTTGAACAGAGAGAGAGAGAGCATGAGAGAGTGTGTGTGTGAGAGAGAGAGAGAGAGAGAGAGAGAGAGAGAGAGAGAGTGAGAGAGAGCACAAGAGCGAGAGAGACCGAGAACAAAGGGCTTACGTCTAAGGCATCGCGGCGCAACTCGTCCGTGTTCCTGAGCCAACAGCGACTCAATTCGCTCAGTTCCAGTATGGGCTGCACCTTCAGACGAACCGCATCACCCGACTGCCTGATCATCTCCACAATCTCGTCCCTGCTCTTGCTCTCCACGTTTCGGCCGTTAATCTCCACCAGCCGGTCTCCTGGCACCAACCCCAGCGCTAGGTCCTTAGTCCCAGCACCAGGCTCAGCAAAATGCACCACTCGCCGGTACACACTCCCGTCCGCCGCCCGGTCCAGCATGGTGGTGCGACGAAGGGAAAAGCCAAAGTCGCCCGTGTTACGCCGCTGCAGCTCCAGCTCGCGGATCTCAGGCGTCAGTGGAGGAACTACAGCTGGAAGACGCAGACTGGCAGGGAAAGACTTCTCCACCATCTCTGGGATGCGAACTTTCTTGCTATCTGCAGTCTGCTGCTGGAGGCTTTGCTTTCGCTCGGGGGCCAACAGCTTGTTCTCCACCTGAGGCGACGGCGCGGCAGAGTTCTGGCCGGATGGAGTGGATCCTTCCGAAGCGCTCTCCTCTTTGCTCCGTTGCGAGAAGGAGAAGCGCTTCATAATTTGGCTCATCTGCGAGCTAGGCGATGCCAGAGGGCCGAATCTGGCCGCCCGCTCCCGCACAGAACTGCCATAGTCACCCTTCAGATCATCGCTTGAGCTCGCAGCACTGAGCTGCTCCGAGTCAAGCACTACACTGCTGCGGTTACTGAGCCCGTCCGACTCGATGTCATTCAGACTGAGCTCCATGCTGCTGGCCACCTTGATAGGGATGGGGTTGGAGATTTCCAGCTTGCTGCGAGAGTCCCGCTTTGAGCTGCGGTTCAGATTGAAGAAGCCCCTTCTCATACTCATCTCATCGAGGCTGCGCAGCTCCGCAGCAGACATCCGCTCCCGCTTGTCTTTCTTGTCCTTCTTCCGCCCTGCATCCTTCTCTTTGTCCTTTTTGATCAGGTTGAACATGATTCAGCTCTTACAACGACAAAGTCCCACACCTGTGACCCTTCTATCTTCAAACGTGAGGCTTTTTTCCATACAGAGGCAGGGTGGCTAATGTATGTCCAGAATGCCTTAATTCATGTAGCCTGAAGAAAGAAAGAAAAAACAAGAAAGTAAGAGATTATACCTGGGTAGTCTCCTGAAAGAAGGTAATTACAGTCAACTTCAGGTCAGAAATATTGGTGAGCTGTACTGCAATGAGAGGTGATGCAGTGGGAAGTTTTCAATGAACTCGTCACTTGTCTGCGTGTAGCAACAACAAGAACACCATCAATAGCCTGGAACAAAGAGTGTGTGTCATAATGGAAAAACGTGCCAATAACAACACTATCTACGTGATGTTTCCTCGTCATTGTCCGTATAACCCGAGCTCAGTGTGAGTAACGGTATCTCATGGCGATCAGAACACACTACACATTCATTCTTTTCATTATCTGTAGGGGGTTTGTGTTGCACGTACCGTTCGGACCCACACTGTAGCACACCAGTCAGACCGTACACCGTGAGGGGATCAAATATCAGCTCTGCTTGTACGTGGCGCTGAAATCGTAGAGTATGATTGAGCTTACCATAAATAACATAACATGACCGGGAAGAAACAAGCAAACACTTACGGCTCCTGCTCTCCTAGTGGCCACATTCACGTTTGCATTTGAACTTTCAATGACCCTACAAACTGAGAAGCGTTTGGAAGTGAGGCTGTGAAAGTTCCACAAATTACAGGAAAATATTTGACTGGAAATCCACAAAGGGGGCAAGGGTCTCAATAACGGTCTCCAAATATGACAGAAATCCATCACAGTGACCAAGACCTTCCTTCTCTCCATGAGCTTAATGCAATAAACATGCTACATCTATAACAACAATATTAACAGGCTAATAATAACATCAGGAGTTCAAGACTAATGGCTTAAGGGGGACTTATGAAATCCACAGGGCTCTAAAAAAACAGCTTTTACATTCTCAGTTTCCCACCAGCAGGAGACCCCAATATCCAAACAAGGCCCATTAACAAGGGGGGGGGGATTCCTCCTCCAGACACAGGAAGTCATTCCGGTACAAATGCAAACACAAAATGAGGCCATTTTTATATGAAGACGTGTTGTTCCTGTGCTACTAACTCCTACAAAATCCCCTCATTTACAGCACCTAAACATTATAATCCTATTAAACCAGGAACAACACTACAGGCGTTTCTCCTTTCAGCACTTGTTGCTGCAACTCTGACCAGTACTGAAATTCACTTTAAACACCTGAGACACAAAGAAGCATGTGTCCAGTGTAGCATGCTTTACATTACTACTACGATCGTGTGGCTATTTTCTTTCACTGCAGGATAACTGTTAATATACACATGTTTACATTTTCAACCTACAGAGCTGTAGTTCAGAATGACAGGGTTGCCAGATTTTCTCAGTCTACCTTTAACTTGCTGCATTTGTTTATTTATTACATACCTTAGATTAATAATAGTGTGGAGTATCAAAATATGGCATTTTATTGATGGTAAACGCATGTAAACGCAATGCGTCACAGCATAAGAAAATGCAAGATTGTTAAACTATTCTTCCAAAACTTATTCCCTCAATCTGTGTTTTGGTGATGCACCGTCAATCATGTCACTCTAAAACCTCCCATAGGTGTTCAACTGAGTTCAGAGCTGGTTACTTTAAAGGGTTTTATTGTCATAATTATCAAACATTTAAATGAAGCCCTCTAACTCTGTGGATGGTGAAATTGTTTTCCTGGAATAGACCATTCCCATCAGAAACGTTTCATTATAGGATAAAGTTCAGAATATCTTTGTACTGGTTTACAGTAACCCT
Source organism: Ameiurus melas (assembly GCA_012411365.1). NCBI lineage: Eukaryota > Metazoa > Chordata > Actinopteri > Siluriformes > Ictaluridae > Ameiurus > Ameiurus melas. Next base: position 18,138,557 of record CM022759.1, on the reverse strand, counting down.
TCCACTTAGGGAACAAATGGACCCAAACCATGCCAGCAAAATGACCTCTGCACCAATGTAAAGGTACGTTCACAAACACACAGCGACTCACAGCGACAAAGTGACCGGAGACCGTGCCTTTTCAATGAGAGCTGGCGACTTCCAGTGACAGGATCGTCAGCTACCGCTGGCGACCAGATGTGGGCATGTCCAGTGATGCGACAAACTTGAGAAAAGTTTAACTTGATACAAATTTAGAGTGACTTGCTGCAGCGACTACCAACAGGAGAAGACGACAATAGAGCATGCTTGATCCATAATCCGCCATGCTGCCTGCGCATCCGAATAGTTTCCTGGACACAGACAGTCCGGCGCTTGTGCTTCCGGGCAGACAGACGGCCGCAACAACAAAGATCACACACTGCTTCTCCTTCATCTTGTAGGATACGATGCATATAAACACTGGCAAATTTTACGTACAAACGCTGTCCCTCCAGAACGTTTCATTAGAGCAGCAAGAAAACCAGTTTGTTGTCAAAAGTGGAATGCTAGTTACGCTTCCCACTGATGCATATTATGACTTATACATCGCTTTTTTAACCTTCGCGGTTCCAAAGCGCTTTACATGGTGTTTCATTCACACACACACACACCAAAGGTCACAGAGCTGCCATGCAAGGCACTAACTTGCCATCGGGAGCAACTTGGGGTTCAGTGTCGTGCCCAAGGACACTTCAGTATGTGGAGTCATGTGGGTCAGGAATCGAACCACCAACCCTAATATTAGTGGACAACCCGCTCTACCACGTGAGCCACAGCCTCCCATTTTAATATGGCAACCAGAAGTAGGAACACCTACTGGCGACTTCACAGTACAGCGACAGGCGACTTGCAGTGATAAAATCACTGTGTGTCTGAACGCTCCTTAAGACATTTACACATATTGAAGAAGGAACTGTTTAGGAAAACGGTTTCTTTAAAGGAATTAGAACCAATGAAATATGTTAATACTGAAATATTTGTGATGTGCGTAGTCATTCTGGCATTCATTTGTAGGTTTTCATTATTCCTGGGAGAAGTTATTCATTTTCTGCTACATAACTTAAAAGAAAACGTCTCAACAATCTCAAACACGAGGGATAATAGGCAGGTTTTGCTGTTTGCTCCTTTAATTAATTAATTAATTAATTAATTAAGCAACTAGCTTCTTCTCCCACTCATCACTTCAGTGTCAGTTTAATAATAAATCCAGAAATAGTGGATGGAACAAGATACCGTTACCGCACAGATTCTGAGATCTACGGGACGACGAGCACGACCATCTTTTTGAGCAGATGAGGAGGAGAGACAGCTGGACCTTGAGTTAACCTTCATGTTGTCTTAAAGGTCTGAAACGCTCTGTTTACCAGCAGAGAAAGAGGGGTAATCCCAGATATTTACAAAGTTTGTGATAAACCACAGGTTGTTTCTTCATGAAAAATAGATTTGGGGTTTAAAATGCAATGAAGCGGCTTTATTTTAGGGGTTTAGTGAAGGCAGCCATTTTTGACCCCCGGGACAAGGGGAGACTAAGACTACAGACTAAAGCTCTGCCGTATCTCTCTCTGTCTTTAGGTAAAGATGAAGCGAGGGATAAATCCAACTGGTACTCCTATCACCAAGTTAGGAAATGGTATTGCGGGTAATTTGAGAAACTGATCAGCAAAGTGAAAACCTATCAGAATGTTACAGAATAAATCGTTTTAGATCGGGTGTCAGTCATAAAGACCGGAGTCGTACAGAGAGTAGTGTTCCCTAATGCACCATGTGATGTTGCTTTATAAAGTTTACGCTCTACTGGATCATCAGAAGGTTCAGTTTCGAACCAAAATAATTTTCGACCTAGAGCTGATTTATTACACGCAGATCTGGCAACCCGGTTTAGCAGCTACAGTTATCAGACAGGGATTTTAATGTGATGTCACTATAACAGTTCACAACTGGTTATGCTAGACAAACACAGAGCCACAGCTATGAAATAATAAAGAAATAATTCTGAAAAAATTTAATTCTTAGATAAAAAGTATGATTACCAGACAGCTCAGCATACTCACTGACAGCATCATGCCTCGTCCTGCTAGAACACTCACTCTCTCATTCACACACACACACACACACACACACACACACTCAGGCCCCTGACCAACACTCCACCCTCACATTAACACCTATATCTGCACTCCCTCACACATAACGACTCTTTAAAACGCCTCAGTTAGCCAGAATGAGGCTCCCTGACCAACACACCATTTCAGTAGGAGTTATATCCCATTAAACAGATAGAAATGAGCAGATATTCAGCAGATACTCGGGAGATATTCCACAGATACTCAGGAGATACTCAGGAGATACTCCGCAGGCTGGTCTCTGAGCTCCATATGAATGGTCTTTAACCATGAGAATGAAGTTGACAATTAAGGCTAAGTCACGTTATTAGCTCCTCAGCTAGCAACAGCCGAGCAGAATTTTCCTACATTGTATTATGTAACGTCTGTACAGAACGGATACTGCATGAATTATGAAGAAAAATCCTGTTTTTAATCTCTTTTTTCAGTTAGCTAGCAGGCTAACAGCAGCGCAGCGGCAGCAGCGGCGGCGGCGGCGGCTCGTGCGACTGACTGCCAAGCTCCTTTCTTCCCCACAGCTGCTGTGTCCAGAACACACCGTCACTACACCGGGATTTACCATCAACACTGCGCGCTCTCCCATTAACTCAACCCAAAGTACATAGAATATGAGTAAAACTACGCAGGACTCACCGTTATCCGAGGAGCTGTGTGTGTGTGTGTGTGTGTGTGTGTGTGTGTGTGCGCGTATCCGCAGAAGGGCGCAGCACTGCATTGGAAAACGGCGGCCGTTGTTGGAAATGTGTGATGAGATGAAGGCGGAGGGTCTGCTAGTGGCCTTACAATAACTCGTCGATGTGGTGACATCTGCTGATCAAATTGTAAAACTACAACAATAGAGAAAAGGGGGAAAACTCTCAAGAGTATGTTCTACTCTACTCTTTGTAGTTTAATAATTATATTCCTGGGCAAAACATTTTTTAGGGCAAAACATATTAAGCTTTTAATGGTCTTATCAACAAATCATACATACATGCATCCATTTTCTATACCGCTTGTCCTTCAAGGTCGCAGGGAACCTGGAGCCTATCCCAGGGAGCATCGGGGGACACCCTTGGACAGGGTGCCGATCCATCGCAGGACACACTCACATACACAATCACACACTACGGACACTTTGGACACAATAAGCCTAACATGCATGTCTTTGGACTGGGGGAGGAAACCCCAATGAATCCCTTTGATTTCATTAAATGATTAAAAAAATCCTTGTGGCTTTATTTTAATTGTGTAAACTCAGACATCTATTAGTTTGAATTTTACATAAAGCATTTTAATCATTATCATGATTTTGGATAAATAAAAAAAAGACTATATAAGTGTTTCTATCTTCTCGCAAAACAGTTTACTGCAAATGAGCAAACGGACTCAGGAGTGCATTTGTTTAATTCTTGCTCATTTTCTGACCAATAATTTGTTGTTAGGACCATTAAAAGCTATATATTTTGCCATTTTGGCTTGTCCCTTCTTTTGCTCAGGGATGTAGAATGCTGTATATCATCATTTAAAATATATTACACTTTTTTTAATGACAGCAGTGGATTGGTGTCTGTCACTGTCAACAGAAATGCTGCTCTTCCACTTTCCTATGGCACTATTACACCTCTGACTGTAATATAACTACAGTATCTTTTACATTAGGGTGTACGGTGGCTTAGTGCTTATTACGTTCGCCTCACAGGTCCGGGGTTCGAGTCCACAGGGGCCGTGTGTGCGGAGTTTGCATGTTCTCCACGTGCTGCGGGGGTTTCCTCTTGTTACTCCGGTTTCCTCCCCGAGTCCAAAGACATGAATGGTAGGCTGATTGGCGTGTCTAAAATGTCCGTAGTGTATGAATGGGTGTGTGAGTGTTTATGTGATATAATCACCTAGAGCAATGCTAAGTGAAAATTTTAATTTAATGTCACATCAGTAAGCAAATCATAAGACAGAAGGCAGCAAATGTAAAATGACCGAAAGGAAAAGACCAAATCGAAAAGATAAGTGTCTGTAATGACTGCTTTTGTCTCTTAAATGCCTCCCTTTAAAAACTGTTCTACAAGTGTCCTTTCCGTATTGGTCACCCAGTCATGATTACTATTCATTCAGCTACAGCTGATATGAAAATACTGAAACATGCACCAGCCCTTTTCCTTGACACAAACAAAAATTATGGTCCTGTGATCAGATGCATCCAGTACAAATACTGGGAAACTTTACCACTTCCAGTATTGAACTTAGGACAAAAGCCACACCTCCTGCTTGTATATCTCTACTGAATATCACAGTCAGATGGACATCTCTAACGCATATGTACAGGCTGCTCGATTGGGATTAGAGAGGATTAGTCATTGTCCCGTGAGCGCTCGGTCAGTTTTATTAATTAGACCATGCTGAATTTACTAATATTGTTTGAGGGGCGTGGCTTGCGCGAATCCTCACGCCGACGGCTTGTACGTAATTACGTCATGACGTCGCACTCGACAAAACGTCGTCGGTAAAGAGAGAGGGAGGGTTTGGAGGACCAGATTTAAAATATGCGTTTCTAAACCAGACGACAGCTTTTGGATTTTTTGTTTAGCTGACGGGAGTGTATGAGGAGTGACGGAGAGAAACGTTTTACCTTCACGAGGTAGCGAAGGGAAAGAAAGTAGAAAGGGGGGTGGGAGGGGAGGCTGTTGCTGGATATTTGGAGAAGGAAAACAACATGGCCGCTGTGGAGCTGGAGTGGATCCCTGAGACCCTGTACAACACCGCTATATCAGCCGTAGTGGATAATTACAGTCGATCGCGGCGGGACATACGCTCACTTCCGGAAAATATCCAGTTTGACGTCTACTACAAGGTAAAGAAGAGTCGCTCCAACAAGGTGCACGTAGAAGAGCTTTCGGCTAACTGAGAGGTTCGCGTGGGACCTTGTCATCGTTGACTTGGATGCAAAGATTCGATCGCGTTAAACTGGCGAGTCTGGAAGTTGTAGCATTTAAAAGCCCTTCTCTAGGTCTCGGTTTGCGGAACAAGCTAGCGCGTCTAACCAACCAGCAAGTGCACAGGTCCGAGTGAAAACGTGTGGGTTAATTAATCGAGGTGTTCCGCTGTCCCAGCTCGGAAGTGTGCGGCGGTAGAGAACAGCGTGCGTGTGAATATCAGTCACGTTAACTAACCAGTGGATGGAGGAGTTCACCCTCACCACGGGCTGCTGTTAATGCGTCTGTCCCGGGCAGGACAACGACTTCCTCTCACTACTGGTTTATAGGGTTTAGTTAGCAAATCTAAAACTAATAAGTGTCTCAGGTTGTTATTGTGTTGACGTGGAGGCATTGACGTGTTGAGTTTCTGGGAGTGTTCATGTTCTACTTCTCAAAGTCGACTTTAACATCTGCTCCAACGTTCAGGTCAATGTGAATACACTGAATAATGTGAATACACTGAATAATGTGAATACACTGAATAATGTGAATACTCTGACTGTTAAACCATTCAGCTATACTCCTGTTTCAACAGATGGTCAGTTTCATCAGCAGTGTGAGGGCAAACTCGGAGAGTATAGATAGACTATTCAGATGAATAATGTTAAAAGGTTCAATCACGTGAGACTTCAGTTATGTAATTCCAAATAAGAGATGGTTATCCTGATAAAAAGGCATTGATCGTGAGGATTAAATAGTGATCTCAGGTCCTGTGATGGTATCCGAAGAGGTGGTGGAAGGATTCTTTTAGATGAATGAAATAGATGACGACTGAATTTGTCTTTCCAATTCTGTTTGACTCTCTCTTCAATTAAATCTGACTCCCAAATGTAAAAAAAATAAATAAATGTTTAATAAAATAAAACCTCAATTGGTACGTTTACATGGACAACAATAATCTGATATTAAGGCGATACTCCGATTAAGAAACTAGCTTGTAAACAGTGATTATTAATGACCTTAATCCGACTAAAGTCATACCCGATGTAAACACACATTGAATTAAGACGTGGAGTATTCCTGTTTTAATCGCATCATCGAAGTGCATTGCAGACGTGTACACACCTTAATCACTCTATTAACGTCGTGTGGGAGTTTTTACCGCATTTTACGTCAGGATACGTACACAAACGGCAGTGCGCAACTGTTTGACAGCAAACAAGAGAGCACAGAAGCGTCTGAAACCGTGTACTTATCTACTATATAGTAGGCGAGACACATGCATTTCGTCTATTAGCACGTATAGTATGACAAATAATTAACTGCACTTGAAGCTTCCGTAAAATTTAAAATAAAAACACCCCAAACTGTATACGGGACCATAACAAAGATGAACTGTTTGCGTGAAATTCTGGAGGGATGTCGGAGGGCGTGGCATGGGGACGTAATTGCGTGTTGGGTAAATGTAGCAATGTTCTTTAACATGTAATACGGGAACATGAAATGAGTATTCCAAAAGCCTTAATGTAAACCCCTTAATCACAATATTGTCTTATTCAGAGTAAGGTCATTAATTAGCTTACTGCTGTCCATGTAAACCTAGTCAATGTTATTTGTTTCCTCGTTATTTTTACAACACAGTTCTGTGGATACTTTTGATCTTTTACATTTCAGAATAAAGTTCAGAATATAATGAAGTCTAATTTATTTAAACGGGTATGAACACCTCCAAATCCAATACTTCTAACAATAATAAGAAGTAAGAATTACATTCAGCATTACATTATCAATCAAATTCAAAACATAGTAATACAACATAAATTTAAACTTTCAGTAACCGGTTTTTTTTTGTTTATTAAAAGTAAAGTCCACAAACTGAGTGTTACAAATATAAACACACAAAACGTATACATTTATAAAACTTTAAATTCACACAACTGTTTGTCCAATTACTTGTATTTTATTTTATTTCTTTCACTTGTATACATGTCTTTATTTCAGACACAACTGCAAATATGGACATGACATAACAGGACATAACAGGATATGACACAATTCTTCAAGGCACTGAAGTTTTATATGTAATTATTGACATTTATTCATTAAGCAGACGCTTTTATCTAAAGCGAATTACAAATGAGAAAATACAAGCAAAGCGATATATCAAGCAGAGAGCAATACAAGTGTTGTAATTATGTTTTACAGTAGTAAAATATTACAGTATTTGAAGCAATTAAAAAAAATTGTGTCCGTCTATTAAATATACCTAACGCATAATCACACAAGGCTTTAGCGCTCCATTGACTCCATTCGAACGAGTCTGAAAACGACAGACCGGAAACACAAGCTCATGCGTAGAGTTTTCCTGCTACGCTGCATGATTAAAGTTCAAATTTGGTGAACTCTGACTTGCATAATCGTATCACGTGAGAACGTGTAATCAATAGACGATCGCAAAAAGAAAAAATACATTTTAGTGGCATGGCCCTCTCCTGTACTAAAGTAAAATCTGTTCCTGTACTAAAGTAAAAACAACTTGAAGAGGGAGAGTCTGCCTGGTTTGCGGTGTCGTTGAAAACAGGAACAGATTGTATATATGACAGATGGAAACATAGAATTATTTTTGAAAAATTGCCTCAAATATTGTCATTTTACTGCTGTAAAACGTAATTACATATGACAACTTCAGTGCCCTGAAGTATGATGGTCATCTTATTCCCGCCTGTATTCGCAGCAACATCCGACAATACGCATATTTCAAGCCTAGTGTGACCATGGCATTACTCTCCGAAGCGTGTTTTCGTAACAGAACTAACGTAAAGAGTAAACGAGCCCCATCCTGCGCAGACCAGCTAATCATTAATGAGATTCGTTGATGACGATTTTCATAATCGATTTTATTGATTGGTTGTTGCAGCTCTAATTGTGATGCATGTCATTTATCGTAGAATTGCCCTCATTTGATATGATTTATTTTTGTTATATCGCCCAGCCCTAGTTGTCAGTGCTTTTATATAACCTGTTATGTGAGATTAACATCTCCAAAACTTTTCAGAATTTGGTGCTTTAGCAAAATTGCAAAAGAGTGTTGCTTAGCTTCATTAAATATTATGGTATGATCTGTTTTCCGTTATGGAATATAACCATTTATTTATTTTTAGGAAAAGTTTTAGGAAAAGAACATTGACATCATCCCAGATTTGTGTTCTGCAGTGTGTCTGTTTCAGAACAGGGTTCAGCGAAGACCGTGTCCAAGTTCTTGGAGCGTTTTGTCCGAGAACCGATGTTGCGCAAACCGCATGTTCTGATTGTATCTATTTCTGAATGGCCTTTTTTGTTTCCTTGCATCCATTTTCCGGCTCTGTTACATTCCCAGGGGAAAGGGTCACTTGTCTGCATTGTGCCACATGGACAATAACTGTTACTCAACCTCGCATTTCTCTGTATTTTCCAGCTTTACCAGCAAGGCCGGCTTTGCCAGCTGGGAGGGGAGTTCTGTGAGCTTGAGGTCTTTGCCAAAGTCCTCCGCGCCTCTGACAAAAGGTACTGGACAGTGGGACAGAGATCTGTTTTGTTTGTCAGTATAGTATAGGAATCAAGTATGGAGTTAATTTCAGTTAATGTTTGAACATCTCTGTATGAGATTTGGACCGTTCATCATTACTCATTCAGGATAAACATTTTGAATGTTTATTTTGTAGAAATCTCCTTTTCCTTTACTTTTATTATTATTTTTTTTAATTTTCTTCTTCCAGATCCTTAATTTTCCTCCCAAAAAATTAAATAATTATAAATATTTTTGTTATTTACAGCAAATGAGTAATGAAAGTTTAGGCATTTTTCAGAAACTTCCTGTCTGTCTTCCTTTTGTGTTGGGTTTTTTTTTTTTTTTTTGTCTCCTGGGAACTTGGTCTTTGTTCCTTGCATTGCCTCTGAGATTTCTTTACCTGTATCCTCTCAGGCACCTCCTACACCACTGTTTCCAGGCATTAATGGACCACGGCGTGAAAGTGGCTTCAATCCTGGCCAACTCCTTCAGCCGTAGATGCTCGTACATTGCCGAGTCAGACGCTAACGTTAAAGAGAAAGCCATCCAATTTGGCTTCGTTTTAGGTCAGCAGCTGTACTCTTGGTTTGATTTATTTATTTATTATTGTTGACGGTTGACAGAAAGTGATAGTAAAGTCTGTGTTTTCCTGTCAGGTGGCTTTCTGTCAGATGCTGGTTGGTACGGGGACGCAGAGAAAGTCTTCCTGTCATGTCTCCAGTTGTGTATGTTGCATGATGAGATTCTGCACTGGTATCGTGCACTGGAGTGCTGTGTGAGGTGAGGGCTAAATATTCTTTCTGCTGTATGGTAGAGACATTGATGAGGAAAATATTAGCACATAGCTGTCATTTTGACACAGAACTATTTTTACAGTGTCAGTTACTTCTTGCTTTAGCTGAAGCTCAGAATTATACTCTATCATATTTAATGACTGTAGTTACTCAGCAATAATTTATAACTTGCCAAGCTACATCACAGATCCTTTTTTTTTTTTTTTTTGTACCTCCTGTTTGGATTGTGTCAGGCTGCTTCACGTGCGTAATGGCAACTGCAAATATCACCTGGGAGAGGAGACATTCAAACTGGCCCAATCATACATGGACAAGTTGGCCAAACACGGTCACCATGCCAACAAGGCGGCCCTTTACGGAGAACTGTGCGCTCTGCTGTTTGCCAAAAGCCACTATGATGAGGTAAGGAGCTGAACACCCAGGCCTGATCTCTTTTAGACGTTTAGAAATAGGTGTGGGATCTTTGTAACACACAGACATGAGCCACGATCTGAGTTGTGAGATTCTTCTCAATTTTATGAAGTACTATCGAGAATATCCTTATCGGAACAAGCCTATGGACTTCTCTATTTGCACAATTTAAAACGTTGTATTGCATTAAAGAATCAGTTGTCAAAATGGTCATTAAAACCTGAGTTAAACTTTATTTTAAATGTTGAAGTTGTAATCAGCAATCAATAAATACAACCCAAATTCTGAAAAAGTTGGGACAGTGTGGAAAATGTTTTTTTTGCAGTCATTTGAAAATCCAGTTCACACTGTACTATATTGAGAACACATTATTAACACATTGTTCGATGTTTTACTTTGTGAATTAAATTTATTTTGGAAAATCTACTCGTTTCAAATCTGACGACTGCAACACACTCCAAATAAGTTGGGACAGTTGACTGTTTACCACTGTGTAACATCACCATTTCTTTTAACACTTAAGTGTTTGGGATTGAAGACACCAGTTGGTTAAGTTTAGTAAGCGGAATTTTCAATCATTCATCTGGTATGCTTTTCTTCAGCTGCGTAACTGTACATGGCCTTCATTGCCTTATTTTGAGCTTCATAATGCGCCACACAATCTCAATCAGAGACTGGTCAGGACTGCAGGCAGGTCATGCTAACACCCGTACTCTCTGCTTACGCTACCATACGCTTGTAGTCCGGGCAGAATGTGGTTTGGCGTTATCCTGCTCTGGATGGTAGCATACAGTGGGGGGGGGGTGTTTGATCCCCTGCTGATTTTGTACGTTTGCCCACTGACAAAGAAATGATCAGTCTACAATTTTAATGCTAGGTTTATTTGAACAGTGAGAGACAGAATAGCAACAAGAAAATCCAGAAAAACGCATGTCAAAAATGTTATAAATTGATTTGCAAACATGCAAAATCAGCAGGGGATCAAATACTACTTTCCCTCACTTTATGTTGCTCCAATATGTGTAGATATCTTTCTGCATTAATGATGCCCTCACAGATGAGCACTGACTCACCCCCACACCATGACAGACACTGGTTTTTGCACCTGACGCTGATAACCGCTTGGATGGTCCTTTTCCTCTTTGGCCCCAAGAACATGACAGCTGTTTTGTTAAAAAATTATTTGAAATGTTGACTTGTCAGACCACAAAACATGATTCCTACTGTCCATCTCAGATGAGGCCGAGCCCAGAGAAGTCTGCAGCACTTCTGGACAGTGTTGATGTATGGCTTCTGATTTGCATAGTAAAGCCTTAACTTGCATCTGTGGATGCAGCGGCGAATTGTGTTGATTGACAAAGGTTTACTGAAGTATTGTCTTCAGTAAGGCCGAGGCCATGTCAGGAAATATATTATAGACTCGTGACGGTTTTTAAGACCGTGACTTCTGAGGGATCGGAGATCACGCTTTCAGAAGTGGTTTTCGGCTTTGCCCGTTACGTACCGAGATTAGATATTTAATAGGTTTTTTGGAAGACATGCACTCTTTAGCTTCCATTCATCAGTAAGATATATGGTTAGATTCGGGTGCATCTCAGATGCACAACAAAGTCGCTCGTCATTGCAAAAAATTTGCTGTGCTTTATTTGTGCAGCAATCCTCGGTCGGCATTCGCCATACATGACGATATTAGAAAAATATTTTAGACTTGCCAGATCATACCTGCATCTAAAATATGCATCATTCTCTTGTCCACAGCTTTGAATGGCACGATATCCTTGCCTAGATAGTATGCGACTCTTTCCATCGTTTGCTGCTTTCATCGTAATGTTTCTACTGCTCCGACATTGATAACATTGATAACTGGTCAGTGATAACAGTTTGTTTCAGGACCTCATGAGCTATAGAAGAGCGGGTTTGTTGTACCGACCTGAGTGAAACAATCACGGCATGTTCCTTCGGAAAAGATTTGCCATAAAACCCACGGAAGGGCATGACCTGATAACTTTGCTTTGAGAAATATATCTGATCGAGACGTGATATAATTTGGCCAGTCAGCACATCAATCTAGTAGGCAATCATTCTTTTGTAGTTTTAACATTATTATGAGGACCTAAAAGGTCATGTTCGTTATGATTCGCTTGAAGAGTACATCATGGACGCCTTAAAGATCGTTTGCGATACAAAATCATCAGATCGCCCATCCTTCTTTATAAAAACTGTTGAATATGTACTCCTTGGTATTTCAGGCATACCGCTGGTGTATAGAGGCCATGAAGGAGATCACTGTTGGCCTGCCAGTGAAGGTGGTGGTTGATGTCCTGAGACAAGCCTCTAAGGTATTTTTTTAGCACTGTGGCGTTGTCATGTTTGGTTCTACAATCAGCTGGTCTTTGATTTTATAAATCTGTCTGGACTAGCATAGCTATATTATGTAAATATATAATGATATATCCTTAAGCAGATTTAAGATTCATTTGGACTGTACGGTGACCCGTTTTGTTGCTAATGCTTCTCCTGCAGGCATGTGTTGTTAAAAGGGAGTTCAGGAAAGCTGAGCAGCTGATAAAGCATGCAGTATTTCTAGCACGGTAAGCTATCTCTGCACAATGGGTTGACCCCCTCTATGTACCATGCCATTTTATTATGTTAAGTATGTTATTTGAAATAGCCAGGTAAAGCATCAAGTTAGTATGAATAATAAAACTTAACTTGCTTACAATAATTTAATAATAACTACAGTAGTATTTGCTGCAATGCATTCTTCATAACAAACTGGATCTCCATCCAGTCGATCAGCAAGCGTCACACACACACGGTGTTTCCTGCCCATTCATACACATACACCCGAACACTAGGGCTGTAACCATACATTGTATTATCTGATACAGGGCTCTCTGTTCGATAGATCTGCATCTCAAGCAATACATTCCACAGACTGCACAATAAAGCAGGCCGCTTGTATTACAATACTGCTTATATTACTCTGAGGTAAAATCGAGGTGATTATTATTGCTGGTTTTATTTTTGTTTATTATTTGTTTTATTTATTTATTTTATTGCCCAGCCCTAGTATTGTGTAGCTTAATTATATTAGGTCTGTCCATTAGTTTGGTCATTTATTGTAAATGTATTCGAGTTATTCATGTATATTTATATATTGTAAAATTTCTAGCAATTTTCTGGATCTGGATTTTCAGCGATGCATCTTAAAAGTATTGCATATTTTCTCATATTCTGACAAACCCCCTCTTAGTAGATTTTCTTTGTCTGCCTCATTTTTGGTGTTTTTCTTGCTTTAAGGAAAGTGGAAAATGTGGAATTTAACTCGGTGTAGAATAGACATGATTAATGATTAATTCTTTATCACTAAGCTTTATGTGTACATTTTGTATGCAGCTGTTAACGGCTCATCATTTAATACAAAATAATAAAAAAAAGATTTCCACATATTCTTTACTAAGCACACTTTTTCTCTGTAGAAAAAGTAGTTTGCCCGTCTCCATGACACATGTTCCAACCCCTGCTTTAACCAAATGTTCTGTTTTGTTTTCTTTCCACATTAATAATCTTGCCGGGGGACATTCTTTTACTGATTTATAAATGAATTTTTCAGGGAGCATTTTGGACACAAGCACCCAAAGTACTCTGATACGCTGCTAGATTATGGATTTTATCTGCTAAATGTGGATAACATTTGCCAGTCTGTCGCCATATATCAGGTGGGTTCAGTGTTTTCTTGACAATCATCACACATTTAGGGAAAGCTGTTTTGTTGTTTATTAACCACACTGGATCTTTTTTAAATGTGTGTTGTCAGACTGCCCTGGATATTCGGCAATCTGTGTTTGGAGGGAAAAATATCCATGTGGCTACGGCACACGAGGACCTAGCATACTCCTCTTATGTGCACCAGTACAGCTCTGGAAAATTTGACAATGCACTGTGAGTAATGCTTTCTATTCCTGGACCTGCTATTTGGCTAGACAGAGGTACAGGATACTGATTGAGCAATCTGATTCCTTTGGAAATCATCAGGGGGTATTGTTAATTTTCTGACACTTTCTGCTCCTGGGAAGGTGTTTACATATTTGGTAGGCCAGAGGCAAAAGAGCAAAAATGTCCCAGCACAAAGAGAAGGCATGCAAATAAATTTCACCATTTTTGTTGCCAAATACAGCTGTTCACAAGATCAGATGATACTTGGAATAAAATTATGATGTTAGTCATAAACAGCGTAATTCCTTTGGGACTTTTCAATGGCTCTTAGAATGTTTTTGGTTATAAGACACGCAAACTCGGACCTCTGCTTGCTGTTCTACCCTTTAACACGGTTAAATTGTTCTGTCAGAAAGGGGACGCCTTTATTTTTATTCACAGAAAAGTGTATTCAATAAGAGTGCCCAGTTGATATGTAATGTTTCTCAGTGCTCTTACTCAAGACTTGTGTTGTTGTTTTTTTAGATTTCATGCAGAACGGGCCATAGACATCATAACTCACATTCTCCCTGAGGATCATTTACTACTCGCGTCCTCCAAGAGGGTGAAAGGTGAGCGCCACACTCCACAACATTTTATAACTCCTTCAAAGTTTGATCTCTGTACAGAGAAGGAACAAGAAAACCTCAAAGAAAAAGAACTTTGCGCTTTTAGAGTAGCTCTAGAGTCTTTGTGTTTCTGTTGGTTTCCCTTTTGTGTTGGAAATGTAGCACTTATTTCACTTCATTGGCTTCAGCATTTTCATTCCTGTTGCTTGTGTGTGTTAATTATCCTTCACTAGCACTGATCCTGGAGGAAATTGCCATCGACTGCCATAATAAAGAAACAGAAGAGCGGCTTCTGCAGGAGGCCCATGACCTGCACCTCTCCTCTCTCCAGCTAGCAAAAAAAGCCTTTGGAGAGTTTAACGTCCAGACAGCGAAACATTACGGCAACCTGGGCCGTCTCTACCAGTCTATGCGCAAGTTCAAGGTTACAAGATTATATTTATTCTTTCACTGAGTCAGGCTAATCCAAATTAATATTAAAATTAATTAATAAGTTAAAAAGCAAATCAGCAAAAGCAACCCCCAGTTGATTTAGATTTTAATGCTATAGTGTCACATAATTGGAGTAAGGTAAATCTGATATGTACAGCGGGATATTGTCTGTGGAGTGTGATTCGACTCCTTTAAAGTGGTGTTGTATTGCAGGAGGCTGAGGAGATGCACATAAAGGCCATCCAGATCAAAGAGCAGTTACTGGGACAAGAGGACTATGAGGTGGCTTTGTCTGTGGGACACCTGGCTTCCCTTTACAACTACGACATGAACCAGTACGATGACGCCGAACGCCTCTACCTCCGCTCTATCGCCATTGGTAAGCCCAACATAAATATACATGCACCTGTCCAAAGCTCATGTCGAAAGAGAATTGTCCGTCCCAAGTAACTCAACAGAAAAACATTCGCCCGACCATCTGGAGATTGCAAGTTTAAATCCCAATGAGTCCGCAGCCATAAAGGGAGCAAAATTAGCCGTGCACTCTGGGTAGGAGGTATGGTGTGAACTCGTATATAAAAAATTGAGCAGATAGTGCTTTCTGAGCATGTTTTGCTGCCCTATGACACTACATGAGCAGCAGTTTGAAGAGATATGGTTGGCGTTGTGTGTCTCTGAGGAAGCTCACAGTGGGTGGAAATTGGCACATGTCCAAATTGAGGAGAAAATGGAGGGGAAATAAGAGAAGAGCAGTGTCGACCATTTTACATTTATTATGCTACATTTGGATTTAAAAATGACTCACAAACTGTACCCTAGTGCTTCTTCATGGGTTCATATTCAGTCGTGTAAAAAGAATAAGTACAGACCTTGGAAATTGATGGTGCTATTGACATATTTGAACAAGCCAACATTTGATCATCTTTGAAACGGTGCCTATCATTTATTCAACAGAAAAAGCAATAGATGCATGATTCTTTTGTGGAAAAAGTAAGTACACCCTTGGCCTCTGAAGCTAGTATTTCCCACTTTTAGCAGCAGTGCCTTCTTGTTTGTTTGTGTTTTGTATAATTATCCACCAGTCTCGCTGGAATTTTTTACCACTCTTCCATACAATATTCTTTCAGTTGCAAGATGTTTGAGAGTTTCAAATCCCCCCACAACATTTCAATGGATTCAAATCCGGGCTTTGACTAGGTCATTCCATAAACCTCAGTTTCTTCTTTTTGAGCCATTCCTTGGGGGATTTGCTGTGGGATTTGCTAGTGTGCTTAGGATCATTATCCTGTTGAAAGGTCCATTTTTGGTTCAACTTTCAGACAGATGGCTTCAGATTATCTTCAAACACTCTTTGATATGATGCAAAATTCAATGTTGAATCAATGAATGCAAGCTGTACAGTCCCTGAGGCAGCGAAGCATCCCCAAACCATAACATTTCCACCACCGTACTTCACAGTTGGTATGAGGTGCTTCTCCTGAAGTTGTCTTTGGTCTGCACCAAACATGTCTGCTGTTACTGTGGCCAAATAACTCTATCTTTGATTCATCGGTCCGTAGCACATTATTCCAAAAGCCCTGGTGTTTGCCTATATGCTCATTGGCAAAATGTAGTCTTGCAAAGGCTTTTTCCTGGCATGCCTCCCATACAGGTCAAATTTGTGCAATTTCTTTCTGATTATAGAAGCATGCACTTGGACACCAACAACTGCAAGACTTACTAGCAGATCCTGTGATTTTGGGGTTCTGCGGACACATTTGAAATCTGTTCCATTTGTAGATGATTTTCCTCACAGCTTAATGAAGTATTTAAAATAATTTGGGGATCTTTTTAAATCCCTCACACCAACACAGACTCTTAGACATCCACAATCTTTTTTTTTTTTTTATTACCTGAAGGCCTTATAGATCTTCTCGTTAGATCTTGGCATGATGATGATACCACACACCTCAACCTCAATAACACGAGGCAATAGATATGAGAGGGTTATGAATAAGATCAGTCTGATCTGTAATGTAAGTAATATGTAAGACAATGACTGATCTGGGTTTCTGTTCATTTAAGTTGTAAAAATGACAACAAAATGTCAGTTCTGTCATTTGATAGACTGTAACAACTTTATTAATAGGCACTGTTTCAAAGATGATCAAATGTTTGCTTGTCCAAATATGTCAAAAAAGACAATTTCCATGGGGTGTACTTATTTTTTTCACATGATTGTGTGTGTGTGTGTATAGACACAAGCACACAGGTTATTTGAAGGACCCTTTGTTGCTTAGCAACCATGTGCTTGCTAGTTCAAAGTGTCGACCCAGAGTTGGCCATAATAATAGGATTTATTGGTTGAGATAAAAGTGGGATCAATCCATATGACTGCAGGACACTCTACACTGTTGTGTTGTGTTAGCCGAAGGACCGTATAATTGTGGTTAACGCTAGAACATGCATTGTATAATTAGTATAAAGCTAATATCTATGACCTAGTCAGAGTGAATAAATATCTATTTGGAGATACAGTATTGAGATGTGTTAGTTTGTTTTTGGCTGTCCAGCCTTTAGATTGGTTTTTAACTTGTGCATGTGCATTATATATTTCCATAGGTAAGAAGCTGTTTGGAGAGGGCTACAGTGGACTGGAGTATGATTATAGGGGCTTAATCAAGCTTTACAACTCTGTGGGGAATTATGAGAAATTGTTCGAATACCACAACATCCTGTCTAACTGGAACCGTTTGAGGGACAGGCAGTTTGCAGTGGCCGACGCCCTAGAGGACGTCAACACCAGCCCCCAGACCACAGATGAAGTGGTGCAGTCCTTCCTGCTGTCCAACAGCCACGCTGTGGGACGTTCCTGTATGGGTTAAAATTACAGGACCTTGTGGTCTTCTTTCCACACCCCTACACTCATCTGCATTCTCACACATCCTCATCTGGATTTATTCACACCTAAGCACACAGTTGCAGTGAGAGAGACTGGATCCTGAAGCTGCAAGGTCACCCATGTAAGCAGGTCCCACAGCCCTGTTATTCACATGAGCCCTGCTGAAGAGACAGGGCATATCTATTAATGCAAGCAGAACTCTTCTGGTGGAAAAGCAGCCTTCTGATGGCACTAACTTCATGTTCTTATAAAGGAATTTTAGACTTCAGAGGACCTGATTATTTATCTTACTTGGTAAAAAGAGAAAAAAAATAGCCATGCAAAAAAACAAACAGAAAGCAGCCTATTAGTTTTACAGATTGAAATAATAAAAAAAAATGCTTGTTTGTTTGTTTTTGTTTTGTGGAAGGGGGGTGTATCTGAAGTATTGCTCTACACATGCAAACTGTCAACATTCTCTACCTGCACTCCCAAAGCTACAATGCTCCCAAAGGACAAACTCTGTTCTAAGCCAGGCTCTACAAGAGAGGCCTGTCACTTTCCTGGGACAAGTGAAGGACAGACACACATCACACATGCTTGTGTTTTTAAATTCTTCATCACGCAATGCACAACCCTGCATTAAAGATTTTCCGGTTGTTCTGTTTTGGAAAGTAGGAGGAAATCTGTGTTACATTTTAAGCGTTTCTGGTTTCTTTTTCCCTTCATGTCATGATGATAGGAATGGACATTATGGACCAGTGGATTTATTATTGCTTTCCATGCAGAGTTTTTTTCTTTTTAGTTTTTTCCTGATTTTTGTATCCTTGCATATTAGTATTGATATAGTTTCATTTAAAAATGCCAATAATTTATATACAAAGTGTGCTATAATCTCGTAGGTGTGTCATTGCAAGTGGATGAGCCAAAATGACTGATTAAAACTGATGGCGAGAACATGGCTGCCAATATGAGTAAGTAGAGGGTGAGAGGACAGTAACCACTACAGAGTCAAACAGCTAAGCAACACGGGAACACAGAAAGACAATGGTGATGCACACGAGTGTGTCATCTGGCCTGTTCTAATTGGTCATGGTCATCCTTTCAGAGCCCTATTCAGATTTGCACTGATG
This sequence comes from Ameiurus melas, assembly GCA_012411365.1. Lineage (NCBI taxonomy): Eukaryota > Metazoa > Chordata > Actinopteri > Siluriformes > Ictaluridae > Ameiurus > Ameiurus melas. Next base: position 18,119,801 of record CM022759.1, on the reverse strand, counting down.
AAGACCTATTGGCCCTCTGCCAGCAAATAGAGCTGATCACTGCAACCGGCTTTGTGAAGAGGCTCCACTACGAGGGGACCAATTGTATTAGGTGTGTGTTTATAGTGTAGGGCTGGAGTGAACCGATGAGCACGGTCATGGAGGCAGATTTAATTAGTCACCATGTGCCATGCACATGATGGCTGCAATCTCATCGTCCTGATTAATGAAGATTCCTGATACTTATTAATCACCTCTCTCTACTTGTTTAAAAATTCGCAACTACAAAGATGCTCGGTGAAGCTTTAAACAAGGTTTACATAGAACCATTTGTTACTTTGAACAGAGGCAGTATTCTCAAACACAATTTTCCAAGTCACATTCAAACATATGATTGTGGTATATTCTATAGGACTATTGTTTTAAATGATGTGTGGTTTGTTGGGTTTTTTAATTCCTATCTTAAGTGACAAGATCAGATTGTGAAGTCTACTTTAATGTGTGTCTGTGTGTGTGTGAATAGTGAAAGGAAAAAAAAATAGTAAATGCAGAGTGTTGCCTTGGTCTGCGTCGAGTGGTTTGGAATGTACCCATGCTATTGCATTGAAGACCCCAGCGCTAAGTAAAGTCCCAGCCTTAGCCTTAATGGACGATTAGCTGGTGGTGCTCTGGCTTTCAGTCCATATGCTTGCTTCAGATCCTGCTGTGAAATTAGTCAATTGAATTTCAACACTAGCTCTCTTCTAGGTCTCACATTCCACGTGTGAGTGCACCGAGGTTAACCTCACCTGTTAGTTATACTGTTGAAAATCTGATTTCAACACCTTGCAGATGATATAAAGGGAATCGGAAATAGTGGAAAAGTTTGCCTTGTTTACACAGAAAATGTATTGGAATATTACAACACAACCAATAAAAACCACCTGTGATCTTCATAATGATGAATTTCCAATTTGAGTGATGTTTTGTAATAACAGGGCAGGGTTACTATTGATCATCTTGAGGATGTAGTCAGATATTTGTGATTATAAAACTTTTTGTTGTTTGAGAGTACGTTCATTTCTTCGAAAGTCTGTACGAGTCTGTGCACATGGGGGAGGGGGAAACAACATAAAATGTACATCAGTCTCACCCAGATTACAAACGTTTATTCTAAACGTATGTTAATATAAAAAAAATTCTATTCCTCAATTGGTCCTGTATGGTGTGGTGTAACAGTGTAGCAGTGGAAATTTGGAAAGTAGAAAGATCTGAAGGTATTGGTTCTTGTCTTAATTTAGTGGTGCAATAGTTCCTAAATCAGAAATAAAGGTCTTTCATTATTAGTCATCTATTGCACCTGTAATTACATATATGCTGATGTATAAACTTACAAATGATTTATAATTCCAGAGTGCATTACATATAAACAGAATCCCTGGAACTGAGAATGTTTTTGTGATAGTTTTGGCCAAAAATACCTGATTGTTTTTTTGTTTTTTTTATGGGTTTTTTGTTGTTGTTTTGGTTTTTCTTGCAGAAAATTACTTGAATTGGCGAAATCGCAATTGCACGAAATTGTTTTGCACGCTCTTTCTCAGTGATGTTTGTTGGTAAATGAGAGCTTTTAGCTGCAATCGTGTTCGATGCACGTGTATTGACGAGGGCCGAATGCGCATTGTGATGATAACATATGACGCGTTTTTGCCTAAATCTGCAGAAAATCTGCGGTAATCTTGAAAAACGGCAAGCTCCTCTGAATATTGCAGAGTTTGTTTGATTTTGCGTTAAATTCTGCGATCTCAAACTTGCGAAATCCTGGAGGGACTGTGGAGTGTACTATGCTTTGTCAGTTTACACTTTACTCTTATTACTAAACACCTGACTGCATTACCTGTATAAAATGTATTGCATTGGAGTTTGAACACTGCTGAACGGGGGAGGTTTTCACAGAGTGCACTGGGGAATAGACAGCACACTGCATGTTTTTGGAAGAAAGCCAGATCAGACACTGCACGCTATGAAAGGGAGCGTCCTGTCTCAATTGCTTCATTAAACTTGGTAAAGTTGTTTTGTTATTGTTAATGAATTAATATTTCCTAGTAATTTATAGTAACTTGACTGTCTATGGAGTGATTTGGTTGAAATTCGCATTCTCACACTCCCAAGTGGCACATCAGAAAAGTGTTGGTCCTAGGAGATTATAAATTTGAATCGTGACAATGCCACAGCCATCTGGCAGCTGGGAGCCAAGGAAAATTGGCAGTGGGTTCTGGGTGAGATGGATGTTCTCTCACTATCTCATGCTAGTCATTTATGTGCGTCTGTGAGCTCATGTATGCGGAAGAGGGCAGATAGTGCTTTCCTCTCAGTGTGTGCTACCCTGTTATGTAGCAGTTAGGAAAGATGCTGTTGGCTGGCTTCATGTGTCTCAGGAAATGCATGCTAGCTTTCACCCTTCCCATTTGGTAGCTGTTGTATGATGGGAAGATCTTGGCAGTGGATGGGGAATTGGCCAAAATTGGGAGACAACCACCACCACTTTTCCATTAGGCAGCAAGCCTGCACAAACTCTTTATTATATGAAGATGCCAAGTTTAGTGGAGTGATGTTCAAGTGTATTTCAGGCTCATAATAAAGTAGCATCCAAGGGCTTTGCGTCATTTGATTTTCATGTAATTATGTATGTTTCTGTGCATTGTAGCTTTGGTGATAGATGTGTAACTCAAATCTTAGTAGCTTTCCTAACACTGAGCCAAAATACAAAATTTATTTTCATTTAAAGAATGTCATGCTGAAAAAAAAATCTCATTCAGAAACGAGCTCCAAGGGGAAAAAACACATTTCCTTGACCAGACCTGGCTTTGTTTTAATAGCAAGTGGAAATGTGGAGACAGTGATAATAATTTTAATAAAACACAGCTAGTTTAGTCCTGGAAATCGGCATCATCTATATCACTGCATATGATCCTTTACTGTGGAATATTGGTTGTCTGAATGGATGTTCATTCATTTTCAATTATCTATATAATGTATTAAATGTTTGACTAAAAAAATGTTAAATGCAAACAGAGCTATATCTTGCAATTTCTTTTGAAAAAAAAAATATATATATATATATATATATATATATATATATATATATATATATATATATATATATATATATATATATATTATAAAAATATTTATTCAAGCTTGTCACCAAAAATAAAATACCAGTTTGACACTGGATCTACACTTATGTCCACCACAAATATAAAATGTCTCTCATATCTCGTGCAACAGGATCTAGTTCAGTCCAGACATTAAGCGGGTGTTTTCTAGGTGTATCTACAGCAGTGTTCTCTGGTGGAACCCATCTGTATTATTTATTTATTTTTGTACTCATTTGGATATCAAATCACCTTTCACAAACTAGTCCAGCAGTATATTACCCAACTGAAGTCATTTACATTTTGTTGATTTGGCTGACGCATTTTATCCAAATCAACTTTGGACAGGATACAACAGAGCAATTGAGCATTAAGGACAATGACAGAACAGCAATTATGTACTGTGCTGGGATTTGAACTTACAACATTTCGATCAGACCAGAGCCTTGAACACTGAGCCACCACTTCCCTATAATCCATACTACTACAGTAGATGCATCAGGTTTGTCTCAGTGTGGTATTCTCACAAAAGGCTAAATTGCCTTTTTTCCCCACTTTAAAAAACAAACAAACATAGTTTGAATTAAATTCACGCTGATAATTAAATTTCCAGTAGTTCACATCGGTGCTTGTAATTTTGTCAGTTTATACCATTTACTTAGTATCAATTAATAAAATTAGTATTTGGACACTTTTGCTTATGATATTTAATATATTTCCAGTGCATACATCCACTTAATTGCTTTTAGGTCACCCATTCCACTGACCTTATTTTTTATACCCTACTGCACAAAACAAGCATATATGAGCATATGACAATACAAGCATATGACAGTACATTTAGTATAAGCCAAAATTCAAACCCTATTTATGACCCCTTATTCAACCATTTAATTCCATGAAGCCCTTGTTCAAAACATTAATATCATATATATTGTCATCATGTGCCATAACATGACATTTTAACATTTTGATGTATGTATGTATGTATTATTATTATTATTATTATTATCATTAGTACAAATGTTAGTGTTGGTGTTTTTATATGTCATCTCTAGAAGATGTCACTAGTAAGATGGTTGCCAGGTTTTATAACCTAGACTCTTTTTCCAGTGCAACCACTTCAAACAATTTAGTGTTTCATGAGGCTTTGCTTCCCCATCACGAGATGCTAGTAAAAAGGACAAAATAGCATTTTATATTGTAACGCCAGATCTACAGTTAATTTTCTTCTCCTGTGGTTGTTTATCACCCATCACTTCAATACCCCTGAACACAGACTGCAGGGAGATGGCTTTTCACACAAATTATACAAAACAAGGGATGTGTTTATTTGTTCCTTTAAGGTAAATATGATTCTGTTGACTGTTGAACATGGACATCATTACAATGCAGTTGCTGTGCAAAACATATTAATTGACATTGAATAACATTGCTTTGCATAGTAATTGTACTGTAATGATGTTTATAAAATTTATATATAATGAGTTGCACTGTCTGCGATGGACTGGCACCCTGTCCAGGGTGTACCCTGCCTTGTGCCCAATGCTCCCTGGGATAGGCTCCAGGTTCCCCGTGACCCTGAAAAGGAGTAAGCGGTAGAAGATGGATGGATGGATGGATGGATGGATGGAGTTGCACTGTGTATGTCATATTAATTAATCACAATTATTGTGTTATGGGCAGGGCTAAACATTGTACTGCAGCTAGCCACAAGAGGGCCTAGTTTGACTTCACATTTGTATCCCTTTCATTATGTCCACCCAAATACACTCACTGAGCATTTTATTAAGAGTAACTGTACACCTATGCATTAATACAATTATCTAATAAGCCAATCGTGTGGCAGCAATGCACTGCATAAAATCATGCAGATATGGATGGGGGGAAAATATATGTCAGAATATGTCAGGTTCTACTTCTGTAAGCCAAGAACAGAAAGCTGAGGCTGCAGTGGGCACCGACTCACCAAACTGGACAGTTGAAGACTAGAAAAATGTAGCCTCCTCTATTGAATCTCGATTTCTGCTGAAGCACACAGATGGTAGGGTCAGAATTTGGCAGCAACAGCATGAATCCATGGACCCAACCTGCCTTGTGTCAACAGTCCAAGCTGGTGGAGGTGGTAATTACGTGGGGAATGTTTTCTTGGCACATTTTGGGTGTGCACACATTTACCCATCTTCTAATTGCTACTTCCAGCATGATCATGCACCATGTCACAAAGAAAAAGTTGTCTCAAACTGGTTTCATGAACATGACAATGAGTACCGTGGTCTTCAGTGGCCTTCCCAGTCACCGGATCTGAATCCAGTAGCACAAATGTGATGCAATCAGAAAAACATGGACCAAACAACATGGCCCTCTAGTGGCTGGCTACCATACAATATCTAACCCTGCCTTTCTCATGTCTCAAAACTATTTTCTGAAATAACGTTCTGTTCTATTTTCAGATGACCTAAATATTCCCCCAATATTTTTCCTTATAATAAATGATTTTTATAGGAGTTATCTGATGATAATGAAAAGGTCATGGTTGAGAGAGAGAGAGAGAGAGAGAGAGCATTTGTTGTAATATCTTGATGGAGATCTAATGTCCCTCAAGGATAGGGAAACTTTTTTTTTAAAAAGCATAAAGAAAAAAACTACAAGAGTCAATTTTTTCCTTTAGGTTCCTGAGCCTAAGTTTGGGGTTATACATGTAGGCATAACATTACTTAGCTGCTTTAATAATTTTGTATGAATTAATATTTTGGAAGGTGTGTGTGTGTCTTGTATAAATCACATTTTAGGGACCTTTTGTCCTTTCACAACCAAAACATTTGTGATTATTCTCACGAGTGATGAATTGGTTCTCATAAGTGTCTTAATGTGTGTGTAGAAGTAAATAAAGCCAGCAGGTGGTGGTTGTTGAACTTCCAGGTCTTTCTAGCTGAAGCTCAGAAGAAATATCAGAAAGCAATGGGTGGAAGACAGTGAGAGATTCAGTGCTAGAGATGTGAAAACGGTTCTATGAGAAGTGCAGGAAGTGTTATGAGAGAAAGATAAGTGAGAAAACAACTTGCACTGAGATGTTTCTTCTCACAAAACTATGACTGTTATTTTGAACTGTGTGTGTGTGTGTGTGTGTGTGTATTTGTGTGTTCTTTCTATATTAAGATAATTTGATTACAACAGTTTTTCACAACGTTCTCGGTTTCAGTGTTCTTCCTTTACACCACAAAACCACCACTAATATACACCTTGCTTTTAATTTTTTATTTTTTTTTTAAAGAGGAAAGTTGAGGAAAGTAATTGTTCCATCCATCAGGCACAATTCACTACCACACCAGCAGAGCGCTCTGTCACCCAAATACTACATTATTTTCTTTGGTTGTTACTTAAGGAAGCCTTGTTAATTATCTAATTTATGTGAGTTCAGAGCCTTTGAGCTGTGTTTATCTTATCACGTTTGACTCTTGCCTTGCTTCGTTTACCTGCTCTTTGGATTTAACTTTTGGTACTGTTTGTACTGTGGATTTTTGAGTATGACCATGTCTCATGGTTATTTCTGGATTATGGACTACTGTTAAATAAATGACCTGTACATAGATTGTCACAACTTTCCTGAGTCCTGAACATTATTCGTTTGAAGTTTATTTGATCATTTATCATTTCATTGAGCTGACTGTCAACCCTGCAACAACTTGTCATTTTAAGAGCTTGTCTGCCTCATTTATTGTTTGCAAATAGATTTTTATTTCTCTCTTGTTTATTGTTAGGTCAGAGATGCCAATCTTGTACACAAAGGGCCGGTGTGTGTGTGTGTGCAGGTTTTCATATCAATCAAGCAGGAGCCTCAGATCTTTTGTGTTAAACATTAATGCTGAATAACACAGTGTTTCACCATTCATATGTGATGACCTCAAGGAAAAATTAACCACAAATAAAAACAAGACACTGTGTCTGTACTTGGTTAAATGTTATAGTAACTGGAAAACTCATACTCTCTTATAACGCATACATATTATATAACCTACAGAAGACTACATTAATTAACCTGATCACCCAAGTGGACACAATGCGGCTTGCTCACTGGGCTTTTGTTTCAAGCCTCTAGTGTCTTTTGCACCATTATTCACTACAGAAATATTTACCCTTCAGCATGTCCACATATTGTACTGTTACAACCAGGAGAAGAAATGGATTAATTACATGTCATAGAAATATACATCATAAATCTAAACAAAATACCCCATAATATTGGAATAGGAGAAATTAAATATAGTTTTCAAAATTGTTTACAAATGAAAAAATGTAAAAGTTGTAATTGCATAAGTATTCACCCACATTTCCATTAAACTCCAACTACGCAGGAGTGCAGTCTTTATTTGCCAATTAAATAAACACAGGGAGGCAGGAAACCAGGTCTAAATATAAAACTCAAACTCAAGCAAAGAGCATGAAACTTAGCAGGGTGTGGAAACTCGACCACATTTCATTCACTTAACGTCATTTAACTAGAGCGTGGACATATAGATACTCTTATGTCTGGCATGGCACACTCAACTATGACAGAGTATAACCTAAGGAACAGGAAAGAGTGGCAACATCACAACCTAGCACCATTGTTCATTTCGTTGTATTCTCTGTTCGACCTTACACCATTCATTCATACTTCATTCATTCCACTTCACTTCACTTCACTTTACTTTACTTTACTTTACTTTACTTTACTTTAATGCAACGCGAGGAGTTTAAGTAACCAGTCTCTTTATTGCCGACAGCTGGCAACACTTGACAGTTTTAGCGTCCATGCGCACTTCAAGCACGTGCGCGCTCTCAAGCCGCTTGTCGCCACAGCGCCATCTGCCGGCGGTACCGTAACACCAACGTTAATATATATATATTGCACCAGGACTAATGTTGGTGTTACGGTACCGCCGGCAGATATAGCTCTATATATATATATATAGCGGCCATCATATATATATATATATATATATATATGTTGGCGCTTATATATATATATATATATATATATATATATATATATATATATATATATATATATATATATATATATATATATATATATATAAAAACATACATACAACACACACATACATACATACATACATACATACATACATACATACATACATATACACACACATACACACACACACACATACATACACACACACACACACACACTACTGGACAAAGGTTTAGACACACTCATTCTTTATTTTATTCCCCCGGCAACTTTTATTCTTCAGCGCATGTCAGTATCAGCTAATCAGCAGCTGCAGCGACTCCTGCTCGCCCAATCAGCAACTGCCAAGAAATCAGCAAGAGGTTTACAAGGAAAGCAGAAGGTGTGTGTGTGTGTGTGTGTGTGTGTGTGTGTGTGTGTATGTGTATGTATATGTATGTATGTGTATGTGTGTGTGTGTGTGTGTGTGTGTGTGTGTGTGTATATATATAATATATATATATATATATATATATATATATATATATATATATATATAAATGTCTTAAAACCTTTAATTTAGTGGTTAAAATGTGGTTTCAGTGTCAAAAACACAAAGACAGACTTAATTTTTTTGGTGGTCTGGATTCGCAGTCCAAGGGCCGCAGGTTTTACACAAGTAGCTCACACAGTTTCATTCATGTTCAATGGAGTAGAGTGCAGTGAAAATGGAAATGGAATTAATATTATTTTACATATAGGCAAAAAAAAATCTTTTAACTTTAGCTGATAAATTAACTTTGTTACTTAAGTAAATTAATTTTCTGTACATTTGTATTATATTACTCCTGAAAGTGGTCCTCTTCAGCCCTTCTGCTGTAGAGAGTAGAGAACTCCTGCAGTAAGCGTTGGGAGGGTACCAGCAAGTTAATGAGTGTGTGATAAGGACTTTGAACCATTGGCATGATTACAAAATTTTCCAACAGCAGTATAGAGCAAATAGAACCAGTGCGACAGTCATCATGTTGGGTTCCTTGATTCTGGTTGGATTTTGCGTCTACCTCTTCTTCCACTTCATCACAATCCGGAGGCCCAAGAACTTCCCACCTGGACCGCAACCCATCCCCATATTCGGCAACCTGTTTCAGCTCAACATCAAAAATCCTCTGAAAGACTTTGAGAGGGTATAGTACCATACTATCACATGCATATGTTCTGTTCTAGATATTTTATGGGTATAAAACTGTCTAGTGTTTTCACACTGAAAAATGTCAGGTCATGTAGCCAGTATAAATAAAAGTACATATAATGTAGTATATTTGGCAAATAAATGAAGTGCTTGAACAATGGACACATACAGTGCCCTCCACTAATATTGACACTCTTGGTAAATATGAGCATATAAAGCTGTTTAAAATTGTCTTTATTAAGCTTTATTAAGCTTTTGATATTTTGTTAGTAAAATTCACAAAAATACTCTGCGCTCATGGATATCAAACAATAACAAACACAACACAGGTTTATCCAAAAAAATATTTGTTAAATATGTGTGCAACTATTATTGGCACCCCTATGAATTCAGATAAGAAAATATATTTGAAGTACATTCCCATTGACATTAAAAAAAAAAAAAAGTACACCTGTGTGACTAGGAACAGGAAATTGTTCAGTCATGACTTCCTGTTTCACAGGGGTATAAATATGAGTAAACACATTCCCGTAGTCATTTATAACATGACAATTGGTAAGACCAAGGAACATAGCTGTGACGTGCGGCAAAATGTTGTTGAGCTTCAGAACATGGGAAGCGGCTATAATAAAATAGCACAAGCATTGAAAATGCCCATTTCCACCATCAGTGCAATAATTAAGAAGTTCCAGTCAACTGGAAATGTTATGAATCAGCCTGGAATTGGATGTGTGTCTATATCGTCTAAACACACTGTGAAGAGGATGGTTCGAGTGGCCAAAGAAATCTCCAAGTATCACTGCTGGAGAATTGCAGAAGTTAGTTGTGTCTTGGGGTCAGAAAGTCTCCAAAACTACAATCCAAAGTCACCTACATCACCACAAGTAGTTTGTAAGGGTTTCAAGAAAAAAGCCTCTACTCTCATCCAAAAAACAAACTCAAGTGTGAGAGTATTTTTGTGAATTTTTTGAACAAAAGGTCAAAAAGTTAAACAATAAAAACAAATTTTCACACACTTCATTGCTCATATTTACCAAGGGTGCCAATATTAGTGCAGAGCACTGTAAGTGTGTGCATGTTGGAATGTATTCACAGTTCTCTGTAGATTATTTTTGTGAATGTGGACCGCTTGTAAATCGTTTCTGCTTGTAAATCTTTAGTTCGCTGAACGCTATGGGAATGTTTACAGCCTATATTTTGGGAGAAGACCAACTGTTGTTCTTAATGGCTTAAAGTCCATAAAAGAAGCTCTGGTGACAAAATCTGCAGACTTTTCTGGACGCCCACAAAACCTGATGGTCAGCCATATGAGGGAAAGCAAAGGTGATGTCTATTTAAATACAGCAATTACAGCTTCAGTAGTAATCAGAATTGGATAAAATATTTTCTCATACATTTTTAATCTTCTTTCATTTTGGCTATTGATATCATTGTGTATTCATTGACCTGAAGTTAATTAGTAAGCTACTGCAGCTTAAATAAAGTTATTCAACTATGAAAATGAAACTATAAATAAATATAACAGGTGTCATTATGGCTGATTATGGTCCTCAATGGAAGGAGCATCGGCGCTTCAACCTTATGACTCTGAGGAACTTCGGCATGGGCAAACAGTCTATGGAGGCCAGGATTCTGAGTGAAATTGAGCACATTGTTGCACAATTAGAAAAAAGTGTTGGTATGTTACAATCTTACTTTATTTTAATCTATGGATTATGTATTTGTGTATTCGATTTCTTACCTTGAGTATGGCTATCCATAAAAATCAGAAGAAATGTGTGGGAAAAATCCCACGAATTTGAAAGTACATTTGAGAAGCGCACACAAGGAAGACATCCTAGCTTACCTTAATAAAGTAAAGGAGAACACCAAGCCCCCCTCCCCCGAAACAGAAGCTAACCCCGGTACAGGGCTAGGCAGCATGACGGAGACAACCATAGCACAGAGAACACTACAGCAGTGCTTTCACCGGTGAACTGATAGCTGCTGGTTTGTAAATATAAAAAGCGAAGAGCAGAGCCGTGAGTCAGATATGTACATTTTATGTACTGGTGTTATTGTTGAATACATATTTCAAAAATTGTATGATGTTTTTGTTGATTTTTTTATTACACAGTACTTGTTCTGGCCTTGACAAATAACCCATATTACAAAAGACTAAAACTAACACTAAAACTAATAAAAAACTAAACTAAAACTAAGCATATTCAAAAAATAGAAACTAAACTGAATTTGAAAAACATAAAGTCAAAACAAAACAAAAAAACTAATGAAAAATGCAAAACTATAATAAATGTGTTCCCAGGCCTCAACACATGGTAGATGGCTTACAAGGTTTCAGAAAGCAAAACAATATCTAGAGTAATGCAACTTCCATAATTGCTATGCACTTTCTCTATATAGGAAGCTCCATGAATCCTAAGACTCTGTTCCATGATGCAGCATCAAATATCATTCACCTGGTTTTGTTTGGCATTCGCTATGACTATGAAGATGAAAGCCTTAAGGAGTACATTCAGCTGTTCACTGAAAATGCCAAGATTGTCAATGGACCCTGGGGAATGGTGTGATATCATTTTATTATCTCTAACATAGATGCTTTTACATTATGCGCCATGTTCCTAGCAGATGCAATCTAGTAAATATATTTTGTTATCATATTTCTTGCAGATTTATGATACTCTTCCTATAGTGAGAAATCTTCCCCTTCCTTTTAAGAAGGCCTTCATGAATGTCCAGATATTAAAGCAAAGGGCAGCAAACATGATAAACAAGCACAAAACAACAAGAGTGGCAGGAGAGCCACGAGACTTTGTCGACTGCTATCTGGATGAGATTGATAAGGTGTGTGTGTGTGGGGAATGGGTTGCATGAACTGTTTATGAACTTTATGAACTGTTGCATACAGTAAGCATGGGCAGATTAGGACTAATGGTCTATGTTTCTATAAATCAATAAATCACAAACAAAGGATATTTTCTGTACAAACTTTTAAAGCCACGGCTAAAGTAAATATATTAATAAACAATAAAAAGATGGTTATTTTGTTATTTTTGTTGAATTATCTAAATAGCCATGGTTTTTGTCACAATTATATATAGTAATCTACTGGCAACTTAATAATCTTTATTTTTAATCTTAATTAACTAGCTAGTACTTGTACACTGTAGATTTGTAATGCACTCTGTTTTGATGTAGGACTTTTTCTTTAAATCTCTTTTTTTTATTAATGTTTCATGATATTTAACTTTATTCACCCAATTAGTCATTTAACTGACATAGAGTAGATGCCAACTGTTTTAGCTACATACAAAAATACGGTTATTAAGCTTCTTTTTTTTTGTTTTGTTTAAATGTCCCGACACCCCACATCTACAGAGGACAGAAAATAAGATATCTACTTCTAAGTCAGGTAGCAATATTGCTATATCAATATTGAGCAACATTGGTATAGCTCAAGCAATAATGGTATAGCTAACCTTGATATGTTTTGTGTGCATCTCTACTGTACTCTAGGTATTTTATCAATATGGGTTATTGTGGTCTATTGACAGAATTTACACTGTATTCTTTTCTGTGCAATCATTGGACAGTAAATTGATAACATTATAAAGTTGTATTTTTGTCTTTAAGCTTGCTCTCCTGGGATCAAATGTCACACTCTATCCATGACAGTAAATGCTGTTTCCACCATCTCAGTGTTTCTTTGATCTACTTGGATGCAGTGGCGGTTGGTGGTGGCATCAGATGGGAAGGCTTAAATCTAACATCTATCAATAGCTTAACAATTAAACTATTAGGTTAATGCAATGCATTCTATCAGTGGTTTTTAATCCTGCTTCTGAGGGCCCACACTGCACATTTTGTATGTCTCTCATATCTGACACACTCAGCTCAGTTCATGAATCTCTCTCCGAATGAGCGGTGGGTCTCCAGGACCAGGATTGAAAACCATGGCATTATATCCTGAGATCTCACTGATGTCATAATAAGAATGATGTGGGGCAGGTCATGCCCAAATGGCATCAAGCTGGATTTCCTCCAAATAACAAACAGAACAGCTGTAATCCAAACCAAAAATATATATATATATTTTTAAATGTACGGTTCTGTCATTGTAATTTGGATAGTGTGTGGTCAGTCTACTTTCTAGTTTTAGTTTCTCCTCCAAAGGCATTTGATGGGGGAAAAGATGACTAAATAATCAACCTTGTTTGCATTGATTACACATGCAACTGCATTTCCCATGTGCCTTCTCAATCACAGCTGATGATGAGTTATGGGAGTGTCAGTGAAGCTGGCTGAAAAATATCAGCCTAAATGCTGAAGAAATGTAAGGGTTGTTTCACTCTGTGTAATCACCTGACACGACTGTCACTGATAGGCTTCATAAATGTACAGTCTGGGCTACAAAATCAGCCCCAGCCTCACTTTTCATACCATTCTCTATATTTTTCTTATGACCATTGATGGTGCTCTTGTGGTTGGTTCCAATATAAGTCTAAAATATTCCACTTTAAGATCAAATAATCTGAAATTAATGCCAAACATTTTATCTTATATTGAAAGACAGGGGGGGGGCTTAGCTCTGCTAGCTCAGTTATACTAGTTGCTTCTGCTTAGATGTGCTATAGATGCAATACATTTCTATGCAAATATATGATAACTGCTGTTTTTCATCAGAAAGTTGATGGCTCCTCTTTTGCTGAGACTCAGCTCTTGATGCATTTGCTGGACCTACACTTTGCTGGGACTGATACCACATCCAACACCCTCCTTACAGCTTTCCTCTACCTTATCACTCATTCAGATGTTCAAGGTCTGAACTATAAGTTAGACACTGCACTTTGTTATATGTCTGCTTGTTTTATACATTCTGGAAGGTTTATATAGGAAACTTAAGAAAGGTGGTAATAGTGTCATATGCCTTGTCTTGTATTTCTAGAGAAATGCCAGCAAGAGATTGACACGGTTCTGGAGGGAAAAGCTCATGTGTCTTTTGAAGATAGACACAATATGCCATACACACAGGCTGTGATTCACGAGTCTCAGCGCATCGCAAACACCGTCCCTCTGAGTGTGTTCCACTGCACCACAAGAGATACTGAACTGATGGGCTACAGCATACCAAAGGTAAAGATTTCATTTCATTCACATGCAATCACATCTCTTTTTGTCTGCTGCTTATCTTTTCTACATTATAGGGCACTGTCATCATCCCTAACCTCTCCTCAGTGCTGAGTGAAGAAGGCCATTGGAAGTTTGCTCATGAATTTAATCCATCAAACTTCCTAAATGAACAGGGACAGTTTGAGAAGCCTGAAGCCTTTATACCATTTTCTGCTGGTGAGATTTTAGATGTGACTTCTTAACTTCTTCACACTGGACCACAGAATACCTCAGCTTCAACCTTTACTGTTAGCTATACTGCAGATAATGACATCTTAGCAAGTGTAAATATAGTGTTGAATATAGTCACATTTATCTAGTATTTGCTATAATGAGATTATAATAAACCAAATATATAATTGTGAAATCTATTTATGGTGGCAAGAAAAAGTATGTGAACCTTTTGGAAGTTCATGGTTTTCTGAATAAATTTGTCATAAAATGTGATCTGATCTTCATCTAAGTCAGGGGTATCGAAAAATATAATGTGTCTAAAATAATAACACAAAAAAATTCTGATCTTTCATGTCTTTAGTGAGAACAGCCAAAAAAACCTCATAGTGCTTGTGGAAAAAGTATGTGAACCCTTGAGTTAATGACCTCAAAAAAGCTCATTATAGTCAGGTTTTAGCACACCTGGAGTTTCATTAAGAAAATGAGTTTGGAGGTGTCGACTACCGCTACTTTCACTGATAAAAACCCCTCAAACTTTTGGAGTTTGCTCTGCACAAGAAACACACATGTATGTGAGCCATGCCTTGCCAAATAGAAATTTGAAATTCCAAAGGGTTAACATACTTTTACTTGCCACTGTATTTATTGGTTTATTTATTGATTGATTTATTAATATTGTATGTATTTTTTTTTTTAACAATTTCAACCTTGAAATACTCTTGTACTTGTATCAGAGGCTACTCTGCAAATAATTGATGCTATATATATATACACACGTGTAGGTCCTCGGTCATGTCTCGGTGAAGGCCTGGCTCGCATGGAGCTCTTCCTCACCTTTGTCACTCTGCTGCACCGCTTCCAGTTCATTTGGCCTGAAGATGCAGGAGAACCAGACTTCACTCCTGTGTACGGAATCACACTTACACCCAAACCATACAGGATGGAAGTCAGGTTGAGACATCCAGCTAGATAAATGTAGAACTGGTCAGCAAATGTTTTCAAATTGAGAACTGGTTTGGGATTATCGGTACAGTATAAAAGTAATCAAACATGTTGTACAATGTAATTGAACAATACAACAAGAAAACAAGAACCCATTAACGTTCTCTTGTTTCTTATTTCTTGTTTAAGGCTCTTCACACATTACAGGATCACTTAGACCCTTTAATCACTCAAGTCTTGAGTCCCAAGTGGCGCAATTAAAAGATTTCGTCCTACCATAGCTCTGAAATCCCTAAATTATTTCTGTTACAACCAGTTTTCACATGATCTTAGTACAAATACACTTGTTCCTGGAAGGCATGAGAGTTTGGTAGAAAATATATCTAAACAAAGAGTATCATCATGGATGATTGGTCTCCATGGAGACCAAGGAACTATAGAAACAAGTCTGGGTCAAAACAAGTCCAGTCAGAGTTTGTTCATTTAAAAGTTTGAATATCCCTTGGAGCACCATTAAATCCATTATTTATGGAAAACAAATATGGCACAACAATGACCATGCTTGACTGTGGGGATGGTGTTATTGGGGTGCTGAGCAGTTGGGTCTCAAAACGTAGAGTTTTGTGTCAAGTTCAAAAAGTTTCATTGTTGAATCAAGAGATCAGCGAGCCTTTTTACACACGTTTGTGGAGTCTCCAACATGCCTTTTGGCAAACAGGATTTTCATAAATTCGGCTTTGTGGAGTGTCCGGGCTGCTGTTATCCTGTGAACAGCTTCTCCCATCTGAGTTGTGTATTTTTCCAGCTGATTCATATTTACCTATGGCCTCTTGGCTGCTTCTCTGACTAATGTCTTCTTTATCCAATCACTGATTTTATGTGGACAGCCTCCTCTTCTAAGCGCGCTACTAGATTACAAACACGATTGTTTTGACAGTGGTATTAGTATTAAGTTGAAGCTTTGGAACTTTATCTCTTTGAGCAGAGTGTACAGACGAGGAGGTGAGAGAGCTCTCATGAGCTTCAAAGCTCTGGTGTTAACATCCTTAGCTGCACACTAAGCCATTAAACTAATCCAAAATAAAGTTATAACCTTATAAACACACGAAAGTTGCCTCAAACTTATTTATGAGAATGTTCAAAATGTGCTTTATGAAGGTGCATCATCCAAAGCATTGCCTTACCTGGCTCTCAGGTCAGTCAAACAATGTAAAACCTATAAACCGATTTTACATACCTGTCCAGCAGCCATTTTGCAGCCAGCTTCATCCCCTTCACCAATAATAAAGTATTTCATCTTGGAAAAATGCTGCCAGGGATTATTGGATTTTTACCGTGCTCAAAGTTTTTTGTTTGTTTGTTTTGAAGGACAGAATATTGTTGTTGTTTTTTCACTGACAGGAGAAGTATCTGGCTATGCTGGGTTCTTAACACAGTTTCGTCTATGTTTTTTCTTTCTGAACAAACAGATGGGACTGGAATAAATTGGCATTGGGAAATGTATATTTAAAAAAAAATAGTAAACACAAGCAAGCACCATGGGCCGTAACAGAGTAACTTTTCTCAGTGACATAATACACTAATGCTGATGCAATTGTTTAAACTATCATTTTAGAAAATCATGTTCTACATACAGTTGAGGTCATAAGTTTACATACGCCTTGCAGAATCTACGAAATGTTCAGAATTATTTTTTAAATAAGAGAGATAAGAGGGAAAAATTAATTTTGTTGTTTATGTTGTACTGCCCTGAATAAACTATTTCACATAACAGATGTTTCCATATAGTCAAGAAGACACCTTACTAACTCAATTTAAATAAATGACCCATTTCAGAAGTTTACATATGCTTAATTCTTAATACTGTCCTGTTACCTGGATGATCAATGACTGTTTTTATGTCCTTTTGTTTGTCCTGAGCAGTTTAACTATTCTTCTGAACATTTTGTGTAAACTTTTGAACAGGATGTTTGGTGTAAATTATTATTTTGTCTTCTGGGAAACATATAAATATCTTATGTAGTGTCTGAAGGGCAGTACTAAATGAAGAAAAAAAAAAACAGGATCTATAAACAAATTAATAACAATTTACACCAATAATCCTGTTCAAAATTGGACAGTATAACTGCTCAGGACAAACAAGAGACTCATAAATAGCTATCGCAAAACAAAAAAAACAGTTGTTGATCATCACATAGTATTAAGAACCTAGGTTATATAAAGTTCTGAACTGGTTCACTTGTGTAAATTTCTTTAGTATTGTGTCTTGTAGATTATATGAAAACATATGTTATGTGAAATAGCTTATTCAGGGCAGTACTAAATAAACAAAAAAATTCTATTTTTATAATCCTTCTTCTTCTTCTAATTATCATTATCATTATTATTATTATTATTATTATTATTATTATTATTATTATTATTATTATTATTCACATTTTGCAGATTCTACAAGGCAACTCCAGGTTATTTGTATTAATAAGAGGGGAAAAATTCCATTATTCCCCTTCCCTTTAACTGCAACGCTGACTAATTCACGTGTGATCGCTGACACTGAAGGCTCTACTGCACCGAAAATCACATTAAATTCTGTTATATCTGAAGATCGAATGCGTCAGGTGCAGTCTGTCCTGCATGAATAATGCGATTATAAAGCGGCCACTAGGGGGCGCCAAGAGCTCGTCTGCTCCCCTGCTTTACCTGAAGACCAGTAAAATAACGTGTTTGGGCATTTTGAGGAACAATAAAGTGCAATTGAATAGCATTAGAACCGATTGCGAGAATAAACACTACAGTGGGGTCATCTGAAAAGAAGGAATAGTTTAATTCAATAGTTAATCATGGTTCACAATAATAAGTTATAAAGTGCATACATAAATCAGCTAAATACAAGATTTACACAGCCATAAGAAAAGGTTCATTTGCCAAATATATGGCATAATAGTTGGATTATATTCATAAAATAAACCTGTATTGGGGGGTCTATGGATTTTTTTAAGGGTCCTTTTCTGGTAAATGTTTGAGAACCCTTGGTTTCTTGGTGACAAAACTAGTAATATGCAAATTACATTAATTACTCAGATGAAACATCAGAAAATGTATTATTTAAGGTATTACATATGCATAGTTGAAGTACAGTAAGCACAATGCCTAAGACATGTAAGAAAATCTTAAAAATGTTGTGTAGTCAGGAACCCCTTTTAACTGTATATTCCACAGATCTCCTCAGCACTGATTTTTTTTCATGAGCATAATTTGAATGTCTCATTCACCCATTCACACACACACACACACACTCATACACCAATGGTAGCACAGCTGCTATGCAAGGCGCTAGCTTGCCATCGGGAGCAACTTGGGGTTCAGTGTCTTGCCCAAGGACATGTGGGCCGGGCCGGGAATCGAACCGCTAACCCTACGATTAGTGGACAACCCACACTAATAAGATTTTGTCTGTTTATATGAGTGACAGAGTTTTCTATTCCTGAACTTTTCATTAACAGATCACATTAGGTCCAAACTGACATTATTTATAGTCCTACTTATTTTTGAACTATTGAAGTTTCATTCAAGTGGTCCAACGGGCTAACTATACAAACTAAATATTAAATATAATAACTGATTGATAATGGTCTCTTGTGATTTCCACTGCAGCAATTAAATACAAATTTACAGATGCCCTGATTATGAGGACCCCACTTTGAGAACCACTGGCCCACTGTCTGTGGCATAGATAGGGGCGGCTGTGGCGCAGTTGGTATTGTTAGCGGTTCGATTCCCGGCCTGGCCCTTGGGCAAGCAACCCCAAGTTGCTCCCGATGGCAAGCTAGCGCCTTGCATAGCAGCTCTGCTACCATTGGTGTATGAGTATGTGTGTGTGTGTGTGAATGGGGTGAATGAGACACTGTGTAAAGCTTTGGATAAAAGTGCTACATAAGTGCACATTTACCATTAAATCCAGTAATCCTTCATGCATTGACCCACTTCAGTTTGTTTATCATCTCATGCAAATGCTATTAAACTGGCCCTCAATTACAAACTACATCATTAAGATTCACCAAACAAGTATGCATCCTGTTCATGTTTCACATTCTTATTTGAATACCGCCATTTTCTCCAAGCATTTTATTACATTATAGGATAACTAAGCCATGGCTGCTGAATTTCCTGAAAATCCTCATATCTCTTTGCTATTTTCTGAAAATAACGAAACACAAGCAGAAAAAATGTGGAGCCCTCACCTGTTGTGCAATCACTGAGGATTTTTGATGTCCTCTATTTTTATGTTGCATGCCCTCAGTGGAATCCAATCTAGCGCCACATGTGCTGGATAGATTATTTTAGACTGTCACATCCTGCAGAGGGTTTGCTCATATCGAGTAATGATTCAGACCATTCCAATTAAAAACTTTTGATTATTCAAGAACAACCTCTTCCCCAGTGATGATAAGATACATGAAAAGTAGAACTAATTTCCCCCCAGAAAAAAATGTCCCGATGTCCTCTAAGCAACGATTATGTAGCCTATTCATCCTATTATGTCTTGTACTCCCATACTATGTTTTTTGTCCTATAATGAGATTTGGAAGAAGCCACATGATTTATAGACTCATGATTATAATCATGGTTATAATCATAAATTAATCTAGGTTATTCCCTGTCAGAAATGTTATAGTTACTATAGTTATATGCTGAATTGAATGGCCCCTTGAATTGAATGGATTTAATCCAAACCTTAATAACGTAAAGAAATATAAGAAATACAATACAATTAAATACAATTACAAAAAAAAGTTGGGACACTGGGTTAAATGTTCAGTTCAAAAGCTTTGTCTCTGATTGTATGGGGGTGCATTAGTGCCTATGAAATGGGCAGTTTGCACATCTGGAAAGGCATCAATGCTAAATGGTATATACAGGATTTAGAGCAACATATGCTTCCATCCAGATTCCATCCCATCTTTACTTCTGAAAGACGCTCTAAGATACTCTTTTTATACTCCGTCATGTTACTGACCTGTTGCCAATTAACCTGATTAGTTTCAAAATGTTTGTCCAGCTGTTTCTTTTTAGTAACACTTACTTTTCCAGTCTTTCGTTGCCCCGTCCCAACTTTTTTGAGACATGTTGCGGCCATCAAATTCAAAATGACCTTGTTTAATTTTGAATGGTACATTTCCTCAGTTTAATCATTTGATATGTTTTATATGCTTTATTGTGAATAACATGGGTTTATGAGATTTGCAAACCATTGCATTCTGTTTTTATTTACATTTTACACAGTGTCCCAACTTTTTGGGAATCAAGGTTGTATAACATAAAAAGTGCTGTTAGTTTTATATTTGCTTTTATGTTATTCCTGTTCTGCTGTTTAAGATTATTATTGTTATTATTATTATTTTTATTATTATGAGACCCAAAACTCTTCAAGTCCCTCTTCTCTCCCTCTAACTCTGTCAATGTACCTGTAA